>LQNS02277964.1:12036477-12060169 GCA_001587735.2 Parhyale hawaiensis | reverse complement strand
GGAATGGGGCAGGATTGATATTGAACGATGCCGCAATTTAATTCAATCTTGCCCTCGAAGATGTGTTGAAGTCATCAAACATAAAGGATCGTTCACAAAATATTGATTAAGGATGAATTTTTTGGTTAAATTTGTTGTTTTGTTGCGTTTTTTGTCAAGTGTTCCTTAATTCTGCTCAGACTAAATTAATAATTATAAGTTAAATATACATAACTTTTTTCTTATTCAGATTCGTAATAAATTCTTAGCATATTATTAGATATCCCAATACCTCTTTTGTGCTAAAATTTCAGTGTTGAACCTTCTACAGTTTTTGAGATATAAAATTTTTTATTTTTGTCCCTTGATTATGCTCGCAACTGTATGTATATAAACAATTCTAAAAGAATAATCATAGACACACATCATTATTATGATAACGTATAACGTCAATAAACACTGGATAATCGATTCTTCAAGTATCGCGTACGTATCATTGAATAAATAACATGAAATTAAAATTAAACATTGTATGAAATAAATAATTAAGATGCATATGTTCATCTCGCAATTAATATCATGGAAAATAATAATTATCGCACATCGTCATTTCTTTACCTTCATCGCAACACCGTAATCCATTTAATATTAGTATTATTATAATAATCACTTTACGCTTCTGCTGGTTCTCCGAGAAAATTGCTCGAGCAGTAACTAATGTAAAAAATCAACTCGGCTTCAGTCATTTAATAACAAACAATAATATAAAGCAAGATTATTCGTATATTATATAACCATTATATAATCAGTATGAATAATTAGTTGTAGCACAAATACTTCGCTAGACCTCATTCCTTAGAATTATAGATACAGAAATTCATCAATGATATATAATTAAACTTGCAATGAGCATCAGGGTGCGGCTCGCACGATCGTACGCATCAGGCCAGGTAAACTGAGGCTGACACACCAGTGACTAAGCGCAGAGCTGCATTTGCACCCCTTGCAACTTGCCCACAGCAGTTTTTTATTCATTGGGAACCAAACCAAGGCCTTGTGAAGGACAATGCTTCTAATGATGGCTCGACAAATAAGTAGGAGGATCATTTTATGTTGCCACATCTTGCGCCTGCTATCGCGGCAAGGATCTGCAAACAAGAGCAGCATCGAAAGTAAACATAATTCGCATGAGCACAACTAAGGAGTGGATCAAACACCACGGCCGAATTTCTTCCTTGCGCTCCAGGGTGAGGTCCGTAGCGTAGCAGTAGTAGTAGTAGTAGTAGAAGAAACTTTTACTAGCGCTTCAGTGGCACACTGCCAATATCGCGGCGAACTATTCCTGTGTTTAGCCCCAGGCTTGTGCACCGCTAGGGTGCGGAATTTGTCATATTATATATTATAAAGTAGTAAGGAGAATATTATCATCATTGTTAACTTTACATATAGTAAATGTAATTCACAAAGATATGGGCAGAGCCGTCGTTGACGATAGCATTTATCGTAATAGATTCATCACAGTTTTTGATAAAAGGTTATATCTGGTAAGAAAAGTCCCTCAGAAATCATTCCTCGGAGGATGGAGTCAGAATCAAGATTATTCAGGCCCGGATAGCACTCCCTCCGCTCGTCAGGGAAAGTGGGACACTCGACCGTTAAGTACAAGACAGTGAGAGGTATGACGCAGTCATCACAGTAGGGTTGCGGACGCCTCATCCGCAGATAGTCGTGAGTGAGTCTAGTGTGTGCCTGATATGTAGGCGGCACAGTACGACGTCCATTCAGCGATCTTCGCTATTTGACGAGTGCCAGTGTCGGAGTTTCTTTGAGTGATCGTAGTTTATTTCTCTACTCTAGCCATTGGGATTGCTATAGTTCGCGCAGGTTTCGCTTGATTAGTGTGTAATAGTCTCGGCAGGGGACTGCACGGTTTGACGTGGGCAAATCCGACGGGGCCAATTACCTCGATTCCTCGTCGGTAAGCTCATTGACTGCGACGTCAACATGACCAGGCACCTAACAAATACACACTGACTTTCCATCCTCTTGTAATTGTTATATCGTATTTACTATTTGCTTGATGACAGGGTGGATGCTGTCGTATGCTAGGATGGTTTGTACTACATTTCATCAGTCGGAGAATATTGTAAATTTCCTTACATTGCTGTCTCCAATGGGGAGCAACGCTGTACGCAAGCCGAACAGCTCGGCGGTGAAATTCGAGGTCTCTGGTAATAGCCGGTATAGCCTACTCTAGTTTCATCAGTCGTAGTGGCTGTGGATCCAACTCTGTCTCCCGTCTTACAGCCATCAGTGTAGATGTGGACAGTCACCGTGTTGGTCTCTCACGTGCTCCGTGAAAAGTTTTTTGTAAGAGAGGATGCAAGTCTTTCTTTTTTGGGTATTGCGTGCCGGGGCAAAACGTTGAAACTGGTATGCGCTAGGTTGGTTTGTCTCTGAACAGGACCCGGGCCACCATGAATGGCTCGATTTTCGCTATGCAGGAGAGGGCTTCATAGTCGCTGGAAGAGGGAAGTGTGTACAGAAAGTCTGCTCCCTCTGCCCGGTCTCGGCATACACTGTCACAGGCCGGGGATCGAGGGACTTGTTTTAACGTCCATTTTAATTTTTTGGTCCAGCTTGGACTGATGACACTTGGAAGTAAACAGAGTTGAGTTACTGAGTGAGACAGTCAAGGCTCTTGCCGCTTTTCCCCGGTTAAGGCTTCCATTGCCGTTCCAAGGACTGACAATTTCCTCGTTCCATCAGTAAGGAGAGTAGCAGAGGATAAGAAGTTGAAATCTTCGGCATATGAGAAGTGACGTAACTATTTGAGTAAATTAACTAACGTAGATGGTACAGAGGAGCGGCGAGATGACCGATCCCTGGGAAAAGCCCGCATGCATGGGGCGGAAAGGCGACATCTTTCGAGCCACAAGCAGGAGGCGCGGGGCTACAGAAGATAAGTGGAGATTCATCTGATGAAAATGTTACACCAGCCTAAAAGCGTGATCTTGGTGAGGAGGCGCCATGGTAATGACAGACCGTGTCTAAGTCTTGAAAGAAATCCTCTATTAAGGCTATCGATCAAGTGAGGTGATTGTGTTGACTGAAATCATGCACAACGAGTTGAACTAAGTGTGAAAGTGCCGAGGTGGTCGACCTCAGAGGGCAGGTACCATGTTGAGAGTGTGAAACCTCTAAGGTCTCCGCAAGAAGGGAGAAAAGCATACGATCGAGTAGCTTGACCGAAGGGCAAAGCAGGGCTATCGGACGGTAAGATTTATTATCATAGAGGGGTTTACCTGGTTTAAAAATAGCCTGTTGCCAGACTTTCATATGCTCGGCTGGTTTAAATGCGCCCGAAAAAGGTTGAAAACAGGGGTTCGGAACAAGAGACCCTGAGGATCAAGTTGCATGATGTGGAGGAGTCAGTCCATCCGGGCCAACATTCGAGGAGATTTTCTAAGCTCGGATGAGGGTAAAATTTCTGGTCGCTTTCTTCGGAAGATTATACATTCTTTTCTTCTCATGAGAGCCCTGTACAGTGGCGTATGTAATGCCGGGCCTACGACCATGAACTATTTGCAAAAACCGGTGATTACTTCACGTGCATACGACAGCCGAGTGCCATAGTATGAGATGGGCTAGTTAGAAGACGCAGATTTGCGTTTGCCTAACACGTTACGGAGGAACCTACAATGTCGAGAGGGGCAGGAACTGTGACCACAGCGTTCCAATGTGTCAAAATCCATGCCTTCCTGGCGTATACAGGACATTCATAGTGCGGGCTTCGAGGTTAGGAAGAATTTGGTAACTGCGTTTTGAAGTGGAAAGACCGTCTCGCTCCTATATCAGTAGATTTGCCTCATCGGAGAAAGTAGGATAAATTAGCGACGGCATCCAGCAGGGATACATCGCTAAGACGCCTCGATTAGAGTTGTTCTGAAGGAATTCTAGCCCTGCCAGTAGGAGGTAGGGAGAGGCAAATCCCGAAAGGATCTGTTCGATGAGCTTAGTGAACCGCTTTCAATTGACTTCTCTATAGTTGATGAACGTTCTCTAGGATCTATAGGGAAGAGACGACAGTTGGTTAAGAAACATCAAAATAGGTCGTTGGTCAGGATTAAACTTAAGGCATGTTAACCATGTAGCCGAGGGAAACAAGCTGAAATGGTTGATGAATCAGGTGAAGATGGACGTCCCACTGAAGGGAGCCGCGTGAGGTTAGTCTCACTTAATGGGCATAATGAAAAGGCGCAACCACTTGTATGGGTATTTACGACACTAGAATAATAACATAATCTTTAAAAATAAAAACAACAGAAAAATCAGTCTTGTAATCTAGACGATACGATACAGTAGGCGGGATGTGAATGCAGATTAAAACGAGAGGGTTATTCAAGGGCGTTCCAATACCGCGGTGTTATTTGGTGGCATCACTAAGGAACAGAGGAATGGTGTCAAATTCTCATAGGAAATGCAGTGGAGGACCAGCATGGCTAGACCACCCTCGCGTCACTTGAGGAGGTGGGTGGGGGTGATCTGCTCCAGCGAAATTCTAATTTTGAAAGGTACACGAGGAAACTTCGTCAGTGAGCTTCGTCTACTGGATAGTAACAGCAAAATCTGATCCCTAACTAGGGAAGACTGAAGTTCACTTTTAACGTTGCGTAAGCCAATGCAGTTTACCTGTACCAAGCGAACCAGACGGTCTCCACCTAAACTGGAGACGTGATAACGGGAAAGTAATTCAGGGTAAGACGAAGCAGATGGTGAACGGGAGGCACAAGCTAGACAAATCTAGTCTGGAGAGTATGAGGGAGGCCTGTCAATGCCTGAGCAGCGCACGAGCACCTAGCGACTGCAATTGGCACAGAAGAAAGCCCGCCCTCTATTGGGAACCTCGACTGAACAGACGATGGGAGGCGATGGGCCAGGATTAAGGCGCACGTCTTTACAGCTAAGTAGGCAAAGGAGAAGCAAAGGGTCTAGTGAAAGAAAGAAGACGCTGGCCAAATTAAGAGGGGCACCTCCAGACCAGCAACAGAGGCCCCCGAGTAAAATGAATAGCAGGCAGGACAAGGGAGTACCTCTCAGAAAGAGTGTGCCCTGTTTGGCCCTTTCCCGGTTAAGGCCAACCACCAAGCATTTCTTTTGGACCACAGGTGAGGAGTCTCCATCCAAAACGGGGTACATCCCCCACAATGCTAGAGGTCATAACCGAAAGTAAATACGTTGCACTGACAGTGAGGCTTGCACTGGCAATTTTACTAGGGAGGATACACGCACTGAGTGTATTATTTTCATTTATAATTTTCAAGTCGCTAGATGTAGCCAATTTATTTCTTATAAAACAATACACTTGCTCCTCACTTATCGTTCGATAACACCATTAGAAAGCAAATCAATTTCTTGAAAAGAAACGATCAGCCTGCGCTAGTGGCACGGTAGAGGCATTAGCCAGCTAACATGATATATATTTTACAGATCATTGGCTGTTCATTCTATTCACTTGAAACAGAGCAATAACACTTTCCTATCTAACAAAGTTCAAAACAATTAAAATTGATCAACTGGCTACAAGTATAGTTCACAAAAATGGCCTGGGTGACTTATATAGAGGAAAAAGTACAAAGTAAAAACTCCGATTGAGACAATTGAGATTAGACAAAGAATATCAGCAAATTGAATAATAAGATGGCACTGGTTTACTCACCACCTTCATTGTTCACAAAATAATAAAGATTAAATATTAAATGTTGCTTGAAAATCAGAGGCTTGTTTGCATTGCACAAACCCTGGATCCTGCTAGTATCTTACTTTTTGAAAAGTTGGTATGATATTCGAATTTCCAGATAAAAAATGACTCGTGTTGCACTATGAAGAACAGATACATGTAGCTATATCATACATAAACCCAAAATGTAATTATTGAAATTTAATAACCAACCAGCTTCATAGCCAAATGCCACTGACATCATACTTACCAAGCAGACAGATTTCTGCAACTGCCAATTTTTGCAGGCAATATTCATTCAATAGAGGTAAAGGTTTTTGTTTGCAGTATCTATGATACAGAGCTGGTGCTGCTCCTGGCAACTAATACGAAGCACTGAATACTGCTTGAATTTTACTGGCACAGCAGTATAGCCATATATAGAGAAGTCTTCAGCTGTCTTAGACGCGGAAAACCTAAACACGACAAGTGAACAAGGCCCAAACCTTTCGGGTGAGACAGTAAAAAAGCTGAACTTTGCTAAATGCTTTGTGATCTGCTCATATTGCAACAATAATCGGGTCAAGTATTTAACTTGTTGAAGCATCCTATGTACTTTAGGGCAACGTTATTATGAAAGAACAAACAGAACCGTCAGTCTATTAAAATCAATCATTCGATCTTGCACGACACAAAAAACAAATAATTTTAACAAGCCTTCTGCTGGAAGATCCAGGAAAAGAAGCAACAGAATTCTGGAGCTAAAGCTAATAAACAGCTGGTTTCCAGATTCTATCTTGGTCGTGGATGAGCTGGAGCGGTGCGAACATTTATTGGTAAAAGTTTAGTTACTTAACCGTGTCCTAATCTTAATATGGTAACCGAATGACTATATTTGTATTTATCTTTATATAGTGAATTAAAAGAGCTAAGTGTCGAGTTACTGGGCCTTATTTAGCAGAAATTTCTTTAGCTTTAGGGTTTCAATGAGCCGACCCTGGCGTCTGCCACAGACCATTCTTGTACCTGTGTCCTCATGCCGGAGAAACGTTATCATTTTTCCTTTCTCAAGCGTAGAGTGTGTGGCCTCCTTGTCTCACAACTTGGAATAATATTAGTGTGAATTACAAAGTTATTGGCAGAAGGCCGAGAGTTAGCTTGTAACCTTGGTTGCACCCCCACATATGGACTAATTCTGCAATCCCACGCTGGAAGATGTCGAAGAGTTGCAATAATATCTTCAGTATCCATAGTCGTAATGTTAGTATGCTATTGACGCCATACTACAACTGGCCACTACTTTGCTTTCAACTGATAATGTTTAGACTGGTTGGAGCTGATAAGTCCGAAAAGGTTGAGCGTGATCATAGTCCTTCTTGGGTTCAAAAGCACAGCCACTATCTAAACTAATTTTCCAAAAAATAAATGATGCACGTCAGCTATCTTACAGTTCATTGGTTACTCATTCTATATATATTTGGGAGAAAGTAACACAGTCCGCTTGATAGCTTGAAAGCCAACAGCTAATTTGCATCCTCTGGAACATGGAAACTGCTAGGAGAATATTATATCTTCCACGTCTGTTGATTCGAGAGCCAAATTCCTCTCATCTCATTACCACACAGAGTGAACCACGTTAGGTGTACACAAGCATGTATATTAGCTATGTAAGAAAACACGACTGTGATTATCTTAGGAATACTTGTACCGAACTATGTTATTGTATGACATACTCACCATCCGGCCGGATTTCTCCCACCGAGGGTTCTTGTTTGCAGTATATATTGAACACTTGTAAAGGGTCTACTTTGCAGTCTCCATTGAACAGAGGTGAAGGTTCTTGCTTGCAATATCCACCATCTGGAGTTGCAACTGTCTCCGACACTGGCAACTGGTGCGGATACCCTGAGCAGTGCCAGTTGCCATGACCATCAGTTGTCTCAGTCAACTTGGGCAATACTACTGAGCACTGCCCCAACCTTGCTGATGAGGCAGCAGGACAAACATTAGCTGAACTTTGTTGCATGCTTTGTGATCTGCTGAAATTACGACAATCATAAGATGCATACGTGATTTGATTACAGCACTCATGCACTTTAGGATAACAAGGATATGAATGGGCGAGCAAGAACCTCATATACGAGACTTCTTTGATCATGTGTGCCATAATCGATAAAAATTAATAGATAAGCAAGGGTAAAGGTTAGTTCCGTGCGTAATAAAGGTACCATATGGTTGCTAGCACTTAGGAGGCTAAGCTTATTTACTCCAGACGCTCCATAAAATATATTCATGATGCCATGTCCGCCTAAAAATAACAATAATAAAGGAAACTTAACAAGATTTCCATCAGTCTCAGATTTGGCCTGCGCACTACTTCTGGTGACATGAAAAAGGGAGAAACAACTACTGTATACGTGAATGAGAGACTTCTGCAGTGGAACGCACTTGATTTTGAAAACTCACATTATCAGCAGAAATGGCAGCCAGATACAACAACCACTGTCGTAAAACTCTGGGATTGACTGAGGTTCCGTCATGCAAAATAGACATTGTTTGGCTATGGAAAGGCTCACAAGAACATATTTCTGGGAATGCAGCTAACAGAACTCATCTTACGCAGGAGCCCATATCTTACTGGAAGCACGTGACACCAGGCGCCTAATATGTGGCTCAAAAGTAAGCTTCTCATCAAAGACAACACCAAGAATCTCCAAAGAGTTAGACTCCTGAAATAGAGTGTCATCTAGCTTAAGGGCAAGAACGCCAGCAAGCTGCTTGTAAAACAGAGGAAACATGCCCACAGGGTCCACACCTCCATGAGGATCAAGGCCCTCAAGCATCGCCTTTATTGTACCAGAACTGAATGCAAAAGAGGTTAAACGAGGTTCAGGGTGGCATCCATGAGGCAATGACAAAACATCTCTGCTCTGCTTCCCGTCGAAGTGAGAGGACAAAACCTCCGCCATACCCAGGGGATCAGCAATGATACCTCCACCGGGACCAACAAGGGGCGGCAACGAATGTTCAGCACCAAAAACTGAACCCCTAAGCTCGCTCTACGAACGATGTGGATAGTCAATACTGAGCAGACTCCTTGGAACGCAGCCTCTGACGATGCTGTGTTCTCTCATACACACGCTAAGCCTCGGCCATACGATCAACATAGGACAGCCACAACGTGCGATCGCGCGAACGCCGCCATGCCCGATAAGCCGCTTGTTTAGCTTCATAAACCAACACACTCTGGTCGTGAAGCCCCGGTTTGTCCCGAGACATCACAAGATTAGCCCTTTTCGGGATAAACCTTTCCAAAACCGACACAGTCAAGTCACTAAGTACAGAGATAGGATCCTCACTGCGAATAATCTGGCGGCAAGGTAACGCTCTTACTGCTCCAGTAACAGCCTCCTAGTTAGCCATGCTCTTAACGAACACCACTCTTCTGGTGTCTAGCAGAACACAACTCTTCTGGTGTCTACCATAGGAACCAACTGGTACATACCCACGAACACAACAAAGTGTGAGTGGTCAGAAGTACCAATAAAGGCAACTGACACATTCATCCAGTCCGGGATATTGGTCATGACAAGGTCGAGACAATTACCAGCATCATGCGTGGACCCACGGACTACATAGCTTCACCAAACTAGATACGGTGCAAAAGTCAAACGCAGCCACACCATGACCATCAGTCGGTGACACAGATCCAAACCAGTCCCGGTGGTGTGCATTAACATCTGCAACAAACAAACAAACGCTGATTTGGGATCCGTACTCTGAATCCAGGCCATCGCCCTCAGCAAACAGTCATACAGAGAATCATCAGTTGTAGAGCTCCGATAGAAGGAGAATAAATAAAAATTATTCAGAACCTCACAACTATGATCTCATGGCAGGAGTATTCATGCACTAACTGGCGGTACGCACAGAAACGCTTCCGGACATAGATGGCTATGCCGCGGAACCCAGGTCCCAATCCCCGTGGCCTACGAAAAGGAGACAAAAATCTGCAAAGCTGAGCTGCGCGTCGTGCCTCCGACTAGTAACCAACGTCTCAGAATACCACACGGCATCTACACCCCGCGACACAAAGCCAAGCTCCGCGAGGTTCGCATGCAGTCCTCTGATATTGCAATAGAGGACACGAGACCTCCGAGCCCGATCCGGTCCCGGGTTACTCTCCCCATCATCACAAAGCAAGAGAGACACGAAGATATTAACAGAAATATACATAAAAATACAGGTATATACAGAAAGGTACAGAATTATATAGAAACTAGAGTGCCCGTGTTGTCAAAATATGAGAGGGAAAAATTTTCTACCCGTCAGACGGCGTCTTCATTACCTCCGCCAAAGAGGCTATGTTTTTGTCGGGTTTGTCTCTTTCTCTGTCTATTTGTCTGTCTGTCACAAAGACAACTCAAAAAGTTATGGGCGGATTTTGACAAAATTTACAGGGATTGTTATGTATGTTAGGAGAAACAGATGATTAACTTTTGGTGAAGATCCGTCCATCTGTTCGTTTGTTTGTCTGCCTCATTTTTCTTAATTCCAGAACTCAAAAAGTTATGGACGGATTTTTATGAAATTTATTGGAGTTGTTATTAATGTTAAAAGACATGAATGATTAAATCTTGGAGCTGATCGGTTGGTTCGTTTGTGTGTTTGACTCATGTTTGTCATAACATTTGTTAGCAGCATAACTCAAAAAGTTATGAACGGATCTTCACAAAAATTGCACAAACTGTTAATACTATCAGAGAGCACAAATGATTAGATTTTGGAGTTGATACAAAGAAAATTATGGTTTAAAAGCCAAATTAAATTTTTCGTAACCGTTGCCTCATTTGGCGGAGGTATGCGCTCTCAGGGTGCTCTAGTTCAATACACCTTTGCTACAAACACGCTTCTGAATGATACGCTACAACAGCCGTCAAATTTTGATAAAAGATCGTGCTCTCTCGTTCAATTCAAGGTAAAAAGCACAATTTCGTCTCCCACCATAGATTACATGCGGAAGAAATCTTACATAAGAAATCAGCAAGAAAATCAGTGAATTTAAATGAATTACTCGCCGCGTATCCACGATACCCACCCAGCCTTCAGTACATCGAAAATTTTGTGTTGAATTGAAATCAGCCAAGGCCGTCAAAATAGAAAATTAGCTCCGTCAAAAGGAACACGGCAAGCGGAAAAAATAATGTCTACTACAGGAGAAAAATCATCGCCTCGTCCACTCTTCGTTGATTATCTTCTGAATTTGTACATGGTATACTGAGAACAAATATATAGTTCGATGCATGGAGAAAGCTAGGAGATTCTTGGGAGAAAGTTGTAAAATAAGACTGTATGGCCGTGCTAAGAGAAGCTGTAATTTCTCTATTTTTTCTATTCCAAGATGTGTTTCAAGCAAGAAGTACTTTGAGAGAAAGGAATAGGGAGGCAACTATAGCCATCTTCTACATCCAGGTCACCGATCTATAAGAAAACGCAACTTAATTACAAAATCTGCAACCTGGCCTTTTTTTCGGCTGTCTCTTCAAGAGCGTGACTCGAAACATACAAATATAAATTAATTAAACAAACGACGGTGTTTATTATATAGTGTTGATGTACAAAGTGGAATAAAGAAATCCCCCACACGGATGATAAGCATAGGCAGAAGTCCGGTCCACTCGGCAGAGCTGCGTACCGAGTAAGGCTAATACAACCAGCAGGTTCGCTAGGTTATGGGGGCCGACAGTCATGGTGGACATGTGGGTGCCTCCACCAACCTCCAATGGCCCTGCCGCTCACAGCACGGGATTAGCACAGATGAGGATAAAAATAGAGGAAGTAGAAAAAGAAGAGGGGAAGCAAGGAGAAAAGATGTCTCGATTGTGCCATCGAGAGGTAGGGAGAGGAACTGACTGCGGCATGCCGGACACACGGCTATGACAACAGCCAGGTGATCTCCTCCCTGGTTGCCGTTGGCTCCATGGAGTTCATCCACCTTCCATACCCCTTTCCTCGTGTGCGGGTGCTTACAGCCCACCTTCTGAGGCTCATACGCCTGCCAAGCAGCGGTCAGTGGCCAATAAGAAGGCATAAAAGTTTAGTTGCTTGGAATCGACCCAGCGTTGACCGCCTCTTACGCCACATGCAGGACGGGAGTGAAATTCTCAAGCCCACACTAGACACTAGAGGGCTCAAGACAAAAATATCAACGAACGGGATGGTCCTAGATCAATCAAGAGGCAAAATGAATATATTCACATTACAAAATTGCACTTCAGCTTGACCTAACGAATCGCCCGTTCATGGCCAACCTACAGGTGATTACAAGAGATTTCTGAATTTGTCTGTCCAGCTTTTGACGTGCTTGAGTTAGTGATCCGGTGTGACTGCTCGGTGATCACGACAGCAACGTTACTTCCTTGCAGAGGAGATCACGTGTGACCCAAGATGGAAGCTCCCCACTGCAGTACATAAGGGTCATATTTGAGCAGATTTAGGATAATTTGAACAAGAAATTCGTCCCTTCGTCCCTCGACGTCCCTTTATTTGAAAAATGTTACGGTGCTGTTTTCCTGTTTGCGTTTAAAAAATGCTTTAATTGCTTTAGGAAATAAACGCAAATTTGAACCTTTTGCACCAATTTAAATCACACCTGTATAACAGTTAACCATGTTCCAGAACAGTTATGCAAAACGCCTAAACTGTCAACAGTTTAAACGTTTTGCATAACAGTCTCAGTAGTTCTGCAAAATGGTCAACTATTATAAAGGTGTGGTTAAAACGCGTGCAAAATGTTTAAATTTGTGGTGATTGCCCTAAGTAATTAAAGCACTGGTATAACACAAACGGGAAAACAATAGATTTCTCGAACCGATTCAGCAAAAAATGTACGGAAATGTCTGAAAAAAAAAACTGTTTTTGAAAGATATTGCATATAATTGGAATAGAGAAGAAAAACTTGTCAATATTGTTCTAAGGGACTACGTTCAAAACACGCACGTTGTATTCAAGTGAATGGCATTCAATGCAAAGATAAGAGACTAGCCTAAAACCATCAGCGCCGCAACTGAGGATTCGAACATAGACTTGAATACATGATTAGTTCGATCTTAGCCGGCAGCTCCGGTTTGGAAACGATCATCTACTGCTGGTTTGTTTACAAATTATGTAACCACTCTAGAGCTCCCCCGACACCATCGCGCTCATACTAAACATTTTGATCATAAAATTGGCCAAAAAAGACGAGCACACGTAAGATATCCAAGACAGAAATCGTTGCTCTCTTTCAAAGAATAAAATTTCTGTCAACATTCAGAACGGCGCAGCGCCATCATTTGCCACGAGACCAGCCAGTCAGAAAGACTTCACCATGAGCACTCGTACAGCGCCGGGGGAGCGTGCAATATCCCCGGCAAAACCCAAGTTTTGCCTACTGCGGCACAACTGCAGTAACGTAATACATTTTTATAACACCAAAACAAAAGGTAAGTAAGAGCGTGGAGTAGTTTTACATCATATTTTACAGACACTGGATGACTACAAAACATCGCAACAATAACTCAACAATAGATTAGATGTGTGACAATAGACGGAGCGAAGAACCCAGTGCCAGAGAGGAGCCGAGCCCCAGACCGGGGTTAGTAACCTCACTACTAGAATGCAAGAAAAGCCAGTAAGTGTAACACCAAAGAGACAGTACATCTATTCACGAGTACTGGGCATTTCTTTACTGCACATGAGAACCAAGTACGTAAGCAACACGTGCAGCTCAACGCCACCAACTTCATCTAAGCATAAAGAAAGAAATTACATACTGGAACATCTGGAAATTCCTCGCAAGAAAATCACCGTTCTTCAGTGTTATTTCAGAACCGTATCATTCTAATTTTTTCCTATCTAATACTGAAGGAGCCTGCAGAAATTCTACAGAACAAAAGCATTGTTCTTCAATTATGATGGCCTCGGACCGTAGCACGCATACGATTGCTGAAATTATCCCAAGTCAGGTAGTAAATTATTATTATATTGTGGGTTTTCCCGTCGTATTAGATACAAAGACTATATAACAGCGATCCAATTTTGTATGATATAGTTTAGAAGTTTAGTGGAACTCAAATGAGTTCTATTAAAACAATCTTGGTCAGATGTACCATGTCTGGCAGGAAATGAGGCGCGAGCATCTCCAACTCCACACGGCTCGATCGAACGAAATCGCTCGGTCGTGCGAGCCAGGGAAGGAAACGAAAAACGAGCAAATAGGAGTACCATGGGATGGATCGCTTACCTCCATTTGGCGGCCCACCTAGCGGAACAGAAGGGGAAATATAGAGAACCTACCTAACTCTACAAAACTAACCTTCTCAGCAGGAACTGCGGCCAGATGCTACATCCCCTGCGTAGAAGGCACTCGGGATCCTTAGGTGCGTGATGCCCAAACATATTGTGGCAGGGAAAGGACCCGCCAGAATATGCCCCTGAGGGCAGTCAGGTAGTATATCTTCTACTTAAGACGTGCGAGTAGTAAACTTAAAATTACAACTTGACTCCTCCGCTTGATCCCTCTCAATTAGTACGTATCAAGGATACATCAAAGACGTCTTTATCTCCCCTATGAAAGCGTCACGACCGTACTAATTGAAGGAGGAGCAAGTAGAATAAAAATATCGATTATCCACTATATAATAAAACACAGTTGTTGGTCGCTTGCTTGCTCTCTTGCTCCCTTCCTTGCTGGCTCCAATGTTGGTCCGTCTCTCCGTGACGCAGTTAAGAGTTTAAAAGGAGAAAATTCATGTCATGAAAAACAAGTTGAGATACCATACAATTTCAGCGCTTCAAGTAAGGGTGACAAGTATAGCTTCTGAAATGTTATGGTCTAAAGTGGAAACACTGCATTTTCTGAATCTCGCTACACTTTCGAAACTATCTCGGTACCTTTTGATATGACGATGATGATTGGTTTTCTGAGCGTGGTAGATGAAAAGCGGCATCTTTGATAGAGTTTTTATCCTGTTGGGCATAAGCTATGATGCATGTTTTTTTGCTGAATATTTTCTTGGCAGTTCGTGAGGCTCAGTCTTTGCTGGAGTTTCCTGTCGTGCATAATCTATTTCGCTTACGCTTTCGTTAGCCGAATCTATTCGAAGCAGTTGAAGCATCAAACTGAGCAGATGCCATTTAATACAGAATTTACACTGCAGTCAAATTTCGACGCTTGCGGTTCAACTATAGGTCGGTATCAAGGTTACAGTAAGCCCTGGGCGTTTCCGGTGAATACTTTTGATTGAACTAAATATATTTTCTTAGTGCTGCTCAACGCTTGCCCACTTCCAAGCTGATATTAGCGCCTTATCTTGCAAGAACGATATTTCCACATCGATTCTTGGAAAAAAATCGCGTTGATTCAACGCTTTATATTTTTCATGCCTTTGCCTCTGTACAATGACCTGTTGAGAAAAAAGGGTTACGCTACTGAGACTAAAGAAACTGGCCGAGTCTGTTGGACTTTTTGTACAGCCATAGCATCAAACAAAGCAGAGAAATTATGGGCTACAGATCAAAGTCTACGGGTCCGGTATTAGGGCAAGAAAAATAGATAAAAATTTCAATTTACCAACAAAAAGATATAGCTAACGTACAAGATTAAGAGGAGCTAAGTTATCTGCAAGCTGTGGGAAGCCGCGCTTAGAAAAGGCGTGCAAAACACAGGACAACAATGCAAGAAGTACGGTCGCAGTTCTGTGTCGTTATCAAGCCACAAGTGCGAACTCTTTGCTGGCAGAACAAATGAAAGTTTACAAGCGACATCAGACTACTAAGAGAGGTTAGACGAGGCCTTAGGTCGACAGACTGCGTACCGTTAGACAGTTAAGTGGCGGGCATTACGGTAGTTAGACGGGGCGAGTCAAGTTAGAAGCGCTGCTTCAGGTCACACAAATGTAAGTGAAAACAATAAACAGAAAAGTTTCCACGGGTCGAGATAGTTCACTATTATTACTTAAGCCATAGAGGTTATATTTTGTCGGAGTTAGTCTACTATTTGTGGCGATTATTATTCTGTCAGTAACGTAACGCAAAGGTTACGGACAGAACTTTATGGTATTTACAGGGATTGTTCAGTACGCTAAGAGGAACAGGTGATCAACTTTTGGAGTTAATGCAACCAATTTTTTCTCCATGTTGGAACATCAGTTTTCTGTAGATAGTGTATCAAAAGAGCTGTTAGAATTACACGAAAAATAAGTAACTAAAATTTGATGATAATCTGTCAGTTTTGCCCAGCTATATGACGTCTGTTAGCAATATATAGCAAAGAGTTACGAAAAAACCTTAGTAAAACCTACAGGGACTATTTAGAATATAACAGGGAACAGCTGATACTATTATGAAGGAGTCTCTTCATCTGTCTGCCAGTCTCTATATCTATCTACATTGTGTTATTCGCGGTAGTTTGCGCTCTGCGAGAAGAGTTCTAGAAAATTATGCCCTTCATGTATGAGGGGAACACTTTCATTCATATTCATTATACGTAGTATGGCTTCACTCCTGCATGTTTGCGGGCAAAATGACAGGTCATAGCTTGTTTGGTAACAGAAGCATACTCACATTCACTACATTTGTACGGTTTCTCTCCTGAATGTTTGTGGGCAATATGAACTGCCATATGTTGCTTGGTAGCAGCAGCATATGCACATTCACTACACTTGTACGGTTTTACTACTGAATGTTTATGGGCAAAATGTGCGCTCATAGCTTGCTTGGTAGCGGAAGAATACTCACATTCGCTACACTTATATGGTTTCTCGCCTGAATGTTTGTAGGCAAAATGCACAGTCACATTGTGCTTGGTAGCGGAAGAATACTCACATTCGCGACACTTGTAGGGTTTTACTCCTGAATGTTTGCGGGTAAAATGTACAGTCATATCTCGCTTGGTAGCAGAAGCATACTCACATTCACTACACTTGTACGGTTTTACTACTGAATGTTTATGGGCAAAATGTGCGCTCATAGCTGGCTTGGTAGCGGAAGAATACTCACATTCGCTACACTTGTACGGCTTTTCTTTTGAATGTTTGCGAGCAAAATGTACTGTCATATGTTGCTTTGTATTGGAAACATATTCACATTCACTACAGTGGAACGGTTTCTTTCCTGAATGTTTGCAGTCAAAATGAACAGTCATGGCTTGCTTGGTAGCAGAAGCATACTCACATTCACTACACTTGTACTGTTTCACTCCAGAGTGTTTTGAAGCAATGTGACGCACGAGATCACTTTTCGAAACGCACGAAAACTCACAATCACTGCATTTCAGGGGCTTTTCATATGCGTGCTTAGCAAAAAAATGCCGGACTAAGTTACGTTTTACTTTTGTTGTATACTCACAACATCTGCATTTGTAGGGCAACGTTCCCGAATGCTTGTCAGCAAAGTGAGAATGCAGATCCTGATCACACGCACTGACATACTCACACACACAACACTCTCGAAGTTGCACTCTAGCAGGAGCACCTGAAGGGCTATGATTAGAAAAAAGCCTGCCAGATGAAGATGAGCCACACGGCTTGTTGACTGACGTCACAGGATCGTTCATGGGATCTGAGTCATATTTACTCTCTCCAGCTGCAGCTGTACCAGTCATATGGGTCTCGCTTGAGGGACGTCCTGGGGGTCCTTCCCTATAGTGTGCTGCCGGTTCAGACCCAGTGTGCGATGGTTCCCTCGTATCAACTGCCTGCCAATGAAAATTGAAACATTTACCTTTCCAATCAGCAGCGTTTCTTAGCAGGCTGTAGGGTCGAGGGTTTTGCTAATCGTACTGAATAGCTGATAAAAATTATGTACAAATAGAGTTGCAAACAGCACAGGAAGTCAATGCTAGTGCGATCGATTTGGCCATAGCTTTAGTTTTGAATAGAAGTATCATAGATTTTGATAGATACAGATAGACTTCTCCAGACCTGTTTTTATTGGAGCAAGCTTTCTGCACAAGTCAAGTTAGCTCCTTCGGCAGGGCAAAAATCTACAAATGCTGAGGAGCTATCATAGGAGAACCACTATACAAGATACATACTTCAGATTTTTTCTACAGAATAATGCACAGAACTTGAGACTATTTAAAGCACTAGACAGGCATTTGTGAAAAATACCAGAGTCACCGCTATGTCATACATGACTGCGAGGCATTTGTAATGACCCTGCTTCATTAATCATAATTTTTTTAATAACTTCCTTGTGTAGGACGCAGTGCAACTTCCAACTTGCATTATGGAGCATAAACATGCTAGGCTGAACAACGCCAAGCTTTCCACCGGTGATATGCTGAGAAGCAATAATTTTTTTGACCGGCATTTGATATTGCTCCTAATGAATATTGAGCTCTGTATTCATGTTACTCGATTCAGTTGTGTTAACTTAACAAATTTTTCTCAAGTGAAAAGTGGTTCTGTTGAAAGAAGAACCCAAATTGGAGAAAATTTTTCTGACAAGAAATCCTCATGTTCTTTACAAGCCTGCTCACAGCTGAAGAGATCTTACCATTTGCTTCGTTGATTATGAAGTCAATAAGAGCACTAGCGTAAACTAAGGGTAGTTGAAGTTTGGATGAAAGAAACCTCAAAGAGAGTACAAATCGCAATGCAAGTGAGTGATTAGAGAAGATGTATGTATCTGCACTGAGTGGACTTCAATGTTAACAAAAAAGCTTGCCATCGCCTGCGACCTGGCTTATTTTCTATATATGAGTTTTCAATAAAGCTTAACAAGATGACCACAGCCTCCAACTTAGGCTAATTTTTGCAAATGTATTTGTTTTCCTAACACGTGACAGAAAACAAAATTGTTTATTCTATTACTGTTATATTTATTAAGTCTTCATATGTTGGACCAATCTCCTGAGTTGATTTTTTTTGCTAAATGAATGATAGATAAACGGAGCTGATCTCCAGATGTCGACGGCCTCAGTAGGCCTCAGTAAATTTTTTGTTCTTTCAATTTTTGCATGACGATAGAACATCAGTGATATTCTCTACCATGATATGACCTGTACTTATGTAGTGTTTATCTATGTGAGAGGGGAGACAGTTTTGTTCTAGGTTCCTCTGATATTCGTTTCGCTATTCTACTGTTTCTATCTTTACTGGCCTCTCCAATATAACTATTATCACAGTTATAGCAGAAAATTATGTCGATGGCATTTCTGGTTGTGTCAGTCATTCTTTTATCATTTAATTGCAAACGTTGGATCCCTAGGGTGTTGGAGGAACTATTCGCTGCATTGATGTTGAAAGGTCTTAAAATATTTCCTACACTTTCTGAGGCTCCAAGGATGTATAGTACTTTTATGAAGGTTTTAGTGTTGGATGCATTTTGCGGTATATTTTGCTTCTACAGCGTCCTTTAATTTTAAAAGACATAAGCGATTAAATTTTGGTGATGATCGGTTGGTCAATTTGTGTGTTTGACATTTGTTCGTTAAAATGTTAAATAGCAGCATAACTCAAAATGTTATAAAAGGATCTCTAATAAAATTACCGACACTGTTAATTTTATTAAACGGCACAAGTGGTCAGATTTTGGTAGTGATAAAGAAAATTATGTTTTCAGAGTCGATTTCAATTTTTCGTTACCACTGCCTTGCTTGGCGGAGGTATGCACTCTCAGAGTGCTCTAGTTTGCTTCTGCGTTGTTGTTTTCAACTTTTAGCAAAGTGGTTTTAACGAATTACTGAGGATAATTGTTATCATTTGTTTTCTGTTTCCAAGTTCTGCAGTTCATTTGAGCAAAGACCATATGCTCTGCCCTGTATAAAAGCTCATTCTTTTGCTTCTTTTCTGACTGTCACAGTGGTCGCTTTCATTACCCAAGCACCGGTTGGTATGAGTTGTTTTACGATACACAGACGTCACTTCTTGCTGCCATTTTTACGGGAGTCCTCCCGTTACGCTCTTTACTTCTTGAGACGACCAGTCAAAGGAATTGGACGAATGGACTATGATTACTCGGATTTTGATGAGATCTCAGGTCAAGAAAATGTTCCAAATTAGAAGTAGGTTATTTATAATCAGGGTAAATGGTAATCTATGCTAGATACTTTCACAAACAAGATGCTCTCGTCGGAATTTGTTTGAGCGTCTATTTCTGCCTGGCAATGAGATAACTCGGAAAATTATAGATGTATCTTCATGAAATTTATAGGGAATGTCAACTATGTAAGGTAGAGATGATTAACTTTGGTGATCATCAATTCGATTGTATGTTCATCAGTTTTTTTTAGCAATACTGTATAAATCAAAAAGGTATTATCAGTCATGGAATTAGTAGGAACTGTTGGGGATGATATGAAAAGGAAATGACCAAAGTTTGATAATACTCTATTTTTCAGCT
The DNA here is from genome assembly GCA_001587735.2 of Parhyale hawaiensis. Lineage (NCBI taxonomy): Eukaryota > Metazoa > Arthropoda > Malacostraca > Amphipoda > Hyalidae > Parhyale > Parhyale hawaiensis. The sequence continues at coordinate 12,040,083 of LQNS02277964.1, read as the reverse complement.
TGTCAATAACATAATCCAAAGAGTTATGATTGGTTCTTCCATGACACTTGCAGCAACAGGTACGATTGTTCAGAGATGAAATGACACAAATTGGATGATGAATAGAATTTTCATTCATCAATTTGTTTCTCTGTTTATGCAAAGTAGCTTACAAGAAACAGAAAATCAACTTTTTTTTCATAATCAATGTTACGAGAAACAGAAAATCAACTTTTTTTCATAATCAATGTTACGAGAAACAGAAAATCAACTTTTTTTATAATCAGTGTTACAAAAACAAGAAAATCAACATTTTTCATGATCAATGAGAATTTTTTTTCATAATCAGTGTTACGAAAACAAGAAAATCAACATTTTTTCATGATCAATGAGAAAATTCAATTCAGGACGAAGTTCATATTTTTCATACACAGGCGGGTTGCTTAACAAAGATACGCACATGCAGAATACTTTTTTATGCTATTATATTATCGTCACTGAATCACCAGTCTGCACGGAGTAACTTATGCTATCGTAATAGATTGCAACAGCAGGCGACGGGTGATTGCTGACAGAAAACTCTTCTGGACTGGGCCGTTGCAACTGACTCATTTAGGGGCCAAATTACCATGAGAGCATAAAATTGCAGTCACATGTACTTAAATCACACGTTCAGACATACTCAGCGTGTAAAGGGTACGTTCAGACAAGCTCAGCGAGTAACGGTTAAGAGTACAAAACTGACTAGTGTTACTAATCTACTGTAGAGGCTAGTATATAAAGAAAAGTAGCAAGCAGTCTCACCAGCTCATCAGGTGTCCAGTCAATGGGCTCTTCTTTGACAAATATGCAGTCAATATCAGTCAGCTCCTGCTTGATCTGCACACCTTCCTCTGCTGCACGAGGAGCTGAGGCTGCATTATCGCCTGAAATTTGCAGTAATATACAAACATAGGAAAAATGTTAATAAAAACGGACCTAAGTTTAGTTAGTAGAAGCACTGCATATATAAATGTAGATGAATCCACAGCAGTGACTCAGGGTCAATATGGATAATTCTCCGTTTAGAAAATAATATTCTTCAAAATTGTCTGGTGAGCCCACTGCTTTGACGTGACGGGTTCCCTTTGTGGCGTAGGCGCACTGGCTCACTCCGCTGCCACATGATTCACGAGCGCTAGTTTTACCTTAGCTTGTTGGAGCTCTATGTGTGTTTAACTATATTTTCTATTACTCGAGTCAAGGTCATAGCAAATCTTTTCTTCATTTTCCTTTTCCATGCGCAGTTCAACCTTCCCAATTTCAACTTATCGCTGCTACTAATATTTCACGGTACAGTCGCAAGTGCAGTAAACTGAATCTACTTATCAATTATATAACTACTACATATACATAAAGGTTCTTCTGAGACATTCTTAACCAAATTTACACTCAATAAATATAAGAAAGAGTTTTTGTTTGCTTCGGAAGTAAACACGGGAATTGCGATTCAAGCTTCCAAACGAGTTTTCTATTACAATTGATGTTAAATATGATAAAAGAATTCTGAATATATAGTAACTTAGCGGGTGAAAAGATTTAATAGCATGTCCATTTTTTCGAAACAATCTCCTGCACATATGGTGCGCCGAATTCTAAATCATACTTTGGTGGTACAACGACAAATTATCGACTGGCTCATCTCAACTGGGACCTTATTGCCATGCTTGTAAGGCTGAATCACTCAAGTATTTACGTCTTTCAACTTGTAAATTATTTATAGTAATGGTGACAATACGTCTCATCAGAACCTGGGAAATCCTGAGTAAATAAAAATTGACTCTTTAGTTTTATTCATGAAAATAAAGTTTTATGTATTATACCATTACAGCTGTACTGGAGCACAGCGGTCTACTGCCCCATGGGCACAGAAGAGCTGAAGTTCAGTGAACTCGCTCGTGTCGCGGTCGGAGTTCGGCTTCATTGTCTCGGAGCTCCGAGAAGTAAATAAAACAGCGCGAATTTTGAGTTTTCTTTAGTTCTAACAAAATGTAAAACCAAAAAGTGTATCTGCAAACTATTCATACAAGCTATTATCATGTAAAATAAACAATATCAAGAACTCATTGCCAACACCAACACTTTCAATGTGACTTTGAGCGAGAGAAGAAGAGACATCTGAAACGGGCAAATAAAGAAAGCACTAGCGGTCTGGTATAAACAGAAGGAATAATTGCACTGCTTCACGATTCCAGGAACAGCTAAGAGGCCAATGGCAGACCATGTAAAGCCTGTGTCTCCAATGCACTATCGTCACCGCCGTGTCAGTAGAGGTGACAGCTCTGGAAACATCAACTTGTGTGTTTCAGTTCCATGCTCGTGCTGGCAATTTTAACGTAAATGATTCAATGCTCTTGGCTGCTCTATCAGGCGGAACTGGATGGCCCTTCACCCCTACTACATTTTATTAAACGCTTACAGAATATTTTATATCTACTCGAGAGCTTTCAATTTACCAGCTACCTAATTTGTATCTCCCAGACCATGGTTCCTGCTCTGAGCTACTTTTATCTTCGACTTTTGAACTTTCGCGACTCAATATTCAATATTTAAACATCCCCCTGCAGCGAAACGCACATGACACAAATATGCACACGCACATGGATATGATATATAAAAACATGATAATTTCTAATATTGAACTGTTTTTACTAACCATTGCGATGGTCAAACACCACTGCATTCTATACTCACCATTGAGCGGCATTTCAACAACTGATAACTTCTGGTTGCAGCGTTCATCAAGTAGGGACAATGGATCTGGCTTGTAGTCTCCAGTAAACAGAGGTGAAGGTTCTAGTTTACAGTAGTCATGATAAAGAGCTGGTGAGTTAGCAGGACAAGCGTTAGCTGAACTTTGCTCCATGCTTTCTAATCTGCTGAACAAGCAACAATTACGAGCTTCACTGTTTCGTTTTCTAAACGACCCTGAGGACTTTGAAACATAATTAATACCGCTGAATAAATAGAACTTTCATCTTATTAAAGTCACCTAGGTACATATCATTAAGACAAAAGAAAAATAAAAATTTGTATTATATTATGCTTGTGACAAGCCAAGGGCGAAGGAACACGCCCTTTTCTCACCAAAAGCGAACTTGACACCGTATAGGACTTAGCCCAGGGGATCATACTGCCTTTAACTCTCGATATCTGCTTCACGAGTGTGAATCGTTACAGTTTTTGTCGGTTTGATTAGTCTTATAAAGCGTTTCAATAGGTAGTGGGGTGCCTAATCTTTGTCTCCCTTTTTGAAAAGTTTTTTCCAGGTCACTGTCGGGATGGCTTCAGCCAATCCGGCACAGCGCCAGCCGTCAGGCCGTCAGCCATGCGGTCACGCCATCCGCCATGTGGCGTCCGGGACAGCCAGCCGTTGGTCACCTCAATGCGTGTGCTGGCTCCGCTCCTCATGCCCACGCACCAATTGGTCGCGACGGGGAGGAGGGAGGCGTCCACGGTGTCAAGTTCACTTTTGGTAAGAAAAAGGGCGTGTTCCTTCGCCCTTGGCTTGTCACAAGCATATTTTCTCACCTCTCGCTCACTTGACACCGTATAGGACCTATTATCCACGGCCCGGACGGGTACAGT
>LQNS02277964.1:12018755-12030738 GCA_001587735.2 Parhyale hawaiensis | reverse complement strand
CTTTTCTTTCCAAGAGGTCTTCAACCGTCGAAGGAGGGCATTCTTTTTTTGCTTTTTAGCTTAATTTCTTCGGTCATCCATGGTGCAGGTGGTCGTCTCATAGTAACAGTTTTAACAGGGGCACATTCATCTAGAGTTGCCATGAACCCTTCCGTGAATAAATGAACTTGTAAGTTAACATCATCTGTATCATATATTCCCTGGAAGGATATCGTTGATAGGAGCATTTCGAGAAACGCTTCTTTTGAGTATGATGATTGGGATCTGCTTGTAAGTACAACTGGTTCCCGTTTTAGTTTAGGTCTTTTGATAGTGCATGTAACTTGGCAGTGATCGGCGATGGATGGAGCCACATCGACATGGGACTCACTTTTCGCGTTGTTTGTAATAGCGAGATCGATAATGGTGCTACTCTTCTGTGTTATTCTTGTTGCTTCATGCACCAGCTGAGAAAGGTTTAGGCGCTGAAGTAGCCGAGTCATGGTATTGTTTTCGTTTGTGACGTCGATGTTGAAGTCTTCTAAGATATAGAAATCGTTTTTCATTCCAAAAAGGTTTCGAAATAAATAATTTCAAATAATTGCCCTAATGTGTTTAAGGCGTCAACTGTAGCTTTCGGTTGCCTATAGACGCTGCCAACGATAAACGATTTGGATTTGTTCATCTGAATGGACAGCCAGAGCATTTCGACATTCTAACACTCTTCGGTTTTTAAGATTTGCTTCACAGTGTAATTATCGTTAACATAAATGGCTGCACCACTGCCTCTGTTAGTTTTTTCCATCTTGCCTGAATAATTTATAGGAGGGAATGCTTAGATATGAGCTAGGGGTGCTACTTCTTAGGGATAAACCTCTCCAAAATGGACACAGTCAAGTCTTTAAGCTGAGAGACAGGATCCTGACTGTGAATAATCTGGCGCCAAGGTAACGTTCTTTCTGCCTGAGTAATAGCCACCCAGTTAGCCTTGCTCTTAACGAAAACCACTCTTCTGGTGTCTACCACAGGAACAACCTGATTAAGGTCCAAGGACACAACAAGATGCGAGTGGTCTGAAGAGCCCATAGGGGAGCCAACTGACACCGTCATCAAGTGCGGGACATCAGTCATAACGAGGTAGAGACAGTTACCAGCAATATGCGTGGCCCCGCGAACTAGCTGCACAGTACTAGACAAGGTGCAAAAGTCCAACGCAGCCACACCATGACAATCAGTCAATGATGCAGATTCCAACCAGTCCCTGTGGTGTGCATTAACATCCCCCACAAAAACAAACGCCGACTTGGGATCCGTGTTCTGGATCGAGGCCATCGCCGTCAATAAACAGTCATAAGGAGAATCATCAGTTGCAGGGCTCCGATATAAGGAGAATAAATGATAATTATTCCGTCGGCCACACACCCTTACAACAATGATCTCATGACAGGCGCATTCGTGCACTGACTGCCGGTAAGCACAGAATCAGCTCCGGACATAGACGGCTATTCCACAGAATCCAGGCCTCGATCCACACAGCCTGCGACAAGGGGACTGAAAACCCGTCAAAGCAAGCTCAGCGTCGTGCCTTCTGCCAGCCACCAATGTCTCAGAGCAGCACACGACATCCACACCACGGGACACAAAGCCAAGCTCCGCAAGGATCGCATGCAGTCCTCTAATATTACAATAGAGGAGACGACACTCCCGAGCCCGACNTAAAAGAATATAAACATACAGTAATGTGCAGATAAATACAGAAATATACAAATGAAAATAAAAAAGAATCCCATAAACAGAGAAGATGATATCAAGCATAATAAAGTAAAAACAAATCGACAGTAACGATAGTTACAAAAGCGGCCAGCTATCTACGCGCCCTAGACCTTGCCATCACCAGTACAGGCTTTAGCCGAAAAGAAGAAAAAGAGAAAGGAAAGGAAAAGAGCATCAGGTGGTACTACCTGATGGAAGAGATACAGGAACAGACTGCGCAAGACTGAGTACCCAGCTATGGCACCAGCCTGTTCATCTCCTTTCAGGGATTGCGTTGGACCAAAAGAGGTCTCATCCGCCTTTAGAGTGGCATTTCGTCCAACTCAAGGGCAAACAGAGCTCCAAAGCAAGCTCATACAAACAAAGAGGCGTCCGGTGGCCGGTCAATGGGGGTGGCCTGATAGGTACCGCGCAGGCTATGCTAAAGATGGTGTCGCCCTATCTCTTCTGCCTGCTTCACGTCTTACTTTGCTCGTCGTCGTGCAGCGCAAGTACCTATAATCTTGACGTTCTGCACAGCATTGCAACAAACGTAAACAGTTCATTTTGTAGTTGCTGCTTGTTGCACTGCCCAGACTTGCCGCCCCACTTCTGATATTTAACAAAGGGAATATTCTGTCATTTGAGTTCATTCTGTCTTATTTATGTTAATTGAACCTCAACGCTGCTATGGACTTTGAGGAAACGAGGCGCATTGACACTGACTGCTCAATTCATTTCGCAAACTTGCTACGTCCACTATGGAGGGGGTTTTAATAATGGGTTTTATCAATTATTGTCTTATTTCACAAACTCGTAGCTTATGATTTCGAGACATTCACTAGTGGCGTCATTTGCACGCTGGTTGTCACTGATTAGGTATATCTTACTGTATGGTTCTTCATGAGCATTGCCCTTTCACGTTTTACCCTGACCCGCTGGCCTTCTTCAGGTCACACCAGTTACTATATTCATCCATCTATCTATATAACTAAAGTTATGTTATTGTCTTGACAGGGTGTTTTATGAATTACTGAAAATTTCGATAAGCAGTACAAGTAGAAATTTATTTAACCACGTCGTGCGTTTCTTTGTACCTGTCCTCATCTGGTGGGAGGCTCAGTGTTCGTCATATTACAGTATTTCGTTTGGATTTCTTTTTAAAGTTTTACAGGTTATCATACCAAGATGTAACTATGATACCTAGTTATCGAAAAATGTAAATGTTGTTTCAATCAAGTAAACATTTAATTTTGCAATATTTTCTGCTGAGTCAACATCAATTACTGCCCGAAATGCAGTTAGGGGTCATTGCTGCCATTGTTAAATTGCGACGAGGGCACCTAATAGTTTAACAGCGATGGTAGACCTATTGAGATTGTAAAAGCTCTACAATATGCAGTATACCCATTAAATATTTGCTGTTCCTACGCCAGCTGCATGATATAATTTATTTGAAAGGGCTGCAAATATTAATTAGTGTCTTGAGATGCCATTAAATGAATTAGCTACTAAAGATAATGATAAGAAGCACGAGTAGAATTTTGGTAAGTCACGACGTTCGTTTAGCTCTGCCTCACTTTATCTGGTGGGAGGTTCAAAGTTAGTCAAATTGATACGTTAGGATTTTTTTATTAAATTTTGGCAGGTTATCAGACCAAGATGTATCCATGAAACCGAATTTTTGAATGACATAAATGTCATTTTTAATCTAGTAAGCGTTTCCTAAATTTTGAAATGGTATTCGCTGAGTTGACACCTATAACTGCACAAAATTAGTGCTTTTTAGAAGAATTTACAGTTTCTTGCCCCGACGCATCTGCGTGTCTGTATTTCGTGCAGTAATATTTGATGGTCAGGACTTGGTAGTAATTAAATTGAAATCCTGGATTCAGGACTCATTCAATTTTTTCGCTTGCATAGCGTACTTTGCGGAGGTCAGCACTCTCGGAGCTCTCTTCCAGTACTATAAGACGTTGTGATTGGATTTCGTCTTCACTGTTGTACAACTTCAGTCATTTACTTGCAAACGGCTCTGTGACAGTGTTACTGGTACTGGTATCCAATGCATCAACCAGTGTCCAGTTAGTTGGGTAGGCCGCTGTGTTGCTGAGTTAGTAAGGCATATTTTGCAGCGTGAGGGGTAGCTAAAGTTGTGATGTGAGTAGGGCAAGACTGCCAGATGTTAGATGTTTATGTGCGACACTTGTAATGTCATACTGTAGTTATTCTAGTGTATAAATTTATAGCTAAGTACGTAGACAATAGCAATATGTACTTTGTGATAATTTATGCTGAGATGAGTTGGGTGGGTCGCGTTGAGCTGCGCGTGTTGCTTACTTGCTTGGTTCTCATGTGCACTAAAGAAATGCTAATTATTCGTGTATGGATGTACTGCCTCATTGATGCTACAAGACTTAGTATTGTCACTGTAGAATAAGTTAATAAGGTTTCCTCAGCATACTGACCTTCTCTGTTATCTTAAGGTGAGGCATTTAGCTGCTCCAAAACCTGTGGTTCGGCTTTGCTCTAGGAATGGGCTTCTCTCGTTGACTATTCTAATCTAATCTTGAGTTAGTTTTTTGATGCTTTGTAGCAATCCAATGACTGTAAAATATGATGTAAAACTATCTCACACTCTTTATTACCTTTTGTTTGGTGATATGAAAATGTATTACGTTGCTTTAGTTGTGCCGCAGTAGGCAAAACTTGGGTTTTGCCGGGGATATTGCACGCTCCCCCGGCGCTGTACGAGTGCTCATGGTGAAGTCTTTCTGACTGGCTGGTCTCGTGGCAAATGATGGCGCTGTGCCATTCTGAATGTTGACAGAATTTTATTATTTTTATTGAGAGAAAGCAACGATTGGTGTCTTAGATATCTCAAGTTTGGGCCTCTTTTGTGACCAATTTTACGATCAAAATCCTAAGTATGACCGCGATTGTGACTGTAGATCACTAGAGCGGTTGCATAATTTGTAAACAAACCAGCAACAGATGATTGTTTCCAAACCGTAGCCGCCGGCTAAGATCGAACTAATCATACATTCAAATCTATGTTCGAATCCTAAGTTGCGGCGTTGATGCTTATAGGCTAGTTTCTTTATCTTTGCATTGAAAATCATTCATTTGAATACAGCTTATATTGATAGTAGTCCGTTAGAACAATAATGACAAGTTATTCTTCTCTATTCCAATTAAATGCAATATCTTTCGTAAAGAGAATTAAGGCTTAAGAAAACGTATCGTTTTATCCGTTTGCCTTTTAGCAATGCTTTAATTGCCTTAGATAATCACCACAAATTTGAACATTTTGCACAGATTTAAACCACACCTTTATAGCAGTTGACCATTTTGCAGAACTACTTAGACAGTTAGGCAAAACGTTTAAACAGTTAACAGTTTAAGCGTTTTGCATAACTGTTAAAGTAGTTCTGCAAAATGGTTAACTGCTATAAAGGTGTGGTGTAAACGGGTACAAAATGTTTAAATTTGTGGTGATTGTTTAAAGAAATTAGAGCATAAGTAAAACGCAAACGGGAAAAACAGTAACATTGTTAAAGGACGTCGAAGAACTATTCCCTTGTTGAAATTATCCTAAATCTGATCAACTATGACGCTTCTGTACGGTGATTTTTTAAAGTAATTAGACCATTGGTAAAACGAGAACGGGAAAAACAGTAAGATTTTCCATGTAGAAGGACCTCAATGAACTATTTCCTTGTTCAAATTATCCTAAATCTGATCAACTATGACGCTTCTGTACTGCAGCGTGCATCTTCTGTCTTGGCTCACACTTGAGGCGTCTTTTTGTGACCACCTTGTGGATGATTCTGCCTAATTGCGCATGATCCGCTCGTTTTTGTAACCGCTTTTTGACGTAATTCCGATAGCAATCAACCGTCATCAGCGGTGAAAATTAATCGCAGCGTGATTTTCTCCGCAGGCTAATCACGCGTGATCAAAGAGTGATTCCAGCCGTTGGACAAGTAAAAATTCAATATTTGAATGTAAGTTCGTGATCTTTTCATATAATTAGGGATAAATTGAATAATTTTATGATGTTGTTTGTTATATTGACTTCTAGAACTATAGTTTTGTTCAAAATGTTTCAAATACTGCTAGTTCACTTATGCTTGGAAAGCTTCAAATAAAAACGATTAAGAAATCCATTTCCCAACATTTTCTGTAAAAATATTTTAGAAATCTATTTTTCGAACATAAACATTTCGTTTCAGGATCGTTTACAAAATCATTGACCGTGCTTGTGCTTATCAGTGATCATGATCACGAATCACGGTGTGATTCTGATCACGAGCGTGGGCCACAAAAAGCCGTCTTTCATTTCCTTTGCAAGTAAGTGACGTTACGGTCGGGATCACGGAGCAGTCACACCGAATAAATAGCACAATCACATCGAACGCAAGTCACAAAAATTCAGAAATCTCTGGCAGTCACCTGCAGGTTTGCCACAAATGGACGGCATTATTAGGTCAAGTTCAATTTTATAATTTGGATATAATCGTCTTGCCCCTTGATTGATCTATGAACAATTCCAACGTTGCTACTCTTGTTTACTATTCACCTGTTGCTCAAAGCGCGTGACATGACACGTGTTGCAGCCGTAATATAAACACGGTAGCGATTGTAGCTCCTGCGGATCTTGGGTGAGAGCAGGTCTCATATCTAATGACCTGCTACCAAACAGTACAGTCACATTGGACCTCCATAAAGCTAGCAAACGTGAAGTGTAACTGTTTCTGATTAGTGAATTCTTTCGTTGAGCGTTTTGTCCCACATCTAATATTTGTTCATCAGTTCAGTGCTCTCAGTTGTTCTCGGATAGCTACCTCCCCAGCGGGATATTCTGGTCAAACCTGTCTCTTTAAGCACAGAGATAGGACACTCACTGCAAATAATCTGGCGCCAAGGTAACGCTCTTACTGCTCCGGTAACAGCCCCCCAGTTAGCCCTGCTCTTAACGAACACCACTTTTCTGGTGTCTACCTCAGGAAACAACTGGTGCATACTCAGGGACACAACTAGGTGTGAGTTGTTAGAAGTACCAATAAGGGCAACTGACGTATTCATCTACTCCAGGACATTAGTCATGACAAGGTCGAGACAATTACCAGCATCATGCGTGGCCCACGGACTACATAGCTTCACACAACTAGATAAGATGCAAAAATCAAACGCAGCCACACCATGACCATCAGTTGGTGACACAGATCCAAACCAGTCCCGGTGGGGGGCATTAACATCTTCAACAAACAACCGCTGATTTAGGATCCTTACTCTGGATCCAGGCCATCGCCGTCAGCAAACAGTCATACAGAGAATCATCAGTTGTGGAGCTCCGATAGAAGGAGAATAAATAAAAATTATTTACAACCTCACAACTAAGATCTCATGGCAGGAGTATTCATGCATAGACTGGCAGTACGCACAGAAACCCCTCCGGACATAGACGGCTATGCCGCGGAACCCAGGTCCCGATGCCCGTGGCCTACGAAAAGGAGACAGAAAATCTGCAAAGGTGAGCTGCGCGTCGTGCCGTCGAGTCGTGACCAACGTCTCAGAATACCACACGACATCTACACCCCGCGACACAAAGCCAAGCTCCGCGAGGTTCGCATGCAGTCCTCTGATATTGCAATAGAGGACACGACACCTCCGAGCCCGATCCGGTCCCGGGTTACTCTCCCCACCATCACGAAGCAAGAAAGACACGAAGATATTAACAGAACTATACATAAAAATACAGATGTATACAGAAAGGTTCAGAATTATATAGAAACTATAGAGTACCTGTGTGTCGAAAAATGAGAGGGAAGAATTTTCTACCCGTCAGACGGCGTCTTCATTACCTCAGCCAAAGAGGTTATGTTTTCGTGGGGTTTGTCTGTCTGTCACCAAGATAACTCAACAAGTTATGAACGGATTTTGGCGAAATTTACAGGGATTGTTATGTATGTTAGGAGGAACAGATAATTAACTTTTGGTGAAGATCCATTCATCTGTTTGTTTGTTTGTCTGCTTCTTTTTTCTTAGTGTCATAACTCAAAAAGTTATGGACGGATTTTTAGGAAATTTTCACAAGTTGTTAGGTATGTTAGGTATATTGACGATGAGTAAATGACCAAATTTTTATGATGATCTGTTTGTTCGTTCGTTCGTTCGTTCGTTAGTCACTGCTTCTAATTCTACGCTTGTTAGCACAATAACTCAAAAAATTATGAATGGATTTTTATTAAATTTATAGGAGTTGTTATTAATGTTAAAAACATGAATGATTAAATTTTGGTGCTGATCGGTTTGTTCGTTTGTATGTTTGACCCCTGTTTGTCATAATGTTTGTTAGCAGCATAACTCAAAAAGTTATGAACGGATTGTCACGAAAATTGCATAAGCTGTTAATACCATCAGAGGGCACAAATGATTAGATTTTGGAATTGATACAAAGAAAATTATGGTTTTAAAGCCAAATTATATTTTTTCGCTACCGTTACCTCGCTTGGCGGAGGTATGCTCTCTCAGAATGCTCTAGTTCAATATACCTTTGCCACAAACACGCTTCTGAAGGATACGCTACAACAGCCGTCTCAAATTTTAACAAAAGCTAGTGCTCTCTCGTTCAATTCGAGTAAAAAGCACAATTTCGTCCCCCACCATAGATTACATGCGGAAAAAATATTACATAAGAAAGAAGCAAAAGTCAGTGAATTTACATGAATTACTCGCCGCGTATCCACGATACCCACCCAGCCTTCAGTACATCGAAAATTTTGTGTTGAATTGAAATCAGCCGAAGCCGTCAAAATAGAAAATTAGCTCCGTCAAAAGGAACACGGCAAGCGAAATAAATAATATCTACTACAGGAGAAAAATCATCGCCTCGTCCATCCTTCGTTGATTATCTTCTGAATTTGTACATGGTATACTGAGAACAAATATATAGTTCGATGTATGGAAAAACAAGAAGCTTCTTTGGAAAAAGTTATAAAATAAGACTGTATGGTCGCTCTAAGAGAAGCTGTAGCAGTTCTATTTTTCTATTCCAAGAAGTGTTTCAAGCAAGAAGTACTTTGAGAGAAAGGAATAGGGAGGCAACTATAGCCATCTTCTACATCCAGGTCACCGATCTATAAGAAAACTCAACCTAATTACAAAATCTACAACCTTGCCTATTTTTCGCCTATTTACCTCTCCAAGAGCATGACCCGAAAGATACAAATATATAAATATAAATTAATTAAACACACGAGTGTTTATTATATAGTGTTGATATACAAAGTTGAAGAAAGAAATTCCCACTCGGAGGGCAAGCATAGGCAGAAGTCCAGTCCACTCGGCAGAGCTGCGTACCGAGTAAGGCTAACACAACCCGCAGGTTCGCCAGGTAATAGGGGACGACAGTCTTGGTGGACATGTGGGTGCATCCACCAACCTCCAATGGCCCTGCCGCTCACAGCACGGGATTAGCACAGATAAGGATAAAAATGGAGAAAGTAGAAGAATAGAGAAAAAAAGACTCGATTGTGCTATCGAGAGCTAGGGAGAAGAAATGGCTGTGGAATGCCGGACACACGGCTATGACAACAGCCAGGTGATCTCTCTGGTTGCCGTTGGTTCTATGGAGTTCATCCGCCTTCCATACGTATTTCCTCGCATGCGGGTGCTCACAGCCCACCTTCTGAGGCTCATACGCCTGCCAAGCAGCAGCCGGTGACCAATGAGAAGGCATACAAGTTTAGTCGCTGGGAATCCACCAAGCATTGACCGCCTCTTACGCCACATGCAGGACGAGAGTGAAATTCTAAAGCCCACACTAGAGGGCTCAAGACAAGAACAGCAACAAAGGGGATGGTCCTAGATCAATCAAGAGGCAAAATGAATATATTCGCCGTACAAAATTGTACCTCAGCTTAACCTAACAAATCGTCCGCTTATTACCAACCTACAGGTGATTACAAGAGATTTCTGAGTTTGTCTGTCCAGCTTTTGCCGTGCTTGAGTTAGTGATCCGGTGTGGCTGCTCCGTGATCACGACCGCAACGTTACTCCCTTGCAGAGGAGATCAAGTGTGACCCAAGATGGAAGCTCCCCACTGCAGTACATAAGGGTCATATTTGAGCAGATTTAGGATAATTTGAACAAGAAATTCGTCCCTCGACGTCCCTTTATTTGAAAAATGTTACGGTACTGTTTTCCTGTTTACGGTTTAAAAATGCTCTAATTGCTTTAAACAATAACCGCAAATTTGAACATTTTGCACCCGTTTAAACCACACCTGTTCAACAGTTAACCATGTTCCAGAACAGTTATGTAAAACGCCTAAACTGTCAACAGTTTAAGCGTTTTGCGTAATAGTCTCAGTAGCTATGCAAAATGGTTAACTATTATAAAGGTGAGATTGAAACGCGTGTAAAATGTTTAAATTTTTGGTGATTCACCTAAGCAATTAAAGCACTGATATAACAAACGGGAAAACGGTACGTTTTCTCGAACCGATTCAGCAACAAATGTACGAAAATGTCTGAAAAAATAAATTTTATTTTCGAAAGATATTGCATATAATTGGAATACAGAAGAAAAACTACGTTCAAAACACGTTGTATTCAAGTGAATGACATTCAATGCAAAGATAAGAGACTAGCCTAAAACCATCAGCGCCGACACTGAGGATTCGAACGTAGATTTGAATGCATGATTAGTTCGATCTTAGCCGGCAGTTGCGGTTTGGAAACAATCATCTGTTGCTGGTTTGTTTACAAATTATCTAACCGCTCTAGAGCTCCCCAGTCACCATGTCACCATCGCGGTCTTACTAAACCTTCTGAGCATTAAAGAGGCCAAAAAAGACGACCCAACCTAAGATATTCAAGGCAGAAATTGTTGCTCTCTTTCAAAGAACTGACCAAATTTCTGTCAACAGAATGGCACAGCGCCATCATTTGCCACGAGACCAGCCAGTCAGAAAGACTTCACCATGAGCACTCGTACAGCGCCGGGGGAGCGTGCAATATCCCCGGCAAAACCCAAGTTTTGCCTACTGCGGCACAATTGTAGTAACATAAATGCATTTTCATAACAACAAAACAAAAGGTAAGTAAGAGCGTGGAGTAGTTTTACATCATATTTTACAGACACTAGATAACTACAAACCATCTTAACACTAACTCAACCTTAGATTAGATGTGTGACAATGGACGGAGTGAAGACCCCAGTGCCAGAGAGGAGCCGAGCCCCAGACAGGGGTAGCTACCTCACAACTAGAATGCAAGAAAAGCCAGTAAGTGTAACACCACAGAGACAGTACATCCATTCACGAGTACTGGGCATTTCTTTAGTGCACATGAGAACCAAGCACGTAAGCAACACGTGCAGCTGAATGCGACCCACTTCATTTAGGCATAAATAAAGAAATTAAATACTGGAACTTCTGAAAATTCCTTGCAACAAAATCACCGTTCTTCAGTGATATTTGAGACCCGTATCATTCTAATTTTTTCCTATCTAATACTGAAGGAGCCTGCAGAAATTCTACAGGACAAAAGCATTGTTCTTCAATTATGATGACCTCGGACCGTAGCATGAATACCATTGCTGAACTTATCCCAAGTGAGGTAGTAAATTATTATTATTATCGAGGGGATTTCACATCCCAAAAATGGATCGGTTGAGCGTTGTTCAGCTCTACACTCTGCCGCCGGGTCACATCCCTCGACCTAAGGCTCAGAGCACTTTGCGAATGATGTGCGCTGTTCCAAGTAGAGTGCTTCTCTGGAGGGTTCCTGGATGGAGATGGCCGCACTTCAGCTCTCACAGGGTAGTCTTGATATCCTTAGACATTGCCCCCAGAGCTCCGATGACCACTGGAACGACGTTCACCTTCATATACCATAGTCTGGAGTTCGATGGCAAGGTCACGGTACTTTTCCTTCTTCTCCGCTTCCTTCTCCACGATTCTGGAGTTGAAGGGGATAGAAATGTTGATCAGTTTGGCCGACTTCTCCTGTTTGTCTTTTACGACGATGTCCGGTTGGTTGGCGTGAAGTACACGATCATTTTCCATCCTCTTGTCCCAGTAGATCTGCACGGCTTTGTTTTCAACCACGGGCGCGGTTTCGTGCTCGTACCACTGTTATGAAACAAATGTATACATAAATATTTATATATATATATCGTATGAATTTATGCATCATATATATATATAAATATATAATTAAAGATGAGCGTAATAACAAAATCT
>LQNS02277964.1:11908312-11920182 GCA_001587735.2 Parhyale hawaiensis | reverse complement strand
AAATTGTTTTTGAATATGTTTATTTTCAAATATAAGTTGAAATTTAAATGTGTTTATCATTAATACCTGTTGATGCTCTCGTGGGACTTATGACAACAAAGTGGTAAACACTTTCCCTGTTATATAGTTATATGTTCCATATTACTGAGTTCTGTTGTTATAGCGTACAACCTCTTCCCATAGAAATTGCGCGTATTAGGTTATCAATAAAATATAAAAGCCTAGTTAGTGTTTCAGTGCTTTAGGAGTTAAAATCTATGAATCGCTACCAAGAGTAAATGTGATGCTATTCATACATTGCACTGTTACTATCATGCATTGTGACTTTTGGCGTTGGCTGTAGGTGCCTAATATTTAGTTTACCCTAAATAATTTTATTGCGTAACTATATACTGTACATGGTATATAATAAATGAGTTCATCTGAATCTTTGAGTATCACAGTTTTTAATATTAAATTTCCAATGTGATCCTAAACTTATGTAGTCCTACTCGTTCCCATGAAAAGTAACCTATAATTGTTCATTTTTTCATTACTTAAAATCCCAAATAAAAGAGTATTGATAACATTTCTACAAAACAAACCCCGATACCTAGTAAACCACATCTGTAAAAGCCTCAAGTTAAATTAATAACATTTTCTGTAAAGTATAACACTCACTGCAGAGTATTATTATATGTATAGTCTACATGCTTTGTTGCCATAACGTGAAGTATGATTATAAGCATCTGGTCACTGAAAATCCCATCCATCCACCAGGAAACTCAGCACTATTTACAATTGTTCGTGTGACTCTCTGTTGCGCAACATATAGACTGTACGGCATTTTTGGCACACACGCACCGCGCGTACACGATCACCATCACTTACCATCACCCAGAATGTCCAGGGTTCAGACTTACGCGGCCGGGAAGAATAGATCTATCTTCTCATGATGAAAATTAGACGAGTGTTCCAACCATTAACTGTTCCAACACAGTAGTACGGATAGCGTTCCCTCCGCTGGAACAAGGTTGCACGGGAAGCTGCAACCGATCAAGCCCAAGACGCGACACCTTCCGCTCAACAATACAAGGCTCTTCTGACCAGGTGACAGGTGAGATGGACGAAGGGTAGAATTGGCAACGTCGTGAATGCACCAGTGCCAACGCCTCGATCCTCCAGAAGATTATGGGGCTCCAAACTCGATGAACATAGTCCGTGGAAACTTCCGCAGAACAACTTAATATTATTTGAGCCCCTCAGAGCGGCATGTTAACACTCTGAGCTCAAAAATGGGACTGCTGAAAGCCTCTCCGACAGCCAGCTTCTTGATTTGCTGAAAAACTCGGAGAGCTTTAGTGTTTTGAGGAAATGTTACAGTCATGAACACGAGAAATGATTCACGAGACCCCAAGCCAGAGAAAACAAATACTGTAGCCAGACTTTCTGGACACCTTGAATCGAACATTTTGATCTGTTTCGTGCCTGTTCAACACGTGTCACAAACGAGATAATGAAGTTATAACTTATAATTTTTTTGCAAATAAAAAAAAATCAATATGAATGGTGAAAACTTATTTCTTTTCTTCAGAAATTTATTATTTCTTATATGAGCTTACCTACACGAGAGTCACATGCGAAATACCAAAAATAAGCGTGTTTTGAACAGAAAAAAACATAGAAACCAAAAAGATGACTAAAAAACCAAGATCTTGGTTTAAGAACCTAGCGCTGGCAGCACTGGTCCGTTACTGCATCAGCGCACTCCTCCACAGGCCGGTGAGTACACAGCGGCCATTTTAGACGCCACTACTGCGACGAGTTGCAGTGACGTGATGCAAGGTCTGTACGGGGCTTTAGTGTGATGCAGAGCCGCTGTCACTTCATCACCAAGTGCGGCGCCAACCCGAACTGGGGGCTACAGACTCACTGAGGCAAGATCATGTCAGAGGAAAGCTCTTCGGCTAACATGATCAATAATGGGAGAATTGTAGAAATTTAATTTGAGTTCGATAGCATCAAATGTACTTTAATTGAGCTTAGCGCTCGCTGTCTCCCTTTCATAAATGTACAATAGATTCACATATCACGTCATCATGATATGAGACGCCCGTTGCCAGTGCTTGTTTAGGACATGTTGTGAGCAGCTGACGTGGCAATCGACCTGAAAATATTTTATAATTTTGGTCCACCTCCGTTTTCCGCAACATTTCATATTCCATCTTTTTATCCAATTTTCACCGTTCCAACGCCACATGACTTCTTTCAACATAGTCTCGTGTGTGTTATTTGGGCCTATTCCACCACTTGCGCATCACTGGGTTCTTTCGGCCTATTTGACCCCGGTTTGCCCTTACCTCTAGTAACCCGTAGGTATGCAGTTGCTGATTTCCCGGAAGCTGACCTGTGCTGTCACAAAATAAGGCCAACCTCCTGAGCCGGGTTAATGGTATTGTTGTTCGATTAAAAACGTTCAAACGTTATATGACTTCCTACGTTATCTCGTGTCAACCAGACCCCATAGGTCCTTAGCTTTCTGTATGTCGCATTGGGGCAGTTGGTCCCATAATGCGCAATACAGACGAGAAGCTAAAGTTGCCGAGAGCGCCATTTCGCTAACAATATGCTCAATAAGCATCGAGGAAAAAGTTGCCACAAGGGCAAGTTAAGCTGGATGCGTCTAGGCCAATCTTCTTCGCAGCTTTCGAGCAATTCCAAGCAACTTACGGTCCAGTTTTCTCGGTTAACTCTTCACAACTATGGTATGTAACGCCTCCGTTTCACGTAAAATTTTAAGTTAAACTGTGGCGATTGAAACTGCAAGGTGAAAAGTGTAAAATGCATTTGTCTCTATGCCACAACGATGATAGTCGCAGGAAACATGCATCTTTATATTTTATACAAACTACAAGATGGTACAAAACATTCACTTGCTGAGTACTATACACGGTGAATAAAATCCGGTGTCTAATCAAGCAATAAAAATTATTAAATGAATGCCTACAAATTCCTATGCCCCTGCAACTTCCAAAAAATTTTCCCGAGGACATTGCCACTGGAATTATGTTCCTTCCCCCCTACGTGAGCATTGGAATGTCGTGCCAAGCTTGACGATCCGACAATATCGTCAAGTCGAAATCAGCAATAACGTCGCTCATCTGCGCAGGGCTTTATGGCCAGCCTTTAGTTTTCTGCAATTTTTATAGTTTCGAGTTGTTCTAACGCCCTACTTATTATCTGAACGAAATCTCGTGTTATCAGAACCATTTGGGACCATAGCTCCTCATATGCCCCATCGGGACAACTTGTCTCATTTTTGCCCTGATATTGCTGTAGTAAAAACTTTGTGTTCAATTCCACGTTTCCACATTTGCCAATCTACTTCGACCGTTCAAACTGTTTTTCTGTGTCATCGCTACCAGACCTGCTATATATGCAATGAATTAACCAATCCTAAAATATGACTAATTTTTTCTTAGGCGTGCTTGGTCATATTGCCCTGTTCATCGATCGATTTTTCTCATTCGCACCGAAGAAATACCTAATCAATAATTTATACGCTCTAGTTGGCAGAGCTAAACCAATGAAGCTAAACCTCGCAGGCGTAACTTGTCCGAACCGTTCGATAGATACAGTGGTTTCGCCCTTTTCGATTACGTACCAGATTCCCAATAATACGGGTGAAAACGGAATCCAGCTCTGCCACAGGGATTCTTTGATGGTCTCAAGCACATTCGTATTATTTGCAACACCTAAAATCCGATCCAGCGTGGCAAAACCATCGTCTTTCTTTCAAGTTCGACACAGCTCAGTTATATGTGGGCTCATATTGTCTCTCTATCGCTGTCAGAAACAGAGGATTGAGTTACTCCTTTACTCCTTTATTTGTTCTCTTTACAATTTCGATACAATAGATTAAAAGAAGGCATTGCAGAGAGGGATGTTGCCAGACCGCTTAATGACGTGATTTAGGTGTTGCAAGCAGTCCGATTGCGCTTGAGACGGCGAAAGACTTCATTTCTACGAAGCAGAATGGAGAGTTTGCTGCTTAAATAGTAATTGAGTAGAATAAAGCCTGATGCTTTATTCGAAGGGGTAAGGCAAAGTAAACATTCGACGAGGCGATGAAATTAAGTCCAAAATTCTTTACTTGTTTGACACTTTATGTAGCAGTTAAATTGGCTTCAACGAAATAAATTCAGTTTCAGGCCTTGATCTTCAATAGATTACGATTGAGACTTCCAGAAACCCAATCTTGCTCTATAAACTGGAGGTTTTAGCCGGTTCACAGGTTCAGCGTAATCGTGTTGGGGTTGACACTTCAAGGTATCAAATCAAACTTTCTTTCTAAAGATTGGAACAAGTTAAACCTTGATGGCTAAATCCCGGCTCTCTGTCGAATGTGCTCTACAGCATGTTTGTGTGGGTGCCGAAATTTAGCATTCTTTTCTTGACTTGTCCCCACCTTCAGGCAGACGCTATGGTTCTGCTACTTTGAATATTGTTGCAAATGTTAAAATCCACACGATTGCGCTGAGCCTGCTGAAACACTCCATTTTACGGACCAAGATTGAGTTTGTGTAGTTTTCGAGGGTAACCAATTAAGAACATATTTAATTGGGCAGCAAAAGCAAGTCTTCGAGGGTCAACTAGTCCTGATGTTCAGATAGGTGTCCTAGCTTCGACCCGTTGCTTCACGCTCCAGGGCCGGGATGCACGAAACTAGACTAAGTGTATTTAGCTCACAGAGTTTCCCTTAACTTCAGAAAAGTGCACTTTGTGAGCTGCGAACACATTCACAAACGATTTTTGTTTTCCCGCCAACAGAGATTTCCCTTTATTTCTGTACTTAAGTTACGGATGCTGTGACCATCCTTAAATGCCGTAAAGGAACAGCTGCATAAACTAAACATCCACGAGGAAACATAACGAGTGCAAATTTGGTCCATTTTACATAAGATTTACATTCTCTAAGTATTTCTACAGAAGTATAGCTTAAAATTATTCGTTGAGTTTCATTTACCCAAGCGATCAACCGGCGGAAAAATTTCCTGCACGTCTGGCAACTTAGCACGAGCAAGCTTCAAAGCGAGGAAGCCGTAGTATCCAATTTTCTATCGGATACTGTCGAACACTTTGGGGCGCGAATGAAACTGATTTTACATCTTAGTCTTTTGATATTCCTAAATAGTATGACGCGTTCTAACTATCGATGCTTACTTCAAATATTAGAAAATGCACAGCTCTTTGAAAGAAACAGCCAATTCCATATCGAGTAGCGAAACTTTTACTTAGGCCGATATTTTCACTGCTGTTTCGGTCGACATACAGTACATCAGGGAAAAACAAAATCTTCGGACACTTTGTAGTGGATAGTGGGAACAAAAGACTGTTCACGAGTCCGAATCATCTTATCAATGAGTTTTTTCATCTAATCGTCTGAATTTTTAGTTGCGTCCTTGCAAACACAGTGTTGAATATGCGGACGGAGCTCCATCCAAAAAATTGCCAGCTAGGCTATCCTACTCAGCATTCAGTTTGCAGCATGCGCATAGGTAGCTAAAGAATCAATTTACCGAGCAAAGAAGCTGTCTTGATATTTACAATTATTTTCTATTCATTATTTCATCAGTTTTTAAGCTAAAATTTGTTGTAGGGCATCTAAAACAAGAAAATATTACATGTACTCATGGCAGGAACGAAGAAATCAGCTGGCCGCTGCCGCTTTATTTTCGCGTTCCATCTCTGCTTGTAACGGGAGCTGTGATTGGTCGATATCGGGCTAAGGAAGATTTTAAGCATTTGCACGCAAAAGGGCCTAAAGAGACAATAAATGCATTTGAAACTGTTTTGTGCATTGGAGATTTAGTGGACTTAA
The DNA here is from genome assembly GCA_001587735.2 of Parhyale hawaiensis. Taxonomy (NCBI): domain Eukaryota; kingdom Metazoa; phylum Arthropoda; class Malacostraca; order Amphipoda; family Hyalidae; genus Parhyale; species Parhyale hawaiensis. The sequence goes on along the minus strand of LQNS02277964.1, from coordinate 11,914,322 downwards.
GATGTCCTCAGGATAAGGCCATTTAAGCAGTTTAAAAAACGAAATTTCTATTTAGCGTTACGGGCGTTTTGTGCATCCCGGCGGCCCGGCTCAAGCCTTGACCTTTCATCGCTCACCTGTGAAACTTCTAGGAGCTCAATTTTACCGCGCAAAATGGATCTTCCCGGCTGCTCAACTAAATCGGATCACTTCTAACACCTGCAACACGATTCAAAGGAATAAAATAAAATTTCCGGTCTGCAGTTTCGGTCAAGTCAAGTTGGCTTGGATTAGATCGACTTTGACGACCCAATCGAACATGTCCTACGACTAGGTGACTGAAACTCAGTTCATCGGGTCGAAGCCAGCCCATTTGCCCTAAGTTTTGGATAAGTCAAGCCAACAGAACTTTAACTTCACTCGGTTTGGTCTTGCCAAGTATAATGTTTAAATGATAGACTCGGTAGCTGTGAATCTTTTCCCTTTGTTAGCTGGTAGCATGAATATTTCAAGGTGCTGCGCCCCATATATGTTGAGCACTGCATCCATATCAGATATACATGATTTTTCATTCATCTATCTACATTATGCTAAATGTGTGTGAACCGGTCTTGTTTGTATCTTGTTTGACACATCTTTTGCACTATTACACGAGAAGAAGTTAAAGCTATGGAGGGGGGGGGGGGAGCAGTGGCATTCTTTCGAAGGATTAGCTCTTTAATTCGATTGTTTCTGTGATACGGAAGTTAAACTGAGCTGGGCCACAAGAATGGGCATGATCAATTCAGCGGTTCCATGGGCAATACAACTGAAATACGTAACATATAATAATTTGACTTTGCTTACAGCCTGGGTGTTGAATATTCGTTAGTGAAGAGAAGAATCTGTTGATAGTAAACCGAACGGGCAGCTCCTTGACGGGCAAAAGAAAGCGGCCGAATAGCGGGTGGTCTGCGCCCAGCTAAATAACACCTTTTTAGGGAAAGCGAAGACGATCGTGATGACCCAACGGGTCACGGGCCGTCTAGTATTATACTAAAAGTCTGTAAACCTTGTGTGCTTTGATTTTTGTGTCTTGTTTGACACAGCTTTTTCGCTTTTAGACGGGAAGAAATTCGAGGGACTAGGGCACAGCCGCATTCTTTCCATGGTTTAGCTCTCTTATTCGATTGTATCTGTGATAAAGAAGTTAAACTGAGCTTGGCCTCAAGAACTGGCATGATCAATTCATCGGTTCCATGGGCAATACAACTGAAAAACGTAACATATAAATTGACTTTGCTTTCAGCCTGGGTGTTGAATATTTGTTAAAGAGCAAAGAATCTGTTGATAGTAAACCGAACGGGCCGCTCCTTGACGGGCAAGAGAGGACGGCCGAATAGCAGGTGGTCTATGCCCAGCTAAATTACACCTACTTTTTTGTGAAAGCGAAGACGATCACAATGGCTACCCAACGGGTCACGGACCGTCTAGTTCTTTCTATTTCTTCGGTACGAATGTGAGAAATCCATCGATGAAAATGGCATATGGCCAAACGCGGATGAACCATCCATGCAACCATCACCCCTGCAAAAAATAACTAAAAATAGGATTAGCTGGCCATAAAAAATGACGGCAATTAAATTTGCTCCCCACCCAAAAAACAGGTACGTAGAAGGAGTTGAGCTACAGTGCCTAGACATAAATATTTGCAAAACTCTATTTTTTATGTATTTTAAAAAATTTAGGGACTGCGTTAGGATAATTAATACAGGAAGTTTATATAAGATATATATAATAGAATTTTGAACAGAACAGTAAAATGTGCACTTATAACAAGAAAATTTAACACAAGCAAAAGTAATGAGGGATAAAAGTATTTGACCAAAAAAATTATGACATTAGTGCTTGGTGGCGTGATCTTTATTGGCAATAACAGCATGGAGACGATTGTTATAGCTGGAAATTAACTTTTCACATTCACATTTCATTCCATTCTTCCATGCAGAAAACCTTTAATTCAGTATGGTCTTTGGGACACCGTTTGTGGGCACCAGATTTAAAAAGACGCCACAAATTTTCTACTGGATTAAGGTTCGGTGATTGGCTAGGCTATGGAAGAACATTTATTTTCTTCTTTTGAAACCATTCTTTCGTTATATTCGCAGTATGCTTGGGGTCGTTGTCTTGTTGGAAGGTCCACCTGCGCCGCCAGTAGAATTTTTTGGCACTTGGAAGCATCTTCTTCTCTAATATCTGTTTGTACATGAAACTATTCATCTTGCCACCAATGATATGAAGATCCCAACACCATGGGCAGTAAAGCAACCTCACACCATGATGCTGCCCCTCCATGCTTCACGGTGGGGATGGTGTTCTTGGGGTCATAGGCAGTACCACGTTTCCTCCATACATGCCGAGCTTCGATTCGGCCAAAAAGTTCTATTTTAGTTTCGTCAGACCATATAACCCCTTCTCAAAACTCCTTTCCTTTGTCCAGAAAATAGAGCAGGTCTCCAGTAAATTTGTGTTGACGCCAAAGATCAAGGATGCTCTTCAGTTAAATAATGATGTCCTCAACATAATTGAAGGAAACAAAAAAATACGAAAGTATCGACAGTGTTGAAGAAGATGATGATGAGGTAAGGGTTAACTTCCACACTAAGTTTCTTCATCAGCAGACCCGATCAGGAATGCCTCCAAATACACTTTCGTTGAAAAAAGGCGACCTTATCATGCTCCTGCGCAACTTAAGCCCACGACAAAGCTTGCTTAACGGCTCACAATTGACCGTCAAAGCACTTCGTATGCATTTTATCCACGCAACAATTCATACCGGCAGTTGAAAGGCGACTCTGCTTTTATACCGAAAAGTCATCTCACACCCAGCGACACATTTGCCATTTCAGCTTAAGCGTTGCCAACTTCCAGTTTTGCCAGCTTTTGCTGTCACTATTAACAAGTCGCAAGGACAATCTTTGAACAGAGTGGGGTTGTATTTAAATGAGCCGGTGCTTGGGCATGGACAGCTGTACGCTCTCAGCAGAACGAGGACTAGGCAAAATTTGAAAATTTTCATCAAACGAAATGACTATTAGGGGAACTTATTGAACACAGACAGTGTGTTTACAAAACGTGTTGTAATAAAGGAACTACTTTAGGTAAAATGATTGTTTCTGTAAATATAGTGATCTTAAATTAACTGGCTTCATATTTTCTCTGATGATAATTACCATTGTAGGTACATTGTATCATTGTATATTTGCCTATACATATTTCTTCATGAAAAGAATGAACTTCAAGCAGGTAAACAATAGATTAATATAAAGTCCTGGTAGCCTGAACCGTGATTATAGATGGTTTGCACAATGTACAGTAGCAAAATGCATTTTATACATTTGCACAAACTGTAGTTTCGTCGGGGATGCAGTCTTTTATTGTAATGGCTGGCCCGTAATTATTTACTGTATCGTATTTGTTGCCAATATTTATTAAAATTCAGTCAATTGTATCAGTATGAGAGGAAGAGATTGTTTGTTTGTCATGACATTGGACTGCTTTATTAGTGATGTCTCACTTACTGCAAAAAGGAAATATTTCGCTGACTTAAATGGGGAGAGGATATTGTTGACATACAGGAAAGACACCTTCAACGTTTACTGTTTCTTTTTAGTCTTAATTTTGTCGGTTGCGGTGTATTATTCGTTAGCAAGTTATTAGCTATCTGAAGTATCATCACAAATTCCCTACCGCCATTTTTGACGGCCGGGTACACTAGTCACTATAATATTGTGCTTGATCCTTCTTACGTTCATTCCTGCCTTCCTTCCTTAGTTCGTTCCTGCGTGCGTACAACCGTTTGGCTTTCACAATTAGATAGGGTATATTGGATACCACCTAGGGAGAGAAGAAGACAAAGTTTGCACTCTGCCAAGCTGGAACTGCTCTCGAGCAAGGAGGTTCTAATAGAGAGGAAAGCACCTTCTGTTGAGAGTCTGGACCTTCACAAGAAGCGACTACCAGTGGGCCCTCACTCCCTGCTTGGGCCTCACAACTCGGAGCCCAGCATAGGTGAACCCAGGCATTTCACCGGGCCTTCACCAAGCCAGGCCCGACTGTCTCTTAGCTTATATAATTTTTCTCTCTTGTATTCCGTGTTAAGCGTGTGTCGCAACCTAGATTTAGTGCTAATAGCTTTCTTGTCTCTTTAATGCACCGAGATAGGAGTTCTGAAAACTCTCAAGCATACTATATTAGCGGTTTGTGCCAAGAGGCTGAAAGTTGGCCACGAGAACTGGTCACGACATGCAGGCCAAAGTAACAGTATACTTTCACGTCGCGGTGCATATAAGCATCCCTTCAGCAAAAGCCTGCGTCTTTTTCGCGCCTCATCGTTCTACGTTAGGTCACAGCACCACCCGATGGACCCGTCGTTATTCAGTATCTCTGTATTGGTTGTGTAAGCCCAGCCAACTCCATTTAACTCTATTTCCTTGTCTACACAAGTGCCTGCGTGCACAATTAATTAAAAACCCACCTCGGATAGCTATGACAACTCGCCTGTTTCTGTACTCATTCTACGAACCAAATATATTGGAATCCATTCTTCGTCTTTTTCGATCCTCTCCCGACGATAAGACGGCAAGAGGTAGCTAAGCGGCGAGCTACAAGTACAGAAAAATAGCTACCCCGAAGCATAATTAGCTATACAAAGCTGTGACAAAAACAGCTTTAACACCTTCTCTATTTACCCTACGGGAGCGTTGCGAGTAAACATTCCCCTAGAACTGGCTGAGTAGCGTGTCCAATCAGAGAGCGGCTATGCAGCTGCTGCGACTGTGCGACATTGCCTGCGTGGTTGTCAGACGTGGTGGCTGTGCAAAATCGCTCCTGCTGAGACATCAACGTATTGCCACAGTTTACTGTGGTATTACTGCCTAGTCTGAAAGTGTCATCCACGGCAAATTGATTATTCAAAAATCAATGAGCCAAATTACAGTTCGATAGATTCAAAATGCGGGGCAGTTTTGGTTTAACTTGGTTAAACAATGCCGAGTCTGTTTAAAGCAATAAGAAAGACACCAACCACACTACAGTGCATGAGCCATAAAACCTCCTCGTACCACGGCCGTCGGCCAACTGAGAGGCTCTTAGCCTGGTCAGCCACTTCAAGAACTCCAAACGCCAGCTCCAAGTCAAGCCATGTGCTTACTCGGCCAGAGAAGGCTTGCGCTTACTCCTCTCATTAGAAGCTCCTTGCTCTCGGGTCATAGGCAGAAGATTGGCATTTTGGCTTGAAACATATTTTCGCACTTCGTATGCATGATACGGGTCGGAGCATTATAAGTGAGTAACAATGTTTTTATTCTGTTGAATTTACGTAGTTTCTTTCAGTATTAGATAGTATAAAATTAAGAAAGATGATACGGGTCCGAGATATCACTGAAGCAGAGTGCTTTTCTTGTGTGGAATTTCCACAGGTTCCAGTTAGTAAAATATATTACAGCTGTTGAGTACAGTACGTGCTTAGCTATTTAGTAAAAGTCTAGAATTGCTGCACTATGGTTACAAATCTGTCGCACATACACATCCAACATCTGGCAGTCTTGTCCTGCTGACATCACAACTCCCAGCCTGCCATTACACTGCAAAATATGCCCTATTATCCCAGCACCACAGCGTCTGATACAACTAACTGGGCACTGGTTGGTGTAATCAATATCAGTATCAGTAACACTGTCACAGATCCAAAATGTGAATGTTTATTTGGTAAATAACAGGCCAATGATGTAGAACATTGAACACGAAACTTCCAATTCCAACGACCCCCCGCAATATAACGTAACATTGAGAAAAAATCTCAAATTTATTCTGAACCCAGGGATTTATTATAATAATTACCAAACAACCATACTAACAGTTCTTGTGAATTACATGAAGATGTTTGCACAACGTCTTGAGTTACGTAGCTTGAACGCAAACAACCAGACAAATGTAGAAAGAAATAAGGCCTTCTTTGCGCATGTAATTACGCCGCAGGTGGGTCATCCAA
>LQNS02277964.1:11880451-11898223 GCA_001587735.2 Parhyale hawaiensis | reverse complement strand
GTAAAGACCTGTCTAAAATCCCTAAATCAGTTCGGAGTGTAACTTCACTAAACCTCAAGTTAACCTTCAGAATTCGGTCACTCTGATCATTATTCATTCCTACTGATAAGTTAACTCACAGTCCATCACTCACTGATTCTTTACTTTATCGGTAAGCTTACGTATTGTTTTCTTTCACATTCCGGTTCTTGTATTTGTGTGCAGTGTTCATTCGTGTCAATCGTTTGCCTTAATAATCTGTCCTGCTATAATCATTATGATTTCTCATGAATTAAGTTACTTTTGTTAAGTTGATGCGTTTTTCCCAATACATCATTTTCACACTTTATTTTGATGTTGCTTATGTTACTCATTCCGTAGCTACTTTATTTCGTTGCTTATGATTATTTCACACTTTATTTTTATTCACCTTACGATTTAATACAAACATTATTTTCCGGTTGTCAAGTTTCTTTATGATTTACTTTACCCAAGCTGTTCATATTTCTGTTTCATTACATTCTCATTTGCAATCTTATTTTTTTTTCAACACAACATTCATGCAGCATGATGGTTTTGTGCTTGCTTGCATTGTTTTGAACGCTAGATAAGTTAAATGCTAAGACTGGGTCCGTTTGGTTCATCATCTGTAGTTATCTGTTTCGTAATATCTTTTTTTTTTCTCACCATATACAGGGTTCAACAACCACTGTCCATGCTCCTCAGCAGTTTCCCCTCCTATGATCCTATTTATAGCATCCATAACTCATACTGTTCTTCACAAGTTTCCCTTGGCTGTAGCTCATAATAACCAAGTCCTTCGTGATCCCGTACCTTATCATCAATGCACCAGACTTCCCCAGTGCATGTAAACACCACCACTGTGTGTTTTACTGACTTCCATTGCCTAGAAGCCCATGACCCGAGTGGTGTCTCACCCGCGCTTAGGTACACGGCAACAGAATAATCTGCCCGATAATTTTGAATCATCAGCTGAGTATCAATTTGTACCTCGCAGACCATGGTTCCAGCTTTGAGCTTATTTTATCTCCAATGTTTGTACATTTTCGAGTAAATTTTCCATATTTTATCATTCTTATGCAGTTTGCGATACAAATATGCACATAAGCCTGCCATGTATATCACAAATAAAATCATGACAGGTACCATCACTGAATGGTATTTGCCAAGCAATATAATGATCAAATACAACTACATTACACACTCACCATTAGGTTGCATTTCAACTCTTGACGATGTCTGGTTACAGCGTCTATCAAAAAGAGACAATGGTTCTGGTTTGCAGTATCCAATAAACAGAGGCGACGGTTCTTGTTTGCCGTATCCATGATACAGAACTGGAGCTGCTACTGCCTCACACACTGGCAGCTGATGCAACAACACTGAAGGCTGCCTGACCTTTACTGGCACTGCAGTAGAGCCATATATAGCAAAGCCTTCAGCTGTCTCAGCCACAGACAACTTGGGCAACATTACTGAGCATTGCCCCAACCTTATTGGTGAGGTGGCAGGACAAGCGTCAGCTGAACTTTGCTCCATGCTTTGTAATCTGCTGAATTGCAACAATTATCTTTACTGCCTGGTTTTCGAAAGGAACCATCATCATATTAACCCGTGAACTGCCTTAATTGCTTGTATAGTCTCCTACTGTGCACCTCGGGTGGCAGTAATATGAGTTATGATTATTTTTTTAATCTATCATGACGCAAAACAACGAAAAATTAAATTTCAAAACATTTATATTATTACGTAGCTTATACTGAAAACGTCAAGCATTTACCCGCTGTGAGCAACAAGTGAATATTAGGCTGAAATACATAGCAAGGGTGGAGTGGTCCTAGATCAATCAAGAGGCAAGATAGCTATAACCACATCATAAAATAATACTTCAGGATTTCTAAACAATAGCGTCTATTTGTGGCCAACCTGCAGGTGATTTCCTGAGATTTGAGACCAGTTTCTGACGTGATTGTGTTAGTGATCCGGCTGCTCCGTGGTCACGACCGGAACGTTACTTCCTAGTAAACGTCAGTCATAGTCCAAGGTTTAAGATTCCGTTTCTGCAGGAAACGATGTCACGGAGGAAAGAACAAGGGATATAAAGTATGTCAGTGGACGGGGGGAGTCCTTGCATGAAGATGTTCCCACACAGGATCAACACGCAAGGAAATAGCAAGTCGGCAGAAAAGAGACAGAACAGCAGGAAGTAAAATTAGTTTGAAAATGAAATCAGAAGGACACGAAGTAGGCAAAAAGACAGACTTAGCTTGTTGCTAAAGTAACCTACATAACCTCCTGGTGGCGCAGCTCTAAACAGAATAGGATTGGTGAACTCAAGAATGGTAACTCTATGGCCTATGACTCATCCTATGCCCCATGTGGGGGCCCTTCGAAAAAACAAGAGCTATATTATAATTTAAAATGTAAATTCATTGCAATTTTTTGCTTATATAACTTGGATATGAATATTGTTCTATAAATTCATGTTATTGAGAAAAATTTCATTATTCTTTCAAGCCAATTCAACATATAATACACAATAATGCTTTTACATTATAACCCATCCAAGAATATTCTTGTTCATAATTGATAAAATAACGAGTAATTTCCTAAATATTGTAAAAAAGGAATGCGTTCAAGTGAATACCGTAGAATGAAAAGATAATATAGTAAACTCTCCAAATAACGGATATGTTACATACCAGAACCCCTCTATAACGGAATATTTCATGGCCCTTCCGGAATACTCTATATACCGGCATATGCCGGTATATAAAGAAGCGATAGCAGCGTGGATAAGTCATTGTTTACTTCGCAGTAGTGCGGTCTGGAAAGGAGCCTACCCGCACAACGGCAGAAAAACTGGAATTAACCAATTTTTTCGTACTAATTGCCGCTCAGCAGAAATGACGCGAAAATATTCTGTATACAGTGCAGGGCATCTGCCAGTTGCAGCATGTCTTTCTCTCTGTGCGGTTTTCATACTTACATTGTCAGCATATACAGTACATGCATAGATTACGTATTAATTGCAGTAGGTATGTTTAAGCTATACTGTATCATATTTAATATACAGTATTGTGAGTTACACTGTTTATTTGATATATTTACTATGTTTTCTCCAGTGCTAATACTGTACATATGTTGGCAGTTGTGATTTGCTCATTTCTGTGAATCCGTGTACAATTTTGTTCAACACTATGGAAGCTAAGGGGCAGGGTATGTACGTACATACAGCACGTATGTACAGTAGTACTGTGATGAAATTATGTAACACCTACCATTGTGAACAGTATGTTGTGCATTGTGTTTGAGTGGAAATTTTTGGTTGAAATTTGTAGCACAGTACGTACATAGTACTGTACATACAGTACCATACATATACTGTGTATTACTTACATTCATACAAATACCATACCTACTACATAGAGTAGTGTTTGTAGGAGCTATGTACAGTACATAGTTACACGGGAGAGAATGATAAGTACAGTATGCATGAACACTGTAGAGTGTTTACGTTTACTTCATGTACTGTATGTACTTTTTATACTACAGTAAATACTGTACATACACAATTCATTATTGCATACATAGGCAGTAGTTACTGTATGTAGCTACTGTAATTTATGAAAGGTAGCTACTGCACTCAGGAACCACTCTTAAACAATGTTATTTTGCGCTATACAGTACATATGTCGGCTTCCGGAAGAATCCCTATACAACAGAATGTTCCGGTGTATGGTGGTAAAAGTCCGTTATACAGGGATATCCTTTTAAACCAGAATTTTCCTTATAACAGAGAAACAATTTTTGAGGCCAAGGTGTCCGTTGTATAGAGATTTAATGTATATAAGCCCAAGAGTGTCAGCACCACTACTGCATAACAGCAAGGATTCTGAAAAAATTAGAATTAATAAATAGCCCGATATTCGGCACAGATATAGCAGGCAGCTACGATTTCGAAACAAACATTTCATCTCTGGTTTGCTTATAAATTATCCAACGGTTTCTGTGCCCCACAGGAATCCTTTACATCATTCAATCATTCCGATCACAAATGTGGCCACAAACCGACACACGAACTTTATATATTCACGACACCAATCGTTGTTTTTTCTCAACGAACTGACCAAATTTCTGTCAACATTCAGATGGCACAGCGCCATCATTTGCCACGAGACCAGCCAGTCAGAAAGACTTCACCATGAGCACTCGCACAGCGCCGGGGGAGCGTGCAACATCCCCGGCAAAACCCAAGTTTTGCTTACTGCGGCACAACTGCAATAATGTAAAGCATTTTCACATCATCAAAGCAAAAGATAATTAAGAGCGTGTGGTAGGTGTATACCATATTTTACAGCTACTGCATTAATAAAAAGCACCATAAATCCAACTCAAACATCAGATTAGATTTGTAACACTAGATGTACCAAAAGGCTCATTCCCACACCAGAGTAGAACTTCACTATAGCATACCAAACAAGGCCACTAGGCTGAGGAGACAATACAGTAGATCCTCCCTGTGAGGGACTCTTCTTTAAAAGGTACTGAATCGGGGTGGTCCCCTAATACTTCCTTCCTATAAGGGACCCGTGGCACCTACCTTATACAGAGGAAATAACCCTTTTAATAAATGCGTCGGTTATGTCTCTCCATAAAAGGGAATGGCTCCTCCATACAAGAGAATGGAACACAGAAAAGGTTCATTGTGCGTAGTTTTCCGGAGAGAAATGGGACTGACACCACTTTTGTGCGTCACTCCCGTCATATATTCAGTCAGCGCCGTGCTCTTATGTGGCGTAGTTGCAATGGCGAGCTGCCTACGTTTCATTCAGATTATATGGAATACATCAAATTTAGTTATTATATAAGGATATGTTTTCTTAAATTAAGTTCTTAATAGTAGTGAAGTGATTTTATTATGTGTAAATTGTGCATATCGTTTATATGAGTGAAAGTGATGCACACACGTGTTGAGCTTTACGTAGGTTACGACTCCTTCTGCGCTTCACTTGTCAACAGTATTCTTACTACTTTTTGGAGAGGGAGGAGGGAGCAATGATGCAAAATATCGTCCACTGACATGGTTAGTACCATTAAATATACTGTAGGAGTGTGTATTATGTTAATGAACGTTTTTGCATACAGTCAATGCATACAGTGTACCTTGTACCACAATATAGTAAGTAGAGTAGAATGTATGTGTCTACATATGTAATGTATTACTATCCTTTGATAAATTATAAAATTGAAAAAGTCGACACGAACTAATAATTAAAACTTGACGTTTCGGGATACTTCTCCCATTTTCAAAAGCCTAATAAAATCTTTAATGGATACCTAACAATTTTTNCACGGGAAGCGGAGGAAAAACGGGCGAGTACAGTCGAGGGGAAAAGTGTCAGCCATGGTTGTGACGAGTGGTACAGTTGTAGTCATTATAATTGGGCGGGAAGAAAAAGAACATGTACAGTCATGGGGGACGAAACTCTGTCCTGCACAAAGAGCGACCGCACCAAGCTGCGAGCAGGGGCCGGGCTCCAGCTCCCGTACAGTCAGCGGGAGAATGGGAGAAGTATCCCGAAACGTCAAGTTTTAATTATTAGTTCGTGTCGACTTTTTCAATTTTATGTGATGTATGTTACGCAGGGTACTTTACTATCTAATAAACAAAGGATATACGGGTTATTATGCTGTGTGTAGGTTGATTTATGTGTTGCTCTAATCTTGGATCCCTCACACAGATAAACCTCCATATAAAGTAATCAGAACCTTATCCAGAGGTATTTTCCCTTATCGGGAGGAGCTACTATACCGCACATGGGAAATTTCTGTACAAGGGAATGACCTAACCCAGTTCCTTATAGGAAGGATCTACTGTATGTATTACCTTACTCTACAGTGACACTATAAAGTCCAGTAACACCAAAGAGACAGTACATTCATACACGAGTGCTGGGCATTTCTTAGCACCCATGAGAACCAAGCACGTATGCAACACGTGCAGCTCAACGCGACCCACCCAACTCATCTCTGCATAAATTATTACAAGATACGGTAATGCTTTGTCTACCTACTTTGTTATACATTAATAGTCGTTATGCTTGCGACATTATGGCAACATATATGTCACACATACACATACAACACCTGGCAATCTGGTCCTGTTCACATCACAACTCCCAGCCTGCCATTACACTGCAATATATGCCCTACTAACCCCAGCAACACAGCGACTTATACAACTAACTGAACACTGGCTGATGCATTCGATACCAGTACCAGTAACACTGTCACAGAGCCAAGATACGAGAAGTGATTAGGTAAATGGCTAATATTGGATAATAGAGAACACGAAAGGCAATCAGAACATCCTATAGTGCTAGAGAATCAACCAGTCCTTGAGATAAGCTGCTGAAATACGCAAAGGGAAAAAGAAAAGCCAGAATTCCTTAGCGGATGAAATTACTTCGCTGGTGCACCATCCACTCGTTTGTCTGTACNATCGAATTGAGGATCATTGAGCATGCAAGAAGCTCTGACTTTGTATTCATGGAACCTCGATAACAACTGCGTTTTTTCACTTCCTTGACTTAACGTCATATGTTTATTACTTCAGTGCCTCTATAAAAAACAAGGAAATTATATTCCAAACAGCAGAATGACATAGACAGGATATAAATAGGGCACAGGGCAAATAGCTATGGACTGGCTCACTGAGAAACACGTTGGCCAAATAAAGTATGACAAGGAATAAAAATAACTTAACTAAAAGGAATTGGAGCAACCAAATTTATTCCAGTAACCACGTCTGCAATATTATTTTAATGAATAGCTATGAGCGTATTACAACAGAGAACTTCAGTCAAGCCCAAAACAGTGTTTATGAAATATATACAAATTGGGAGTTAGTATAATAAGTTAGAGTCAGAAAGTTTAAGCCTCTGTGTTCGAGCAAAACGATGTCACANATTTTAATGAAAAGCTATGAGCGTATTACAACAGAGAACTTCAGTCAAGCCCAAAACAGTGTTTATGAAATATATACAAATTGGGAGTTAGTATAATAAGTTAGAGTCAGAAAGTTTAAGCCTCCGTGTTCGAGCAAAACGATGTCACAGAGGGAAGAGCAAGGGACATATAGTATGTTAATAGAAACGGGGAATCCATTCACGAAGGTGTTCCCACACAGTATCAACGCGCTAGGGAACAGCAAGTCGGAAAATAAGAGGAATAACAGAGTAAAAAAGCATGAGCAAGTCGGAGTATGGAATCGGGAAAGAAGCAAAGTGAGCACGAAAGACAGACGTCCCGAAGGCCTAGCTAATGGCTATGGTAACCTACACGAGCCCCCTGGGGTTGCCAGGTTAGTAACATAATAAAATGAAGAATACTCTGTTAAATATGAGGAAATGAATTGTACCTTTCGGGGCAAATGGCGATATTGTCTTTTCAGGGGAAAAAAAAATTTCGATTCACACATTCATTTTTTTTAGCAGAAATGACCGCAAATTAATGCTTTTACAGCTTATGCACTCATTCCTTGTCCTCAATGACTAACTCTCCTGAGGCCGAAATAATTTTTTGCCCCCAAATTACCTAATCGCCATTTGCCCGGAAAGATTATATAATACTTATATAATTTCATCAATATACAAATCACAATCTGTTGCCGGCGTAATGTTTACGAGACCAGGTCAAATGAGATCGCGAAGAAAAACAATAGCGATCCTCATAAGCGATTGCAAAATAACGAAACAAACAAGCATTTGTGATACTGGGGAGCTATAAAGTGAAAAAATATACATATCCTTTGGGTTTTAACATCATTAATATTATTATTAAATCACACCAGACTGGCGACGTGGGAATGGAGTAACTTCATGAGGTTGACAAACTCTCACGCAACCAGACCAGCAAGTGAAGAAAACAATAAAAAAAAAAGAAACAGAAGATCCGAGATCACAGAATAGCTCTGTGTACAGATCGCTTAAAGCTGCAAATGCCCGCACCAGCAAAGACAGAGCCATCAAAACCATTCCAAATATATACACACTATGGAAAAACAAACAAGATTACTAGCCCGTATGGTTTTCCAACGCTTCCAAGGCAAACTCATGAAGATCACCAGTACGCCGAGTATACCTCACCAGAACAAATGGCTCCAGAAAAAAATCAGACAGTTGATGACTAGGGCAGTTATAAATTTTATACAAAAGGCAGATCCCACCAACTCGGCGAAGCGACGATGCGCCAGATCACAAGGCACAACACTATCCACGATGAATGCACATCGACGAATCACTTTGTCAACCAAACACAGATGACAATCGGCGGCAGAACCCCATAGTAAGGAGCAGTATTTCAAAAGAGGGAGGACATAGCAATTAAAAGCGGCGAGTCAATTCTACCAGTTCCCAAGCCTTTTCGAAAACCATACTGTGTTGGATGAAGCACACCCTGCTTCTTAAGAAAATAACCAAACCTCGACGCAACCAACCTCTCATAAACTTTCAACAAAACAGGTGTGATCGAGATGGGTCTTTAGTCGGAAGTTCGGGCTGAAACACAGCCTTTCGGAACAGGCGTCACATGAGCAACCCGCCAGCACTCCAGAAAAGAGCCCAACCGTAACATCCGACGAAACAAAGAAGCGGGGCTGCGAGCACACCAGCCACCCTCGGAAGAAAGAGAGGAAACATACCCAATGGATCAGTGGCCCCATACGGGTCCAGATCAAGATGGAGGTAGTGCTCTTCAGTCTTCAGAAGATCAGAAAGCAAAACTGGAGAACCTCGGCTCGGGTTCATACGCTAAAGGAATGCGCACCCGGTTCCAGCTCTGCTTCCCTTCTAAGTGGCGCAACAAAAGGTCCGCCTTGGCAGCGGGGTCCACAAAAGATCAACACCAAAAACAATTAAAGGGGGGACAGAAGAGCTCATACCAAGCTCAGCGGTCTTCAAGGTGACCATCACTTATGTGCGTTAACAGATGAAGCTAACAACTCCCTGGACCTCAAATTATGCTCCCTCTCAGCTTCCTCATAAGTAGCCCCAGCCCGACGCCGCTGTTCCCTGAAAAGCTGAAAGTCAACAGCAGACCGGCTAGTACGCCAACGGGCATATGCTTCCCGCTTCAACTGGTGCGCCCACCAACAGGCATCAGCAAACCAGGGCTCATCGCCTGTCCTGGCAGTTATGAAGCGGGAAGGGACATAAGCGCGCACCATGTCAGAGAGAAGCCAATCCAAAGTAGACCCAGGATCAGAAGACTCACACACAACACCCCAAGGTAGCGCAAGGATGGCACCAGAGACGGCATCACAATTCACTCGGGACGTCAACAAAAATATTTCACGCCTAACAGTGACTCTCGGGATCCGATGACGAACTTGCAGCGTCGCAGAGAGGGCACCATGTTCCGAGGAACCGATAGGAGACACCACTGACACTTCAACCAAATCAGGAACACCAGTAATCAGTAGGTCAAGAACACCTCCCATCAAATGGGTGGGACCCTCAACCAACTGCTCACAACCAAAGGCACTCGCGAAATTGAAGGCTGTATGGCCATGGCAATCGCTCTTCCAGAGCCTAACCATTCCAAATGGTGACAATTAAAATCGCCCGCAAAGACAAAAGCAGAACGCCTTTCCGACGACTGAATACTAGCCATTGCATCTAAGAGACAATCAAAGACCCTATCATCAGTAAACGTGCTGCGATAGACTGAAAACAAATAGAAGTTTCTGAATGAGCCACAGACTCGAAGCACCATCAGCTCACAAGATGGACACTCATATTCGCTCTGCCTAGATACAACAACACCCTTTCGAACGTAAGCAGCCTAACACCTAAATCGAGGGCATGGGTCTCACAACCGCAGCACTGGCTTTTGAAGTTTGGGATCATAAGCTAAGAAATAAGGCGATGGCTTGAGACGAGCGTCTACGAACATAGCACCAGGTCTTAATTGGAAGAGGCTACGGCGAGCTTAGCCAAATTACCATATGGACCCCAAACATTAGTACATAGGATGCGGCAGGAGCGAGATCCAGAACCACGAGGACCGGGATTCTCCTCCACGTAAGGATATCTAACTATCAGGCACGCAGAGAACAATAAATAAACATACACCATAAACAAAGGAGATCATAAATAAAAATTACAAAACAAATCGACAGTCATGATAGTTAAGAAAGCGGTCAGCTATCCACGCGCCCAAGACATGATAGACTATTGGAATTTAATCTTCAGCAACAATACACTGGGAGCAAGCTCTTATGTGAGAAGGAATATGCTGCTCAAAACCCTTAGGGTATTCAGTAGCACAGGTGCTTTGTGAACTATGTATGTTGGGAGATCCTTTTATTATAATGGAATTAGCGCGGAATTACCCGTATCTGCTTCTCTGAGTTACCTGCTTAATATTATATTGTGGAGTTGTCATGTGCAAAGTTAAATGGAGAGTGTCACGATGGATACAGTTCGTCCAGTTAAATGATATGAGCTGCATCTGGTTAGAAGAGGGGCATCAGGTAAAAAGAGCTGCGTTAGGTTAGACGAGAGCGTTAGGTCAGAGGTGATGCAATTGCAATAGAAAAGAAGAAATGCTTTAAGTTAAGAGAGGGCCTTTAAGTTAGTAGAAGAATACCCTTAGGTTGCTAGAGATTCTAACGTTAGAATAAAATCGGCTATTTACACCGTTCGACGATGAAAACCACGTTGCACTAAGATAATTTACAGTAGTTCGGCATAAATTTGCAATATTTTGAAAAGGAAAACATTAGTTTCACTTGTACAATTCCAACGGGCCTCGCAAGCAAGAGATGAAGTTCCGCAGCAATAACACAACTGCTTCAGAGACCAGCGCCTGCCGAGCTTTAAGCAAGGCACTCCGGACACAAATGCCTGCAAGATTTCATCTTCCAAAGCTTATAACAAACTACAAAATTCTGTGAGGCGCTGCATGTACTCGTATGGAGGCACGCACGGGCGGGTAGCCTGCATGTGAACCACAATCCATCTAGGGACACTGGCGCTGTCTTCCTGCTTGCAGTTGTTGAGATGTCATTGTGCAGCTAATACAATACTTTATTTCTTTTCTTCTGAGAGGGGGGGTAAATTTATATACTTGTATATTCAAACACATGAGCATATCCACAGATGGATGACCATCGTAATTTCTAACACTTGAAGAAGGCCAGCGTCGCAGGGCAAAATGTTGAAGAGAATTGCTAATGAAGAACCACGCTATTGGATATGTTCTTTGCCAAACAGCGTGCAAATGACACCCGTGGTGAATGTTTCGAAATCATTGGCTAGAATTATTATTATATTCGGAAGTTTAAGTCTCCGTTTCCACAACAAAGGCGATATCACAGAAGAGACACGACACAAAATACGATGATAGACATGTGGAACCCATAAACGAAGGTGTTCCCTCAGAGCATCAATGCACAAGGGAACAGCAAGTGGGGAAAGAAATGGAAGAACAGATGGAAGAAAGATCAATATAAGCACGAGATAGGAAGCAAAGTGGGCACGAAAGACAGACGTCCTGAACGCCTAGCTAATGGCTAATGTAAACTACAGGGTCCCTGGGGTTGCTGCTCCTATAGCATAGGTTGAGCGAACCTAAACTAACCCTAGGGGCTGTGGCCCATTCACTACAAGTTTGTGATATAACAGATGGACAATAATTGACAAAGCCCATCATCGTACACTTGACCTCCTTAGTGGAGGTAAGAAGTTTGTGAAATGAATTGAGCAGTCAGGGTCAACACGCCTTGTTTTGTCAAAATCAATTGCAGCGCAGAGGCGCAATTGACGTAAATAGGAGAGGAGATCCCAAGACCGAACATTTCCTTCGCTAGGTCTCAGTTTGTGGGACGGCAAGTCTGGGCAGCAAAACAAGCAGCAGCAAAGGACCTGTTAACATTTGTTGCAATGCTGTGCAGAACTTCAAGACTATAGGTACTCGCGCTGCAAGGCGAGTTAAGTAAGACGTGTGACAGGCAGCAGAGGTGCGGTGAGGGCATTTGAATCACAGCTCCCGCAAATGTTAGCAGGCAGTGAGAGCAGAAATCGCCTTGACTAACAATTTACTTTTCTACTAGCCTCCGTAGTCCTGGCTCTGAGACGGGGGGGGTGTCTGTATACATTTCTCTTCTCTTTACAGCCCTACCATGTATTTTCCTATTCCATAGGATAAGAACATAAAAAATTTTGGGAGCATTTTCGATCCTGGTACGTTTGGAGAGGGGGCATGGGGGGAGGGGAATTATTGATTGTCCTGAAATTTGCACAGTACATGTACTTGTAAAAAAAAAAAACAACACATTTTGTTCCTTCAACTTTTTTGATTGAAGCTTTAGTTTATGAGAGAATGGGAAACATATATAGTGCCTTGACAAAAGTATTTGCACAACTCTATTTTTTGTGTATTTTTAAAATTCAGGGTCTGCTTAAGATAATAAAACAAGTAAAAGTAATGAGGGACAAAAGTATTTGACCAAAATAAATATGATGTTGGATCTCTGATATTTAATAGTATAATTTGAATAAATTAGTTTGGAAATTATTCTAGAACGCTCACGAAACAAATGCAATGTAAACAAACCACAGCCGACGCAATCATTGCCTCTCTAGACCTCGTTGAAGTCGCGCACACTCTCACTACAATGCCCAAAGTTAAAGAAATCCCTGAAGCTACTCGTAAACGGATAATTAAACTTCGTATTGAGGGATTAGATCAACTTATAGAGTAATAGCAGAACGTGTCAATGTTCCTTTCTCAACGGTTGGAGCAATAGTCCGCCAGCATCAAGTGACTGGGGCGGTCTCCAACCTGCCAAGAGCTGGAGCTCCGCGTAAGATCATGGGTCATCCTTGGCGCTACATGCTACGTAAGGTGACTAATGACCCCATGACAACTCGTGCTGACCTTCAGAGTGAACTAGCGTCTTATGGACTGCATGTTAGCAAGAAAACTATTGTTAGGGAATTGAACAGTACTGGCATTCATTCTTACACTCCTCGCAAAACTCCTCTTCTTACAGCAAAACATGTCAAGAGCCGCTTAACATTTGCCAAAAACCACCTGGACAAAGGAAATGAGTTTTGGGAAGGGGTTATGGGGTCTGACGAAGTTAAAATAGAACTTTTTGGCCGAAACGAAGCTCGGCACGTATGGAAGAAACGTGGAAAGACATCCTGAGGTCAGAACTATAGCTACTAGAATAGCAATAATAGCTTTATTGCAGAATTGACCACATCTCGACTATTTAGCTCTAAATTTCAGTGAAAATTTCGCAGAAAGTTAAACTCATGATGTTTATAGTATCTGTAAATTTTCAAATGACTAATCGGACCGTTTCTAGAAAAATTATGCTTTTTTGTCAATTTTAGTAATTTCACTGAGTGGCGGTAGTACCTTTTTGACTAAAATACCACTTTTGTGTTAAAAAGCAGTTTATGTAGCTAGTAAGCCCAGCTTCTAGACCAGTAAATGGATTACCTCTCTGGAAGAGTTAGCATTTCATCAAGATGTAAAAATTCTAGAGGAANTTAACTCTCCGCGAGAGAAATGGCGAAATTTTTCAATTATTTTTGGGTTATTTGATCTTATTTTGTCCAGTTCCTCTAGAATTTTTACATCTTGATGAAATGCTAACTTTTCCAGAGAGGTAATCCATTTACTGGTCTAGAAGCTGGGCTTACTAGCTACATAAACTGCTTTTTAATACAAAAGTGGTATTATATTCACAGTTTTATACACCAAAGGAGCAAAAATAAACAACACAAGTGAGAAAAATATGTATTAAGCAAGAAATCTTTCATCAAATGTTTACAATGACTGAAAAAAGTCTTGTTTGCCAACATGTTCCTATGACGTTTAATAGGTAACTTCAATAATTCTTGAATCCACACAGAAAAGTTAGTTTATTTATTGCAGAAGGAGGAACTGCCCTTGCAAGTTGCAGCTGCAGCCCATATTAATACCACCTCCCTGTTGTTGACGTTTTATGCATTGATGACACTCACCTCTACATAGCACCAAACCCTTACTCCACCCATCATGTCCATCAAGGGTTGCCCGAGTTTTGTTGGTGAAAAGAAAACGATTCATGTTTATCTTGATGTATTTTTCGGCCTATTCCATCCTCAAAATTTTATGTCTTGGGGTCAGATGAGGCAATTTCAGAGAGGATTTAACAGAAGCAATGGGAAAAGGACGTCACTTCTAGTGTTTTTAGGCATTTCAGGAAGCCCAGTAGCCATAAAAAATTATTTACTTGTTTGCCTGGATCTTTAATGTAGCTTACAAATCACATTTTTCATGGCTCTATCAATAACATGTCTCTATCAGATGCCCAGCACCTGATTGTTTTTTCGTGGTAAAGGGTCCTTCAAAATCTTGTCATTGTGTCAAGATGATATCTTATTTTTTGGGCTTAATATCAGGAGAAGTGCCCTTAGCAATTTTTTATGATAATTTCTTTCTCTTCATTAGTTACAGCATTTCCACGTCCCATTTTAGCAGAATATACAAAGGTAGCTGCCACGGTAGCTGCATGCTTCCGTTCTCAGCTATAACACCATGTATCGCTCGCTGGCTCGATACTCCGCCAGACTCTCGAGCTCTTTGCAGATCTTGGTGTGCTGACTCCGCAAGTTGTGTGTGCATGCACAGCGCTGTGGCAGAACTGCTTCCCTCAGAGATGAGGGGGGTGGGGGGTCTCGGGTCATTTGTTCATCAAATTGGCGCCATAGTTCTTGGTGACCCGAGGGTGACTGCGACTACACTTACTCATCTGGGGCCAGTGAGCCTATACCCGCAGCACAAAGCAGTGCATGTGGGTTTCTCAGGTGAGGGTGTGGTCTAAGGTGACTTAACCTATACTTTACTTTTCTCTTCGTTAGTTAGAGCATTTCCACGTCCCATTTTATCAGAATATACAAGAAGCTATTATTGTCATCCACCTCAAAAAGGGAAAAAAAAATGCTAAAAGTAGTCAATCAGGAGATACAGCAAAATGTAAAGAAACTCAACAGTGTTGCTATAAGATGTCAAGATTTCCCTGCAAGTTTCATGAAAATTTGACTGTGCAAAAATGAGATATGGTCAATTTTGTGCTAAAGCTATTATTTCTATTCTAAGTGTAATGGTAAGGTAACACACAGATCTTTAAGGGGACCAACTCCGACCCCAAGCATGGTAAAATAGCAAAAGAATGTCTCTGCAAACTTGCAATACAATACAACAAACGTCCTAACAGCACCGCGCCGGGGTGCTGTTAGGACGTGTGTGTATGCTCTATAGCAATAGTAACCAGTATAAATTTCACTACTGTGTACCTGTCTATGTGATCTAAATTACCCCTGAGCAGTAGTGGGATAGTTTCAAATTTCACTCATTAGACTCAATTTTCAGGTTCATGGTGACAAAGGTAGAAGGAAATTTTTTTTTCTTCTTTTGTACTTACAGATGACATTCACGCTTTTAATACCTGAAGATGGCTAATGTAATAGACCAAAACGTTGTATAAAATTTTAAGTCAAATTTTATTCCCATAAAGTTTTGGAGAAATTGATAAATAGATGTCTTTTAACCTTCAGGAAGGCTGAAAATGTGCTTAAAGTGAACTGTAAACTGAATACTGATAGTTAATTTCCTAAAGAATATATGTGATTAAATAATTAAATTATCAATTTTTAGGCATTAAAAATCAGGTTAAAAGCAGCTTTCATTAGCTTGTATGTTGAGTTCCTTGCAATTTAGATTTTTGCTTTGTATATTTTGTTTAAGGTACATTCATAAGTTCCTTTTCTTAAAAAATGAACTTCTGTCAATGAAGTAAAAAAAAGCCAAATGGTACAGCTGTAACCAATAAATTATTGATCATATTGAAATTAGGCTGATAATTCATTCGGGGAAGATGAAGTGCTATTTTGGTTTATAGGTAACAAAACACAAGGAAATTAATGAAAAATATATATTATTTTATCTAAAAAGGTGGGAGTCGGATGTAAGACTTCACTGGAGTAGGAGACGAATGTTACCAGCGCTTCAACGGCTAGGCTTAGCTACACTGCTCCGGAAGTTTCACAAAATATTTTCATGTCAGCATTTCTGCCTCAAAAGCTCCTCTATGGAACGAACTCACAGAAGTCTATAGTTTCAAGTTTAGCGTTAGCGCTCCAACTGGCTAATCAAAGGCAAAGGTAGCTATTAAAAACAAAAGCGAGAGCGAGCCGTGGGCCTCTCCTGTCGCACCCCACACGGTAGCAGGAAGAGTCCCGAGGCAGAGGTCGCTGACTGGCTTAATATAAGGAGAGTGGACGCTCAGGGCAGCGTCGTACTTTCTTCACTTGTAGGCCTTGGGAGGTGCGGTTGAGGACTGAGTCTCCCGTCAATACGGCGCCATAGCTAAAGCAATTTGTGATTCCCTGCAGCTGTGGTGGCCAGTTAGTGTGGCCATGTATTTGCAGCACAAGCCAGTGCGGCGGTGTCCTTGTTTCAATGTGTGGCCAAAGCGACTTTACCTTCGCCACCATCGGGGGGGTCACTTCACACAGCAGCAAAAGAGGCAGAAAACATACTTTACCAGACTCTGGATTCTAATCTCATAAGCAGTATTAGTACCACTACCCTTGTGGTGAGGCTGCAGAGTCGAGCATTGGGTACGAAAACCGCATAAAATTAAAAAAGAGATATGGCTGAGAGGAATATCCCACTGCAGAGGTAATTATCTGAAAACAACTAGGAGCACTGATCTCATAAACAAATATTAGCTATGAGAGAAAAGGCTGAACGGAAAATTTCACTCATCAGAAACTTCCACACTTGACGTTTGCTAGCTTTATGAAGGCCAAATGTGACTCTACTGTTTGGCAGCAGTCCATTAGGTATGAGGTCTGCTGTCTTCCAAAATATGCAGGAGCTACAATCGCCACCGTGTATATATTACGGCTACAACACGTGTCATGTCACACGCGCTGTAAGCAACAGGTGAATATAAGACAAGAATAGCGTTGATGGGGTTGGTCCTAGATCAGTAAGGAGGCCAAATCATACCAGCATGATAAAATGGAGATTCACGTGCCCCTAACAAAAGCGTCTATCGGGTTACCAGGAAGCCGGTTATTTATTAAGATTTCTTAGGGTGTGTGACCAGCATTTGAGGTGTTTGTGTTAGTGATCCGGTGTGACTGCTCCGTGATCACGACCGCAACGTCACTTCCTTGCAGAGGAGATCACGTGCGACCCGAGATGAAAGACACGAGCTGTAGTACAATGTGAGGCGCAAGTGCATCACATTTCTCATGTTCAGCTTGTGATGGATGAGAACCTCGTTTCTTTAATCCATTTATTAGGGAAATGTTTCATTTTTTGTGACCATTTGAAAAACATGTGTTATTAGAGCTTAAATAGCAATTTTGCCTCAAAAATTATTCACAATTAAACTGTACTAGCTGGACCCGAGAAACTTTCACGGCTTTGCAAGGCCTGTCAGACAGACCCGTGAAACGTCCATATTTTAGCAAGGGAACACCCCACCACACTCCCACCACCCTTCACTGAAAATGTGGCCTTGATAAAAATGTACTGCTTAGGGCCTAGCTTTTACGTCTCGCTGCCGCCCCTCTCCCCCTTGAATTTTGCAAGCACTCTTAGTGCCCACCCAAACATGGAAATTTTCCAGGTCCCAACCCGTTCATCACAAGAGCCCAGGGGCATAAACATTATTAAAAAAAAACTTGCCCAGCA
>LQNS02277964.1:11812354-11824706 GCA_001587735.2 Parhyale hawaiensis | reverse complement strand
ATCAAGAGGCAAGATGGATGAAACCACATCATAAAATGATACTTCAGCGTCTCCTGACAATAGCGTCTATTTGAGGCCAACCTGCAGGTGATTGCCTGAGATTTGAGACCAGTTTCTGACGTGATTGTGTTAGTGATCCGGCTGCTCCGTGATCACGACCGAAACGTCACTTCCTAGTAAACGTCAGTTATAGTCCGAGGTTCAAGATTCAGTTTCTGCAGGAAGACGATGTCACGGATGAAAGAACAAGGGATATATAGTATGTGAATAGACGAGGGGAATTCTTGCATGAAGATGTTCAAGCACAGGAAACACGCAAGGAAATAGCAAGTCGGCAGAAAACAGACAGAACAGCAGGACGTAAACTTAGTTGGAGAATGAAATCAGAAGGACACAAAGTAGGCAAAAAGATAGACTTAGCTAATGGCTAAAGTAACTTACATAACCTCCAGGTGGTATTGCTCTAAACAAAATAGGATTGGTGAACTTAAGAATTGTAACTCTATGGCATATGACTCATCCTATGCCCAACGTGGGGTCATTTAGAAAAAAAGATCAAGGGTGAACCAAGATGGAAGACACTAGCTATATTATAACTTAAAACATAAATTTAGTGCAATTTTTCTGCTTATATAACGTGGATAAGAATATTATTCCATAAATTCATATAATTGAAAAAAATTTCGTTCCTCTTTCAAGCCAATGCAACAAATAATACACGGTAATGCTCTAACATTGTAATCCTATCCGTGAATATTCTTGTTCATAATTGATAAAATAAAGAGTAATTTCTTAATTGTTGCATAAAAGGAATGCATTCAAGTGAATAGGGTAGAATGAAAAGATAATATATTAGCCCAAGAGTGTTAGCACCACTACTGCATAACAGCAAGGATTCTAAAGTAAATTGGATTTCATAAATAGTCCGATCTTCGGCACAGACATAGCAGGCAGATACGTTTTCGAAACAGAAATTTTATCTCTGGTTTATAAGTAAATTATCCAACCGTTCTTGTGCCCCAGAGGAATCCTTTACATCATCCAATCATTCCATCACAAATGTGGCCACAAAAAGACACACGAACTTGATGTATTCACGACACCAATCGTTGTTTTCTCTCAACGAACTGACCAAATTTCTATCAACATTCAGATGGCACAGCGCCATCATTTGCCACGAGACCAGCCAGTAAGAAAAACTTCACCATGAGCACTCGTACAGCGCCGGGGGAGCGTGCAATATCCCCGGCAAAACCCAAGCTTTGCCTACTGCGGCACACCTGAAGTAATGAAATGCATTTCCAAATCATCAAAGCAAAAGGTAATTAAGAGCGGGTGGTAGTTTTACATCTTTTTCTACAGCCACTGGATAACTACAAAGCACCGTAACTCTGACTCAAGATTACATTAGATTTGTGACACTAGATGTAGCGAAAGGCCCATTCCCACACCAGAGTAGAACTTCACTATAGCATGTCAAACAAGGCCGCTAGGCTGAGGAGACCATACAGTAGATCCTTCCTGCGAGGGACTCTTCTATAAAAGGTACTGAATCAGGGTGGTCCCCTAATACTTCCTATAAGGGACCCGTGGTACCTACCTTATACAGAGGAATTAACCTCTAATAAATGCGTCGGTTATGTCTCTCCATAAAAGGGAATGGCTCATCCATACAAGAGAATGGAACACAGAGAAGGTTCATTGTGCGTAGTTTTCCCGAGAGAATTGGGACTGACACCACTTTTGTGCGTCACTTCCGTCATATATTCTGTCAGCGCCAGGCTCTTATGTGGCGTGGCTGCAATGGCGAGCTGCCTACGTTTCATTCAGATTGTATGGAATACATCAAATTTAGTTATTAAATATGGATATTTTACTTAAATTAAGTTTTTAATAGTAGAGAAGTGATTTTTTAGGTGTAAATTGTGCATATCGTCTATATGAGTGAAAGTGATGCACACACGTGTTGACCGTCAAATAGGTTAAGACTCCTAATGTGTTTCGCAAGTCTATTGCATTTTTACCAATTTTTAGAGAGGGAGGAGGGAGCACTGATGCAAAATACTGTCCCCTAGCATGGTTAGTACCATTAAATATACTGTACGAGTGTGTATTGTGTTAATGAACGTTTTTGCTTATCTTAGGTAAGTCAATACATACAGTGTACCTTGTACCACAATATGGTGAGTAGAGTAGAATGTATGTGTCTACAGATGTAATGTATGTTGCGCAGGGTACTTTACTATCTAATAAACAAAGAATGTATGGGTTAGTATGCTGTGTGTAGGTTGATTTATGTGTTGCTCTTATCCTGGATCCCTCAAACAGATAAACCTCCACATAAAATAACCAGAACCATAACGAGAGGTATTTTCTCTTATCGGGAGGCGTTACTACACCGCACATGGGAAATTTCGGTATAAGGGAATGACATAACCCAGTTCGTCCCTTATAGGAAGGATCTACTGTATGTATTACCTTACTCTACAGTGACAGTATGAAGTCCAATAACACCAAAAAGACAGTACATCCGTACACGAGTGCTGGGCATTTCTTTTGTGCACATGAGAACCAAGCACGGAAGCAACACGTGCAGCTCAACGCGACCCAACCAAATCATCTCGGCATAAATCATTACATGCTACGGTAATGCTATTGTCTACGTACTTTGTTATACATTCATAGCCGTTACGTTTGCGGCATTATGGCAACACATATGTCACACATACACATCGAACATCTGGCAGTCTTGTCTTGCTCACATCACAACTCCCAGCCGGCCATGCCACCGCAAAATATGCTCTACTAACCCCGATACCAGAAGTGATTAGGTAATTGGCTAAAATTGGACAACAGAGAACACGAAAGGCAATAAGAACATCCTATAGTGCTAGAGAATCAAACAATTGTTGAGGTAAGCTGCTGAAACATAGACTGAGAAAAAGACAAAGAAAAACAGAACTCCTTAGAGGATGAAATCATTTCGCTGGTGCACCATCCACTCGTTTGTACATTATGAACTGAATATCGAATTGGGGATCATTGATCAAGTGAAGCTTTGACTTTGCATTTAGGGAATCTCGATAATAACTGCGTTTTTTCACTTCCTTGATTTAGCATATTTTTATTACGTTAGTGCCTCTATAAAAAACAAGGAAATTATATTTCTAACACGGCAGAGGGGCGTAGGATAGACAATGGGGCACACGGCAAGCAATTATGAACTGGCTTACTGAGGAACACGTTGGGCAATTAAAGTTTGACGACAAGGAAAAAAAAAATAGCTCAACTAAAAGGAGTTAGAGCAACAAAATTTATTCAAGTGACCACGTCTGTGATACTTTTATGAATATCTATGAGCGTATCATAACAGAGAACATTAGTCAAGCCCAAAACATTATTTATGAAACATATACAAATTTGATGTTAGTAAGATAAGTTAGTGATAGTCAGAAGGTTTAATCCTTCGCGTCTGAGCAAAATGATATCACAGAGAGAAGAGCAAGGGACATAAAGTATGTCATAGAAACGGGGAATTCATGCACGAAGGTGTTCCCACACAGGATCAACGCGCATTCCCGGGAACAGCAAGTTGAGAAAGAAGAAGAAGAAGAATAGAATAAAGCATGACCAAGTCGGAGTATGAAATCGGGAAAGAAACAAAGTGGGCACGAAAGACAGACGTCCTTACCGCCTAGCTAATGGCTAAGGTAACCTACACGAACCCCGTGGGGTTCCCAGGTTAGTAAGATAATAAAAGGAAAAATACTCTGTCGAACATGAGGAAATGAATAGTAACCATTCCGGGCAAATGGCGATAATTTCTTTTTGGGAGCAAAAGAAAAAAAAATATTCTGGCCTCACACATTCATTTTTCAACAAAAATGACCACAAATCAATGCTGTAAGAGTCTATGCACTCATTCATTGTCCATAGTGACTCTAACTCTCCTCAGACTGAAATAGTTTTTTGCCCCCAAAATGACCTTGTCGCCATTTGCCCCGAAAGGTTATATAATACTTGTATGATTTCATCAACATACAAATTACAATCTTTTGCCGGCGTAATGATTACAAGAATAGGTCAAATGAGATTGCGAAGATAAACAATAGCGATCCTCATAAGCAATAGCAAAATAACGAAATAAAGAAACATTCATTAAACTGTGGAGGTGTAAGGTGGAAAAACAAGCATATAGTTCGGGTTTTAACATGATAGAATATTGGAATCTAATCTTTAACAACAATACAGTGGGAGCTGCAAACTCTCAAGTGAGAAGAAATGTGCTGCTCAAAACAGTAAGGTATTCTGCAGCGCAGCTGCCTAGTGAACTACAATATCGGGAAATCATTTCATTATCACGGAATTAGTGCAGGATTACCCGTACGTGCTTCTCTGAGTTACGTCTTTAAAATTATATTTTTGAATTGTCCTGCGCAAATTTAAACGGAGAGTGCCACAATAGATACTGTTCGTTCGGTTAGATCATATAAGCAGCGTAAAGTTAGAAAAAGGGCACCAGGTAAGAAGAGGTGCGTTGGGTTAGAAGAGAGCGTTAGGCCAGAAGTTATAACTAAGTGATAAAATAGGAGAAAGGCGCAAAGTTGAAAGAGGAGTGTGGGGTAAAAGAATTCCCTTCGGTTGCTAGATATTCTAACGTTAGAACAAAATCGGTGCTTCAGACCACGTGTCATTATGATAATTTGCAATAGTTCGGTATAAGTTTGCAATATTAAACGGAGAAGTATTAATTAGTTTCGCTCGTAGAGTTCCCACGGGTCTCGCAAGCAAAATAAAAAGTTCCGCACCAATAACACCACTGCTTAAGTGATCTGCTGTAGTCATATTGTCGTGCAGTTCGCAATTTAATTGGAAAGGCTTCTGCTTGCATTTTATGTCACAGAAAACGTTCAGGATATTGTTCTCCATCGGATACTTCCGCAAATGCTGTTGCAATGGCAGAAGCAACTTCCCTGTGATCCTCCAGTACCTGGCCATTTTGGGTCCGAATGATCGGAACAGGCATAGGGCGGAACTTTCCCGATATTTTAGCTACTTTGCGCCACACTGCGTGGAGGGAGGCACGAGAATTTATTAATGATACATAAGCTCTCCATGAGTTTCTCTCGGCAGTATTGATTATATACTTACATCGAGCCTTAGCTCAGTTATATGCAATACGATGTGCCAGTGTGCTGTGTCGCCTCATTGCAAGCTCCGCTCTCATGTGGTCTCGCTGGGCTTCCCGACACTCATCATTGTACCATGGTACTGGTGGTAACCGCCAAACGCCTCCAACACAGGGCATGGACAGCATGGCTGCCTCATACATTGTGTCCTCTAAATACCGCAAATGATCATCTGCAGTCCGGAAAGTTTCTATATCTATTTCAGTAAGTTCTCAAAACAGTGTCCAGTCCCCTTTGGACGTATTAAACCTGTCCGGTGTTGCTATAGGAGTTACAGGGCCCTGAGCTCGTAACAGTATGGGGTAATGGTCACTATCATGTAGTGACGCAAGCACTTCGTACGTGAAGTCCAGTACACTGTCTGACGAAAAAATTGATAAATCTATGACTGATGTGTTATTTGTCTGGATATGATAATGGGTGGGGCTACCATCATTAAGAAGTGATATCCTATTCTCGTGGAGCAGCTCTTCAAAGGTGCGTCCTCGATCATCAGTAGTTGTGCAGTTCCAGATGATGCTCTTGGCACTCATATCCCCAAGTAGCAAAAAGGAGGGCTGCAGTTGCGACAAGAGGTTATTAAGGTGCATTTATACACACGTATATGTGGGAGGTACACTGATACCATAGTATATACTTTGTTTAGGTATACTCTGACTACAGCTGCTTGGAGCGGGGTTCAAAGAGGGACTGGTTCTGCATAGTACTTCCAGTCGGAGGCCATCCTGGTGTATTACCAAGGAGCGTCTCCTGCAAATAATGCATCTTGTGTTATGATCCTGGATTAAAAATTTAAATTCATTGTATTTAGTTCTGTACGATTGTAAATTCCACTGTATTATAGTCGTCATGATAGTCTAGTTTAATTTCCTCATTTGTATAGTAAAGTTCCAAGTTTTTTTGCTCAAAAGAGCTTGTCTCCAGCATCTGTGTGAGGGAGTTTGTTTCGCGGTCATGTCGTGCATAATTTTGCACAACCGGTAGGTTTGTATAATTTTTCCCGGAAGTCGATCGGTCCTCTCGGTCCGTGGTATGGGGTTGCTTCACCTCGAGGCGTCGCGGTGAGGAAAAGAAGTTACGCTCTCTTTTATGCGATTGGTTTCTAGGTCTTGACCTGAATCGGTTTGGGGTTCGACGCCCCTGAGCATTCCGTGTCTGTCTAGACACAGCGTTTTTGTTCCTTCGGTGGGGTATTATTCTCCCTAAAAGTATCTCGATGTGATTTATTTTCAGGGTCTTCGTTGCGGTCTCCCTCGGCTTACTCACATCTGGGGATCCCAGCTGCACTGCCTCTCCATATGTTTTCGGACTCACTGCCTCCTCGCGCAGGGGCTGCACGTCTCCTCCGGCTTCTCCAGTTGCTGAGTCAGATCTTAGCTACTCAGTGGGGTCCTCCCATTCAGGAAGCACCTCCTCCTCTTGAGTGGCGCTCCTTTCATCTCCAATGGTTGTATTTTCTAGTATCCCTAAGGTTAAGTGACTAGTTGTTTCCTCCTGTGAGAGTGCTTCATTGTTACCTCCCCCACTAGATTCATTGACAGTTTCCTGCTTCTCCACCTGTGGCACCTGCAGTCTGAGCTCTCGGTCCGACCTCATGGACGACTCATCAGCAGCAGTTTCTCGTTAAGCCGCCCCCTGTTCGTTAGCCTCAGGTCCCAATGTACCACTGGCAGAGGGATCTACTGCTATTGTATTGCTTTCCGAGTAAGGTGGCTCTTCTCGTATCTGTACCGGAGTCCCACTCAATAAACCCTGAGTCTACTTCTGGAGCTCTCTCATCCGTCTGATCCTTCCGCTCGCCAGATCGGTCTAGTGCAGCATTGTTACCACCAGTGTGGGCAGGCATTCCCGGGACTGTTCATCTCGGGGGGTTGCACCATATAATTTTTCATGGTCTGAGCTGCGCTCCTGTACTAAGTCTCGAATTTCTCTCCCTCATCGGTGTTACATTCACTAGACCTTCGTCTGTCTCTGGTAGTCGTCCGCTCATCAGTTCGAGCTTGAACGGTTCTGTAACATTACCATGGTAGGCGTCCCACGAGGACGTCCATTGCGGAGAGTTACACTATGGAGTCTCTCATGGCCAGTGCTTCGCCCCGGCACCAAGTTTCGAGCAGCTGTTGTCGAAATTCTCTCCTTCTGTTGCGTAGAGACTGTGGTCAACCTCCCAATCTTCGTTAAAAACTAATTTAGTAGAAACTTGGCCAGGTTGCAGTTGATGGCACACGTTCAGCATATCTGATTCCGGTCTTTCTTCGACAACATTGACGTTCACTCAGTGCAGATACATACAGCTTCTCTACGCAACGGCTTGCATCGTGATTTGTACTCTCTCCTGAGACTTCCTTCATCCAATTTTAGCTGTCCTTAGTTTACACTGAGACTCCTATTGATGATTACATTATTAACGAAGAAAAAGGGAAGATATTCTTCAGCGTTCAGAAGACAGGTAAAGAACACGAAAATGACTTGGCGGTAAATAATTTTCTGAATTTAGGTTCTTCTTTCAATAGAACAATTTTTTATTTGAGAAAACTTCCAAGCTATACGACAACCCTCGAGTATCATGAATACAGAGCTCGGTAAATAATATTATTAGGAGCAATATCGACTGCGGGTGAAAAAAAAAATTGCTTATCTGTATTACTGAAGGAAAGCTTGATGTTATTGAGACTAGGATGCTCATCTGTAAGGTTCCCTAATTCAAGTTGGCAGTTGCATTACGAGAAAATTGTGATCAACGAAGAAGGGTCATCACAAACTCTTTGCTGTCATTTTTGACAGCATGGGAACTCTAGTACATGAAGAGTATATATCAGCAGAACCATTGTGCACAAGTTGCTACATGAACAGTAAACAAAAACCAGCAACACCAACACGCTCTCGAGAGAATTTTTGTATTGATAATTTATAGAATGACATCCCATCATTTTAGCCGCGATATCAGGCAATTTAATATATATGAAGGATTAAGAACCAATACTTGAAAAAACAAAGATATTGTTTCTTTTGATAATAACTAGACGGCCGGTGACCCGTTGGGTCGTCATCACCATCATCTTCGCTTTCGCAAAAAAAGTGTTATTTAGCTGGTCATAGACCCCCCGCTATTCGGCCGTCCTCTCCAACGAATATTAAACACCCAGGCTGTAAGGAAATGTCCGGGCCACGTGGTGGTAGCTCGCATAGTAGTGTGGTTCGGATTATTGTGTATGCCCGAACCTGGGTAAATTGAGAGATTGTCTCGTAGACACGCTTAGTAGTAGATTCGGTAGAGCTGTGAGGTATATCTATACCTATAGATGAGAACCTCGGTCCATGTGGATTCGTCGTAGTACAGCTGACACTGGCTCTATTCAGTAAGGGTTAAGTAAAGAACGATGACTTTAGGCTGTATAATCGTCGAGATACTTGGTGACATGGGTAGTGGTACAAAAGCAGTCAGTATAGGTTAGATACTACGTTGTAGTTTAGTAGTATGCTAGCGAGGCTAAGATGTCTAAGCCTCGGATTCTAGGAGTTGTGTACAATTATAACACGACAGATCACTGGAAGAGATGTGACGCCAGTGAGCTAAGTCGATAAGTGCTGTCTGCCGTGAAGCGGCTAGGCTATTTATTGTCTTCCGCCAGCTTCAGGACGTGTGACGTGCACACAAAGTTATATGTTACGTAGGTATTTGTAGGTATTTCAGTCGTAATTCCAATATAAGTGTTGAATTTATCGTGCCCGTTCTTGAGACCGAGCTAAGTTTAACTTCCCTATCACAGATACAATCAAATTAAATCTTCATCCCTCGAATTTCTTCCCGTCTAAAAGCGAAGAAGCTGTGTCAAACAGGACACAAACAAGTAAATAAATAAGACACAAGTAAATATATAAAGTTTACAGACTTTTAGTACAATATAGATAGATGAACGAATGTCATCAGCTGGTGCACTGTTCATTTACTACAGATAGTTATGTCAGCTCTAAAGGAACACCCTTTCGCCCAATCTTAGCCAATCAGTGACCGCTGTGACACCATCTCAGCCAATCAGCGACCGCCGTGACTGGCGTCACTTTCAGCCTATGGGCAACTGCCACATTACTATGATGGTGTAAACAAATGAGATCGCGAGCGGCGGCTCCTTGTACTGCAATATACCAGAAAGATTTTCCCGCCAACTGTTTATCATTTATTATCTCAAATTGAAAATACTGTACCCATCCTGGCCATACACTAACTTACATAAGTAAAGGAAACTAATAGACCATAGATTTGATGTATTGCATTGCATCTTGATTTTCAATAATAATAACACTTTGTTTAACCTCCGTAGTCGTCTTGATTTTCAAAAGAACTGAGAAAACCATCTGAAACTGTTTGCCTAAGTTGAAGCGAATGCTTTGCGCGAAATACAATGATTCGCATGAGTTTAAAAAGACATAATTAGACAATTTTCGTTCACCAAGAAAACTTTGCATTACAACAAGTTATAATGTAGAATGTTCTACACACATGAAAAAACACAATAAACTGCAACGGAACAATTTTACCAACGTTTATGTCATAAACAATCGCAACACACACTTAACCTCTCGCACACACGACACCATATTGTAAATTACCCAAGATGCGTCTGTCTTGGCATGACCCAGGATGCCTCGCAGCAAAAGGAGTGACGTTATTGGTTGATACATTTTTGTGTGACGCCGCTATACTGCAACTGAAGGTGCTACAGGCTCTAATGCTTGACAAAAGTATCTGTAGTGAAACATTATTATTATTATTATTATAATGAGGGCTTTCCCGCCGTATCAGATACGAAGTCTATATAACAGCGATCCAATTTTGTTTAATAAAGTTTAGAAGTTGGGTCGAACAACTCAGATGAGTTCTATTAGTACAATCTCTTATGTGCCAAATGTTGCCATGAGGTCATCTGTCTAACTTTGTTAAACTAGTAATTTTAATTAGATGGAACTTGTATAAGCGCACAGAGAGGCAGCCTGCATTAATGTTAAAATATCGACAGGGAGCAAATGTCACTGTCTCAGTTGTAGTTACTTGTGAGTTTGCAGGACTCCTGTACTGCCACAATATGCTTGTTATCCGTATCCTCACTGGGGAATAGTGATAATTTAAACCTTGTTTCAACAGAAAAATTTCAATGCTTCAACATGACTAAATGAGTCAGTAATACAAAAAAATTACAATTTTTCAGTTCATAAAAGTTTCAGCTCAATATAATGCTTGAACAATTAACGTCAACAGTGTAGACGCATGCATACTAAAGTGGATGTAATGCTCATGCTCATTTGAATGGCAGGATGTTTGAGATTCTTCAGTGAACTAGGGGATGGAAACTAAGTTATACCAGTGAGTTTGAACACTGCAAAAAGAAGCTACCAATTGAACTCTTTACGTTTTCTTTAACACCGTACAGAACTCTAAGACTACACCGGCCCTGCAAGACGAATAAATTAAGACGCGCGGCAGGCAGCAGAGGTGCGGTGAGAGCATTTGTAGCCCAACTTCCGCAAAAGTTAGCAGGCAGTAAGTGCAAAGTTAACCCTTATAGTGAGTGGCACAAATTTCACAGTATGACATTAGCATGTCATCAAAGAAAGTAAAGTGGTTATCTAAATGTTATTATAGAACTTAAGCTGAATAGGCTTGTTTTCAGTGGTATTCTACAACGCACGGTTTTGCTTCACTGGATAGTGAGGACAGATCCACCAAGCTAGTTCTGCATTGACTCTAGTGCTCTCCTACATGTTGGCGGGCAAAATGTCTGCGCAGATTACTCTTGGTAAACGAAGCATACACACATTCACAGCACTTGAACTGCTTCTTTCTTGTATGTCTGTATGCAATATGTTCATTCAGCCTACTTTTAGCAACACACGAGTACTCACAATGATCGCATTTGTGATGCTTCTCTCCTTGATGTCTGTATGCAATATGTTGATTCAGCCTACTTTTAGTAACACACGAGTACTCACATAGACCGCATTTGTGATGTTTCTCTCTTGTATGTCTGTGTGAAATATGGCGCATCAGCTGACTTTTAGCAACACAAGAGTACTCACATTGACCGCATTTGTGATGTTTCTCACCTGTATGTTTATGGGCAAAGTGTCTCTTTAGATGGCTGCTGGTAACACAGGTATAATCACACTCACTGCAAGATATAGGCTTCTTGTCAGTGTGCTTAGCAATAAAATGATCGAATAAGTTCGTTTTCACCGTTGTCGCATATTCGCAACATCTACATTTGTAGGGCAAATTCTTAGAATGCTTGTCAGCAAAATGAGTGCGCAGATCCTGATCAGAAGCACCGACATACTCACACACACAACACTCACGATGTCCCTCACTAGCACCAGCACCTGAAGGACTATGACTAGAGAGGCGCCTGTAAGATGAAGATGAACCACGCAGCTTGTTGACTGATATCACAGGATCGGTCACGGAAGCTGGGTCAAATTTACTCTCTTGAACTGAAGCTGTACCAGCAATTTGAGCCTCACTTGAGGGCTTCCTTGCGAGTCCGTCCCTATCGTGTGCTGCCTGTGCTTCCCCATTGTGTGACGGCTCTCTCGTATCAACTGTCTGCCAATGAAAACAAAAAGATGTACCTTTATTGCATACAGTGCTTCACGGTTTACAGCTGGTATGGTTTGATTTGCCACGCGTTTTGTACATTTTGCCACACGCTACGTAGAAATTATTGAAGGTAAAGTTGCAAAGTGCGCTAAACGTCGACGCCAACTTGACTGAAACAGTTTTTAAATCTGCATACTAGCATCAAAGAATATGGTAATACGCACTTCAACTATTTATAAGATTACCAAACGATATGTAAATATATGTTTGGATACAATAATATGATGAGAGGTACATGAATAGCAGCCATGATCAATGGCAGCTTCAGCAGCAGATGTCGTAACTTCAGCAGCTCTGAGACACAAGGAGCATTTGGTGCTGGAAAAACTTTCTGCTTTGCTCATGTTTGGCAATGTTAATTACATTATTTATATCTCATTATATTAATATCTAGTATCAACGAGCAGAGGATATAACAAACAATGAGCGTATACAAAAAGTACATAATAACTACAGCCCTGATTTAATGCAGTTTCCGGCGTTAGTGCAATAACTGCAATAAGTACAATAA
>LQNS02277964.1:11800876-11812283 GCA_001587735.2 Parhyale hawaiensis | reverse complement strand
ATATTAATATCTAGTATCAACGAGCAGAGGATATAACAAACAATGAGCGTATACAAAAAGTACATAATAACTACAGCCCTGATTTAATGCAGTTTCCGGCGTTAGTGCAATAACTGCAATAAGTACAATAACTGCAATAAGAGCTATAAATGCAATGTATTAAGCCGTGTTCACATGTCTCTCATTGAAACGCGTTCACTCAAACTGATGTACTCGGCGAGTTGATTTGAGAGAAGCAGTTGCAGCAAAAGCGGTAAACTGAAGAATGAAGCCTGTCCCATTTTTTGAAAGAGCTGAGTCTTTCATGTTCAGTAAACAGACCTTATCAATGCTAAATTTACCCTTTGCAGCGTTCACAGATCATGGACAAGTCGACAAAAAATTATTTTTACCTTAACATTAATGATTAGAATCACTTCAGGTACTTCAACCGGCGTCATCAAACCAACTGATACGGAAACGTACACGCATTTCACATCAAATGTCCCACTCTCCTACAAGAAATCAATAGTGAAAACACTCATTCACTGAGCATTAAAATACTGCTTGACATGGAACGACTGCACCGCTGAAATCTCTAGAGTAAAACAAGTATTAACTAACAATGGATTCCCCAGGCAACGCTTGACAAAATAATAGTAAAAGCTTCGAACAAGCACTACGAACTTGACACACAAAAGCCAACAACCAAAGACCTTTATATACAGCTGCATAACCTCAATACCTACAAAAAGGACTTCAATTTCTAAGAAGTATTATAGCTGAACATACCAAGCCAGCGGATCCACTCAAGAAAATAGTACTACATCCTTACCACAAGCACAAAAAACTGTCTTCCCTCTTCAGTACAAGCACTCAAGCATCGGAACTTCAGCGTGTCTGCGTCGTGTATCGCTTTACCTGCCCGGAGTAAGGCTGTAACGCCGCGCAATACATTGGGCGGTGCAAGCAGCACCGCTACTCATTTAGTAGCATATTAAAGCATTATCGGGACGATCACCAAGCCGAACCACCCCCTATGGCCCAATTTTCATCTGTATTTTTTGTCCTCTATTCGTATCCAGAAGTAACATCATTGAAATTAGCCGAACCATAACCATTAGAAGAGACATGGCAGCCATCAGCATTACGTAGCTAACTATAATGAATTCTCAAATTTCCTCAACCCTTTCAACTCGAATAGCCACGCCCTTTTCGATCTGTGATGTCACGCTGAGGCAAAAAACCAACCACTTGCTGGGCTGCGCAGTATCTCAGTCTCAAAACTACATGTAGCGCAGCAGTTCTTGTACTATGTGTAGTTTAAAGCCTAACTTCTGCATCCGATACAACTCTATTATCTTTTGTATGTTTCAGAAATCAGCTTTTAATTGTACCTGAGGATGTCCATTGTTGATGAACGAAACGTTGTATTTTATCTAACATTATTTCGCTTTTTATTCAAGAACAGTCTTTAATAGAAGCAGGGATGAACACAAACGTATTTTTAGAACTTTTGGAGAAGAAAACAAAGCGTTTCGATCAGAATCATTATAACTACAGTACTCCCGTTTAAGAGAAGTAAACTATAAAATCAGAAAAAGTTGTAAGAACACGGACGCCATCTCCGATTTGAAAGTCCAACTTATTGCTCTCTGCTGAATTCTCTTTCGTCAGTTTATCAGGCTCTAAATATTTTTAAGATAGGCTGTTGCCATCAAAATCAGTCTAATAAGATTATGGGATACGAATATGATTTCAAACAAACTGGAAATATTAGCGAAATGTGAAGAAACGATATCATAACTGAATGTGTGGCGTCATTCATAAGAATGAAGGACACTTCTACGTTTGGACAGAGACAAAAAAAAAGTGACGCACAGCTCGTGTTCATTTTCGTGATTTAATGCGTTACGAGGGACGCGTGAACTCACAGCACTTATTATCACTGCCACGTGTAACAAGACTTCAAACGCTATGACAATTGGTTCCCTAATCAATTATTGTGACTGGTATTTGTTGGTGTAAAAATATAATTGAGTTTCAAAATCTGACTATTAAATTTTTATAACCTTTTTCGTTTGGGGGATACATTATAGGAACAGGTAAAGCAGGATATTTGCAAGAATCATTCTCACCATGGAGACGAACTGTCAATAAGCACAAGTAAATTGTATAATGATAATTGGTATGTGGAACTGATATAAGTGCCCGTTGATCCACTGACATGCTATTCCCGTTTGCCAGCTGACTTTTCTTGTCCTTTCAATTCGTTCTGTATTTGCCTTTTCATTGTTTTCTATTTCCTCCACTCTTAAAAGCTAAGGTGCAAAAAGTGCAATTTTTAGGTGCAATATGAGCAAATTTTAGGTGCAATAAGAGCAATTTGTAAGTGTAATAAGAGCAATTTTTAGGAGCTTTAACTGCAATGTTCTAAGTGCAACTAGAGCACTCCGAGAGTGCATAACTCCTCCAAGCGAGGCAACGGTAATGAAAAATTCAATTTGGCCTTGAAACCATGTTTTTCCTTGTGTCAACTCCAAAATCTGAACATTTGTGCCCTTTGATAGTATTAACAGTTTGTACAAATTTAGTGAAGATCCGTTCATAACTTTTTGAGTTATGCTGCTAACAAACGTTATGACAAACATGAGTCAAACGTACAAACCGAGCTGCAACAAAATCTAATCATTTATGTCTTTAAACATTACTAAAAACCCCGATTAATTTCATAAAGATCCATTCATAATTTTTCGAGTTATTGTTCTAACAAGCATAAAATAAAAACAGTGACAAGCGAACGAACAAACAGATCACTCCAAAATTTGGGTCATTTAATCTTTGTAATATACCTAACAACTCAAGTAAATTTGATCAAAATCCGCCCATACCTTTTTGAGTTAGAGCCTTGAGAAAAATGAGGTAGACAAAGAAACAAATGGATGGACGGATCTTCTCCAAAAGTTAATCATCTGTTCCTCCTAACATACCTAACAATTCCTGCAAATTTCATCAAAATCCGTCCACATCTTTTTGAGTTATTTTGGTGACAGCCATAATAATAGACAGACAAAGCCGACAAAAACATAACCTCCGTAGCGGAGGTAATAAATCCGGGCTCCAATAATAACACAGAGTACCACAGAGCGGCACACTAGAGGATACTAACACTGAACTTGGCAGCTGGCTTATATCAAACCAGATGAACTTTGATGGCAAATAAATAGGCTTCAAATATCTTAGACGTAAGAAAATTCGAGCAAGACGTTCCGCTTCTACTCCATTTACTTTATAACGCACACATTTTTCAAGCTATGAGAGTAAATAATTTACTTTGTATTTCCCAATCAATTGTTCTAGTGGTCTGATGTCATTATGGAGGGCGCACAGCAACTGCTAAGTTTGTGATGAAAAGTACTGAGCGCCATCCAGCCTCCCATTTGGTTGTATGCAGCAAAATGAATCCCTAAATGCCGCAGTCAAAGTTAAGCGTTACTCAAGATATGAACGTTAGCTGCACATCAGAGACCCGTGGGTACTACTGGTCCTTCAATTCATATGTAGTTGCTCACATGTAAAGTGAAATCAGTATGAACAATAGCAGAAATTTAGCCCACAGAAAATAAATGCTAACCCAAACTCCCAATTTTCTTTGCATGTTCCTGTGGTTCTACAATGGAATAGATCTCATTCACGTCCTTCGTAGATCTCAAATCAGTACAGTGAAAGGTAAAATCAGAGAATGTGACAATTATACTGTACTAGACGACCCGTGACCCGTTGGGTCGCCATCACGATCGTCTTCGCTTTGGCAATAAAAGCAGGTGTTATTTAGCTGGGCATAGACCACCCGCTATTCGGCTCTCCTCTTCTGCCCATCAAGGAGCAGCCCGTTCGGTTCATTATCATCAGATTCTTTGCTTCTCTAACGAATATTCAAAACCCAGGTTGTAAGCAAAGTTAAATTGTTATATGTAACGTATTTCAGCTGTATTGCCCATGGAACCGCTCAATTGATCATGCCTGTTCTTGAGGTCCAGCTCAGTTCAACTTCCGTATCACAGATACAATCGAATTAAATACCTAATCCATGTCCCAGGATAGGCCAGAGGCCCCCGGCCCCCAGAGTACCATCGAATTTATTCCCTATCTAAAAGTGAAGAAGATGTGTCAAACAAGATCACAAGATAAAAATTAAACAAGCAAGACACATGCAAGACACAAGCAAGACCGGTTCACAGACTCATAGTATAATATAGATAGATAGAGAGAGACTTTAGACGTCTTTAATGCTTAAGTTTTAATAGTGCTTCAACGAAAAGTATAACAATTTTTCAAGTTCCCCCTACTTTTCCTATTATCTGAACCCGGTTCTAGTTAGGTTAGAGCACGAGCAACAATTGGGGGGGGCATTACGTTGAGTTGCACAAGGTACTTTAGGTCAGACCAGATTCATTGGATCAAACGGGATGAGTTATCCGGTGAGCTGCAGTAGGTCACAAGAGGAATGTTTGTTTAGAACGCAATTAACGAAAGAAAAAGAACTTTTTCTTGTCGGTCCTGTATTAGCCGATCTTAGCTTTCCTGTATATATGGCAATGAAATCGAGTTAATACAAAATACACTAAGAGAAGAGTAACAGTAGCGAGCATTAATAACAGAAAATAATAGCAAGACCCACTAGTGAATTATCTCATGGCTGCTAAGAGCAGTAACTCTTTAGAACCAACAGACTCACCGACTCATCTAATTTACTGTCAATGGGTTCTTCCTTCACCAATATTCAATCATCTTTAGTCAGCTCCTGTTTGATCTGAACGCCATCCGCAGCTCCAGGAGGCACAGGAGCAGTGATGTCACCTGCAACATACAATAAACCTGACAGACTGTGATTAAACTAGGAGTCTCTCATTGCATTTTACGTTCTTATGTAGTTCGTTGAAATCATCATCAGGGTCTCATAGTGCCAGCTTGGAGTAGAGGCTCTCGTGGGAGGAGAAAATCAAAGAGGGAAAGAAGTAAAGAAACATGCAGACGCAAATGGATCGAGGGGAGGGGGGGGTGATTAGGACATAAGGTGATTGACAGTCTATTCACCAAGTCCGCAGAGGTGACAGAAAGCCCATCAGTCAGTCCCACTCAAAACTTGTGGTCGTTTAAGACCGAATTGTGGCCTCTTTGTCTTACAATTTGAGAAGATTTGTGTGAAATAAAAATCAATCGGCTGAAGGCCGAAAATCAGCTAGTGACCGTGGTTGGACTGCCATGTCGACTAAATTTGCCACTCCACGCTGGAGGATGTCGTACATTCGGCAGCCATCTTCAGCTCATTGTCTCATACGTCCGCGCCAGCGGTGCCCAAGTATCCCTTCACTACACTAGTTTTCATCTTTCATCCTGTAATATGTCATTCGGTTGCCTCTCTCTGTCGACTTATGGCTTCTGTCTACTTGTGGATCTCATTCAACCTCCTGCAGTCCTCATTCAACCTTCACACCGCAGTCAACCAACAGCTTCATTCAACATTCAACCCTCATCGACCGCCGACATTCTGTGCCCTACGTCACAATCAATCTGCAGTGTTTGTTATGTGGCTCAGCACATAGACCCTTTGAACCAGAGCTCTTCGAAGCAATCCTCTGCCTCATTGAAGTGGTACTGGATGTAGCATCAGGTGACGGAATATCAGTCATCGTATGCAACCTTGCTCATTAAACCCTGCAGTGCATTCTTCTTTATTAGAGATAGGTTTTGTACAGATTCAAGTTTTTGTAATTGAGAGATTTTACATCTCGGTATTTCATACTCCGGTAGCAGGAATCCTCTGGTGAGGTGAAGTTTCACTTTCTACCAGCTCAGACATTATTGACATCTGGCGCTGTAGAGAGGATAGTGTGGCATCAATTGTTTTCTCTCTGTACGGTGTGATTACGGGAAGGGGAGATTGGACAGGTTTTCCAGCAGCTGGCGACTGGCGGCTGTGGTCGTCGGGAGCTAGGACCTTCCCACACACACCGCCTCGCTCTAATGCCGATAGACAACGGAAGATTTGAGTCAAACTTGATTCAGCCAAACGTGTGAGATGCTAAAAATGTGTCTAAGCC
This sequence comes from Parhyale hawaiensis, assembly GCA_001587735.2. Lineage (NCBI taxonomy): Eukaryota > Metazoa > Arthropoda > Malacostraca > Amphipoda > Hyalidae > Parhyale > Parhyale hawaiensis. The sequence goes on along the minus strand of LQNS02277964.1, from coordinate 11,806,200 downwards.
AACCAGAGCTTGTTCAAGACTGCAAAAGACCGCAGAATTCTACTACAATCTTTTCAATGAAGGCTCTAGTTCTAGAGACATCAGTGGGGCTATTGACAAAGTTTCGCAATACCCTACAGTGTCTATGCTCCTGCCGCTAGAATTCTACTGAAGCGATAGTACAACTTGGCACTCCATTTGCAATTGATATGGTTGCAAGTGGTGGGTGTTGTCAACTGCGGAAAGGTTGTGTATCATCATAGTCCATTTCAAGTTCAAGAGCACAACCACTATTAAAAGACTTTTTCAGAAAACTAGGCTGTGCCTACTAGCTATCTTAGAATTCAATGGTTACTCATTCTATATGCACGACGTAAAAGTAATAACAATCTGCCTGATAGCTTGAAAACTAACAGTTAATTTACATCCTACAGACCATGGAAACTGCTTAGAGAATATTTCATCATCAACGTCAGCAGACCCGAGAGCCAAAATTCCTCCCTTCTCATTGTCATAGTCACGTTATGCATATATGTACTCCAACATGTATATTAAGTAAGAAAACACGGCTGCGATTATCTTAGGAATACAATAGTTGAAATAAAAACTCTGTTATTGTATGACATAGCTACTCACCAACAGAATGGATTTCTCCAACAGAGGGTTCTTGCTTGCAATAAATATTGAACACCTGTAAAGGGTCTAGTTTGCAGTCTTTATTGAACAGAGGTGAAGGTTCTTGCTTGCAATATCCACCATCTGGAGTTGCAACTGTCTCCGACACTGGCAACTGGTGCGGATACCCTGAGCAGTGCCTGGGCTTTACTGGCACTGCAGCACAACCATACTTACAAAAGCCATCAGCTGTCTCAGTCAACTTTGGCAATACTACTGAGCAATGCCCCAACCTTGCTGATGAGGTAGCAGGATAAAAATTAGCTGAACTGTGTAGCATGCTTTGTGATCTGCTAAAATTACGACAATCATAATNGGCACTGCAGCACAACCATACGTACTTACAAAAGCCATCAGCTGTCTCAGTCAACTTTGGCAATACTACTGAGCAATGCCCCAACCTTGCTGATGAGGTAGCAGGATAAAAATTAGCTGAACTGTGTAGCATGCTTTGTGATTTGCTAAAATTACGACAATCATAATATTCAAGATTCAATGGGTAATTTGCTTACTGAATAACATGGATATAGATGAGCAACAAAGAACTTCCTGCACAAGAGTTATTCGATCATTCGTAACGCAAAAGATGAAAAAAAATGGATAAACATTCGTAAAAGTTAACTAAGAGTAATAAAAGTACATGGTTGCTAGTACTTTCTGGGACTAAGCTTATTTACTCCAGACGCCCCATTAAATATATTCATGACTGCATGAATGCCTAAAGATGTCAATAATGAAGCAAGCTCTCCACGGTTTCTAACAATCTAACCTTACTTCATACAAGAGATGAAGAATTTTTTTTAAAGAAATGATAAAGGGAGAAAAAACTATACATAGGAAAATGAGACACTTGTGCAGCGGTCCGTACTTGATTCAAGAAACTCACATTATCAGCAGAAATTGCAGTCGGACATCACAATCCCAGCCGTAAGACACTGGGATTGGCTGAGGTTCCGTCAAGTAAAATAGACATTCTTCTGCTAAGGTTAAGGTTTAGAAGAACATCCCTCTGAGAATACAGCTAACTGAATGACTGGGGCCAATAGACTGGTGAAGAAGATTTCACTGAGAGCAATAGCACAAAGAGAGAAGGGAGAATATGCCCAATAAAGGTAATTAAACTTCACTTCTTTCAACGCCAAAAAATTTATAATGTAGCTACCGTTAATATAATTATAGTACCCAGAAGCCAAAAATACCAGCAATAAATGTGTAATTTAGCTTTTTACTGTTCCTGCTTCCACTATAAGATTTACAGTAAAAGAAGTCTCATACCTGCAGATATAAAATTCCATTCAAGAAACTCAAGTTGTACCGCCAAATTTTACGAGATCAAACCGTCGATCTTGCAAGATAAGGGACGAATATCAGTTTAGAATTAGTCAAAAGTTGAGATTCAGAAATTAAGCCTCTCTATAATTCCTAACAAGAAATTTAGCTAAAAATATCAAGAAATTTAGCTAAAAATAATGGAATAGAGCTAATGCCTGACGCGATCGAAAACTCCATAATAGATAGAGCCTTCCATATACTACACTCAAAGAAGAATATCAAATAGTAGCGAGCTACTTTATACGGCAAAAAGAGATTCAGAAAATGCAGCATTTCCATTTTTAAACTTATACATCAGAAATTGTGACGGTTGCCTGTAAAATAAGATTTCCAACGAGCTGCAGTCACGAGGGACGCTATAAAACGGGATCCGACGACACTGGCGTGTAGCTTGGTTCATCTTCTCCCAGTCTCCACCGCGAGCTGAACGCACCGCTCAGTCTTGGCCTGGCCACCGCAACAGATGGAGCTCCCACTCGCCTCTCCCGGCGGTTGTGATTTACACTCTGTGATTCGTTTTTCTACGCAAAAAACTGCGGCGGTGGACAAAATTCTGTCAATGCTGGTCATGCTGACATTAGGGATCATCTCACAGAGCTCCCGAACCGTCACCTTTCGATATTTCAGTATTGATTCTTCCACTTTCGCAATAGTTTAGTCCGAAACCAATGGCCGTCCAGAACGCTATTCGTCATGAACATCTGTGCGTCCGCCTTTGAATTCTCTGCACCATCTACGTACGTGTTGTACGCCCATACATTTTTCTCCGCAGACTTCACACAGTTTGGAACACAATTCCCTTAATGTAGTAGCTATGTCAGATCTGAGTGTATGCCCCCCTTGAGATCTACAGAGTTATGACGTTAAAATTACGTCACACCACTGCGAAAATATAAAATATTCTTCGCTGCAACAGTGGCGTGACGCAACTGTAACCTCACAATTCTGGAAATTTAAGGTTGTAGCGCATATACTCAAATTTGATACAACAACCTTCTGTAAATGAACTGTGGTTGTGAATGTTCACCGGCGCACTGTTTTTTGTACACAGAAACGAATCATGGAGCATAATTCGCACCTGGCGGGAGAAGCGACAGGAAGCTCCATCTCTAACGGCTGCCAGTCCAAGACTGAGCGTAACATTCAGGTCGACGGGGCAGAGACTGGGAGAGGGTGAACCAAGCTACACGCCGGTGTCGCCGGATCCTGCACAACAACAATCCTCGTGGCTGCAGCTCCTTAGGAACCTTATTTTACAGACAACAGAGCTACGCTAAATACAGTGATACCCCGTCAGGAATAACCGGTACTAGGTAACTCTCAATCTCCGCTTCTCTCCCCTCTCTCCTCCCCTCTTTTCTTTTTGATCGTTCATTACCTCTCATGCTGGCAGTACAGGCCTTCATTATGAGGCAATGCAAAGAATGCCATTCCGAATACCCACGGGAGTTATTTTCTTACGAAGGAGTGGAGATGAAATCATGTAGATTTTGTTCCCAACGACAAGCCTTGAACGTTGAGATAGAGCAATTTAGACGTGTTGTCGAGACGTTGCAGAATCACTCCCTGGTCGTGATTCACTCGCAAGCTCCACTAGCGTGTCAGGCAGTACGAACACTAGAACGGATATCATTCGAGGAGTACGCCCCGAAGTAACTCCATCAGCTTACATGGATCGAAACTCAGTAGAGACACGATCATTACCCTTTGGGAGAAAGATACCACCCACGAACCTCGCTCTCAATCATCACCCACCCAGTGGGAAGCCGTGATGCGCGACAAACGACGGAGAAGACGAACTGGCTTAGTGCCTGCACCGCGGAATTTTCATATTAAAATGCAGAACAGATTTACTCTCTTCAAGTTGTTGATGATGATAATGTAACAAAAGCGGCTCGTCCTTAATCTGAATCTATGGCTCAGAAACAGCAACGAGGCTCATCTCAGCCATGTGACCACAAGAAGTCAGGGAACTCTCTCCGGTCCCCTTGCCACGAGAAGGAATGCAGTCCTCCAATTCCTGGCCTGAGAGTGAGAAACACCATTCTTATCGGGGATAAAATAATCACAGGGCAGAACCGTGCATTTAAAAAGGGTTGCAGGTATCGAAAAGTCATCTGCAGACCTGAAGTTTCTACTTCCGAGATTACTCTTTTCTTGGATGAGCTCCGTTGCAATCCACGGATCATGTTATCATCATCCATGTTGAAACAAATGATCTACGAACTCCTTCCGAAAAACAAATGGAGCACCTCCTCAAACTCATTGGCGCTGTTAAGGAGAAAGAGCTGAATGTTACTCTGACGAGTATTCTGTCCCGTCTCAGGGCTGGGGGACGCTTAGACTCTAGGATCCGTTACATCAACAGGAAGATGAAACGAGGGGCAGGGAAGAAAAGGCTCAAATATATTGACCTATTTCCTTTATTTGAGGACGAACCAAGACTATTTCTACCTGATGGGGTTAACTTGAATGGCGCTGGACACAGTTTTCTCAGTCAACTGCTGCTCGATGAGACGGCTTCAGCTCTCCCGGCTTTGAATAGTATGGAGTTCAAAGGCCTTCAGCCCGAAACCCAGCAGCCTCAACAGCCAGCCCCCGTTCACCCACCCCCTAACGATTGGCCACTAATGGAACAAACGGTTGCCCATGTCTCGCCAGCTCAGTCCCCTGCTGCCGTCGCCTGTGATCCTCAGGCCTCATCCCTTCGTGGGGTCCAGGTTGAGAGCTCTTCCGGAAGCGATGACGCAATCACCACCCGAACGCTTCTCACGGCCGAGGAGGAAATAACTCCGACCCCGGATGCATCAGTGCAGATGTTACGCCTGGGTCCTTCACCTCTCCTACCCTCCTTAGTCTCTGACCTCGTGCAAAGTGACCTACATGTGTCTAGAGGCAGTGATGTAAAAACACCTTCCGACGCCTGCCAAACCTCCTTGAATTCATCCAAAATTGAACAATCGAGTCCGGCAAGCGTTTTCCAGGCAAGATCACAGTTCCAGATACCTGTGGCCAAAAAACGTGGATCTCTACAGAGAGCCCCAAACGCCCCAGCGCAACAGGGAAATTGCAGTTCCCAAAAGTCAAATACATACTTATAGCATACCTAAGTCAAACTCTGACCAGCCGCTACAAACCAGAATAACAAGAAGCTAGACAAACTATGCGGGAAAGACCTGCTGTCCGCCAAATAGACGCGGACGTAAAACATTCTGATAACTACCAGCTGCGAAATAAGTCGTATGAATGTCGCCTAAAAGAACTGGGTCTGATCTCTCTCGAGCAAAGACGTCTCAAGGGGCAACTAATAGAAACATTCAAGTATTTGAACGGCTTCA
>LQNS02277964.1:11683843-11717099 GCA_001587735.2 Parhyale hawaiensis | reverse complement strand
GACAGCCCCCAAAGTGAAAGAGTGCGCTCCGCGCGCAGCACGAGTCTCTCTCCCAACAACATTGAGGTTAGGGAGAGAAGAATACAATCAATGCCTCTCATTATTGTACACTTTATAAAACATACATAGCTCTGCGACTCTTCTCCTGTGGGACAGGTTCACTAGATCATTATCAGTGCACAGCCTGCTGGCTGAACTAACAAGTCGGTCTAACAGACGCAAGTGAGTGTCAGNGGTGAGCAATACTCCAACACAGGCAGCAAAAACGCATAAAAACATCTACGGGCAACCTATCACCAAACACGGAATTCACCTTACGCAGGAGCCCAATCTTAGTGGAAGCACGTGACACCAACCTCCTAATATGCGGCTCAAAGTAAGCTTCTCATCAATGACAACACCAAGAATCTCCAAGGAGCTAAACTCCTGAAGCAAAGTGTCAGCAATCTCCAATTGGGGATGCTGTTGTACAAGTGTCCGAGACCGACTGATAATCATCAACTTGGTCTCACTAGCATTCAGCTTCATACTCCATGCCGAGCACCATGCACTACTGCGTGACAAATCCTTATTCAGAGACTGAGCTACAGCATCACGCAGGCGAGGAGCAGGTATCACTGCTATCAAAGTGGAATCGACGGCATAATTGATCATCGTGTTTTCAAGCGCAGAGAACATGCCACTAGTATAGAGAACGAACAACAGCGGGCCAAGCACACTGCACTGAGGGATGCCAGACACCACCGCGACTGAGGCGCTCAAAACGCCGTCAACAGACACACTCTGCGTTCGCTCAGAAACCAACCGCGAATGATTGACAGAACCCTACAACCCACACCAAAGGACTCCAGCTCGTATAATACACCTCTGGGATTAACCCTGTCAAGCGCCGCGCCAAAGCCCAATCAGAAATTATCGTAGGAAACAACTATGATTCTGGTCGAGCAAATCATTCGTTATCATCTGTATTTATGGGGTGCTTTCCAACTTTTATGGTTGAGCTAATTCCAAGGTTTCCAACCATAATCAAGGAGGGATAGTAGTCTTTAATCAAGGATGTTTTTCAACCATGTTCCCATACTTACCTAACCTTCTGCCACCCGTATTCGCCAATAACATTTCTTCCCTGTTCACATATATCGCAACCTGTAAATTATTTCCGATACAAAATCGCGTCAACACTGGATGGCTGCTTTGAGTTGCTGATGATTATTTGCTCATAAAAAAGTTTAATTTATACGTGCGTTTTAGGCCTGCAGCTCAGAATGGTCAATAGCTCCAAACATCAGAATAATGCTAGAGCAGAAGTATGAACCAGTCTGCAGTTTATGCACGTTTATATACAACTTCTTCAACTCTAAGCCGGAATATATACATACATATACTACACAGCTTAGAGGAAGTTACCCATCTTTAAACAGATTTAAGCCGTACCCGTTGCCAGGGTATGTAGGGCTAATGTAACATAAAACTTAACATTATTTCCTATAGAGCCGATGGGAACATTTTTTGATAAAGTTTTACCAACATCAACTTGAACACAATAAATAGATAACAATATTTGATCAAAGATTGCACTGCTGTTTGACGAGAGATACAACAAACAAATAATAATGATGAGTAACTACTAAAGGGGTGAAGCATTGATAGAAAATCGTGGAGCAATAGCTAAAAATAACGTCAAAGTGGTTAGCGTCTATACATACCTTGCATATTCTGCAATTCATTGACAAGAAATAAAAAACTGAAAATGTGCACAATTTTTGCACCATAATAGGCATTTTTAAATATTTTGCATTCAAACTTATCGTCACAGTAATATTTTGGCAGATTATGTTGGGAATTCTAGCCATGTCATTATCCATGACAATCCATACATATTCTTCCTCAAATGATGGGAGGAATTCCACTCATGTTCGTACGTACGGAAATCCGTTGATAACCTACCATGGCGATGGAAAGAAATTCACCCTAATCGAATATGAGGAATTCCACTTATAGTTTCCCTTGATTTGTGGTTGGAATTCAACTAAAAATTATTTTGTCCGGAAAAACACTTATATTTTGCTAAATTTCAACCTTTCCGCTACCAATCATCGGTATTTCCGCCTAAAATTTCTGATTGGGAGTCCAACTGGACAAGGCGTGTCTCCGACCTACAATCCAGCGCAGACTGTATATGGTGTGACACCGACAAAAGAGCGTCACGACAACCCAAGCCGGTTCTGTGCGCAAACTGACCAGCAGACAGCAACCCCGTAACAGCGAAACGGCCAAGCTTACTAGCGATCAATTTTTCTAACACCTTCGACAAAATGGGCGTCAGTGTGATGGGTCGATAGTTGGCAACATAAGGCGACACTGGACCCTTCCAGTACGCCAACAACGAGGAAAATTTCCTAACCGTATCAGGCGCCGGAAGATCACTGCAAGCTTGGGGGCAAGAACGTCAGCCAGCTGCTTATAATACAAAGGAAACATGCCCACCGGATCCACACCTCCAGACGGATCAAGGCCCTCACGCAGCCCCTTGATTGTACTAGCTCTGAACGCCAAAGAGGTCAAGCGAGGTTCAGGGTGGCATCCATAAGGCAATGCGATAATATATCTGCTCTGCGTCCCGTCAAAGTGAGTCGACAAAAGCTCCGCCCTTGCAAGCGATCAGTAATGATACCCCCACCGGGACCAACAAGGTGCGGCAACGAAGGTTCAGCACCGAACACTGAACCCTTTAGCTCACTCCACCAACGATGTGGATGGTCCATACTCAGTAGAGACTACCTGGCACGCTGTCTGAGACGACGCTGTGCCTCCTCTTACACACGCTTAGCCTCTGCCTTACGATCAACATAGGTCAACTACAGCGTAAGGTCACACGAACGCCGCCGAGCCCGATAAGCTGCTTGTTTAGCTTTGAAAGCTAACTGACACTGGTCGTCAAACCACGGCCTATACCGAGACCTCACAAGAATAGTCTTCTAAGGGACAAACCTCTCCAAAATGGACACAGTCAAGTCGTTAAGCTCAGAGACAGGATCCTCACTATGAATAATCTGACTCCAAGGTAACGCTCTTACTGCCTGAGTAGAAGTAAAAACCTTCACCAGCGCTTCAGTGGCACACTGCCCATATCACGCTGAATTATTCCTGTGTTTAAACACAGGTTCGTGCGCCGTTAGGGCACGGAATTTTTCACATTTTTTATTATTAAGTACTAAAAAGAATATCATTATTAATTTTACATTTAGTATACGTAATTCAAAAAGAAACGGACAGAGCCGTAGTTGACAATAGCACTTATCGTAATGGATTCATCACAGTTTATGATAGAGGTTACATCTGGTAAGAAAAGTCTTGAGGGCATTTCTATTAAATTGGCTGCGAGGTCCTTCCGAAAGCATTCCTCGGAAGATGGAATCAGCATCCCGACCATTTAGATCAGGATAGCGTTCCTTCCGCTCGTCGGAAAAAGTGGGACACTCGGCCATTAAATGCAAAACAGTGAGAGCTACGACGCAGTCGTCACAATAAGGTTGTGGACGACCCATCCGCAGATAGGCATGAGTCTCGTGTGCCCAATACGTAAGCAGCATAGTACGACGTCCATTCGGCGATCGTCGCTATTTGACGAGTGCCAATGTCGGACGGTTTCTTTGATTGTTTGTAGTTTATTATTTCTCTGCTCTAGCCATTCGAAAGCTAACCGGTACTGGTCGTCACACCACGGCCTATCCCGAGACCTCACAAGAATAGTCTTCAACATCTCCAAAATCGACACAGTCAAGTCGTTGAGCTCAGAGACAGGATCCTCACAATAAGGTTGTGCTATTGAGATTGCCATAGCTCGCGCAGGTTTCGCTTGATTAATGGGTAACTGTCTCGGCAGGGGACTGCACGGTTTGCGGCAGGCAGATCCGACAGGGTCACCTGCCTCGACTCCTCGTCGGCGAGCTCATTGCCCGCAACGTCAACATGACCAGGCACCCAACATATACACACTGACTTTCCATCGTCTGGTAGTTGTTGTATCGTATTTACTATTCGGTTGATGACAGGGTGGATGCTGTCGTATGCTCGGATGGCTTGTACTACACTCAATGAGTCGGAAAATATTGTAAAGTACCTTTCATCGCTGTCTCCAAGGAGGAGCAACGCTGCGCGCTCACGAAACAGCTCAGCGGTGAAAGTCGAGGGCTCTGGTAATAGCCCGCATATCCTAGTTTCACCAGTCGTAGTGGCTGGGAATCCAACTCTGTCTCCCGTCTTAGAGACATCAGTATAAAAGTGGACAGAGTCGCCGTGTTGGTCTCTCACGTGCACCGTGAAGTGTTTTTAGTAAGAGGGGATGCGAGTCTTTCTTTTTTGGGTATTGCGTACTGGGGCAAAAAGTTTAAATTTGTATGCGCCAGGTTGGTTCGTCTCGAAACAGGACCTGGGCCACCTTGAATGGCTCAATTTCCGCTATGAACGAGAGGGCTTCATAGTCGTTGGAGGAGGGAAGTGTGTATGGAAAATCTGCTCCCTCTGCCCGGTTTCGGTACACAGTGTCCCAGGCCGGGGATCGAGGGACTTGTTCTAAGCAGGCTAGGTAGTGATAGGTAAGTTGCGCCCTGCGCTACTCCAGACAGGGTTCGCCACTCTCAGCGAGGAGACTTGGTATGGGTGTTCTACGGAAGGCTCCGGTGCATAGCCTTACTGCCGCATAGTGCACAGCGCCCAGTCGATTTATGATTTTAGTCCTTGCGGACTGATATACCGGTTCGACACAGCCATAGTCTAGTCTCGAGCGTACAAGGGTTTGGTAGAGGTATAGGAGGGTTTGCCGGTCGGTGCCCCACGACAGTGTCGTCAGGTGCTTGAGTAGGTTGAGCCTACGTATGCATTGTGTTATCAGCATCTCGATGTGGGGTTTCCAGGACAATCTTCTATCTATCATCATTCCGATGAATTTCACCTCTTCTGTTGTCTATATATTTTAGGTTCGGGTGACATTACATCTCTGGTACGCCTGATATGAAGGGCAGAGATCTGGGCAGCAGAAAAGGCTAAGCCATAGTTGGTCGCCCATTTACAAACACGTCCATTGGCTCGCTTCAGCCGTCGATGTAGAACTTCCAGATGTAGTGAGGAGGAGTAGAGCATCAGGTCATCTACGTATAGTGACCCGTACACGCATTGGGGTAGATCTGCTATGATATAGTTTATTGCTAGTAGAAATAAGGTACAGCTAATGACGCTCCCCTGTACGACCCTCTCATTCTGCGTCATCACAGGGGAGAAGGCCTGTCTCACTCTGATCCTGAAACGTCGAATGCTCAAGAATTGCTGCAAGTAACAGGCCATGTTACCTCTTATGCCTAATTTATGTAGTTGTGAGAATATTCCATGTCGCCAGGCTGCATCGTATGCCTTTTTAAGATCGAAGAAGACACAAATAGTGTGTCCCTTAGGTGTCTTGTTCTCTATGATGTGATTTTGTATACGAACGATGGCATCGGTGGTGCTACGGGACTGTCGAAAACCGTGTTGCACGTTGCAGAGGAACTTGTTGGCTTCTAGATATTTCACCAGACGGGTGTTGACAATTTTCTCCATAATATTTCCGGGCAGCTGGTCAGCGCAATAGGACGGTAGCTACTTGGTTCTGTGGGAGGTTCATCTGGTTTTTGAAAGCTAGTACAGTGGCTAGGTGCCACTGTCCCGCATAGTCGTGTGTTGTCCAAATTTTGTTGTATATTGTCAGGAGTGCTCGAACCGCTGAATGGTGCATGCGTTTTAGCATCTTGTAGTGTAAACCATCAGGGCCGGGTCTTGTATTTTTGCACTGTGTGAGGGTGTTATAGACTTCTAATGCAGTGATGGGTCGTTGTATGGCACCTCGTCGTCTTCGCGACGGGCAGCAAAGTTCAAGGGGTCTCGTTCCAATCTTCTCGTTTTCGCCTGAAAAGCTCGCGGTAAGTCTCGCCACTGCTGACCTCGCTAGAATGTCGAGCCAAGCGGTCAGCGACACAGTCAGCTTCCACTATCACCTCGTCATTCTCCTTTATACAAGGAGGGCCGTAGCGTGGTCTTCCGGTCATCTTCTTAACACGTTACCAGACCTTGCTCATTGGAGTATTAACGTTTAGCGTATACGTATTTATATTCCTTCCAAGAGGCTTTCCGGGCCTGGTGTAGAGTAAACTGTGCCTGCGCACGTGTGCGGTAATATGCTATTTTATTGGCCAGGCATCTATTTCGTTGGTAACGTCGGAGTAGTCTCTTTCTCTCCGCACATACTCGCGTGCACTCGTCGTTCCACCATGGAACTCTATGAGGAGCAGCTCCACCTCTGGATATGGGGATGGCTCCCAATGCAGCCCTCATCAGGGCTCCTGTGAAGTGATCCACCATCTGGTCGACGGGTAGGTGTTCATCTAAATCCTTCATCTGGCTTAAAACAAACAAACATCATTTATTATCTTGTATACAGGGTACAGTGGATATACCTATCGAGGTTTTCTTTTAACCTTAATTCTAGAATTTTGAAGAACTGGTAGTGTGAAGTGCAGGAGAAGCAGTCCGTGATGAAAGTCAATTTGGGAGCCCTCCCCGTGCTTCGCCTGGCCTTCTCGATGCTGGAGTGCTCCATGCAGTGTAAATCCGTAGCGTGCCGTCCAGGGAATCGAACCCGGGCATCCGTTGGTGCGATGCCGAGCCGTTGTCACTTCACCACCGAGAGGGCCCGAAGGTAGCCCAATCGGCTCGCTGGAAGATATATCGTGGTGCTGCATCATGATTTCGAAGGTCCGGGAAAGTGGTGCACACACAGTAGTGGTCGCTCCCGTGGGTGTCCACAGTCACAGTCCACTGGGCGTCAGGAAGGAGGTCAGGGGTCCAGAGGGTAAGGTCTATCGCGGATGTAGTTCCTGTATGTATGTGAAAATGAGTAGGTGCTCCTGTTTTGAGGAGGCACAAATCGGTAGTTCTGAGCAAGTGCTCGACAGCCAAGCTGTTTTGGTGAAGATAGCGAGTCCCGTTCCAGGGACGGAATCCTGGGCAGGAGAAAGATATTCGGCAGTATAGTTCCGAGGCGAAGGAGGCTTGGTATAACCAAGCATGGTCTCTTGTAAACATACGCATATAGGTTGGTGCAGTACCATCAAACGGCTCAGGTTATCTTTGTTGGTTCTGTGGCCTCTTATATTCTACTGTGGTATTTTACTCATTTGCTATGTTTCCTGTTCGAGCCTCGTCCTGCCGTAATTTGGAAAGAGTACGGGCTGTCACGTGTCGTAATCACTGTCTGTATTGGGCAGTTGTCAGTCATCTTCCTCTCCCCAGCATTCCACGACCGCACCGTCACCGCAGGTGGCGAGGACCCCGTGTGGTGCCCGGAGGACACGCCGCGGGCAACGAGGCTCGTCCCCAGCTCGCACCCGGGTCCTGGGAGGAAGTATGCCGCTCGCTTGAGCAATGCTGTCGGTCGGAGTCTCGTCGCGCTCCGGCTTCATACGACGTTGCTCGTCCCGTATGGGCCCGAGACGTTCCACGGAACTTCTGTTGTTTCTTCGGAATCTTAAAAGATAGCTATAAAATTTGTTGCGGGGGATGAATCGCTGCTCGGAACGCGTTTCAGCGGGAGCGCTCGATCGTTTTTACCATCTGTAAAAGTCTTTGGTCGTACTGATTGTGTTTGTTCCGTAGTGGTTTTCTTTTTTGGTTTTTGTGTAGGTCTATCGGGTTCATGTCCGTCCGGTCCGTCCCCTACCCGAGGCACAGCCACTGGGGCTGCGACGCAGCCAGGAACAACAGGCTCAGCAGATTCGGGAACAGCCCCAGCAGACCTGGAAGCAATAGGCGCAGTAGAGACAGAAACGGCTCCAGCAGGGCCGGGAGCAGCACGCGCGGGAGAGGCAGGTGCAGCCCCAGCAGAGCCAGAAGCAACAGACACAGCAGAGCCAGAGGCAGCCGCAGCAGAGCCGGAAGCCGCAGGAGTAGCAGCGGCAGAAATAGCCCAAGCAGAGACAGAGGCCACCGGCGCAGCAGTAGCTCCAGCAGAGCCACAAGAATCAGGCGCACCAGAGGCAGACACCGCCCCGGCAAAGACAGGGGCCACAAATTCAGGGGCAGCCTCGGTAGAGCCAGCGCGGGCCGCGCTAGCACCAGTGGCGGAAGCATCGGCCCCAGCGGCGACCGGCACCGCAGGGGCAAAGACCTCGCCGAGAGGAGAGTAGGTGCCGTAAGGACGATGGGGTTCTCCCTGTCCGCGGCGAAATTACTCAAGATACAGTCCGCCTCAGTCAATGCCTCCCCGATAGAGGAGTCGACAGGGGACGTGCCAGTAGGCGCAACAACGTCATCAGCACAGCTATAGCCGCAGTCGCGGCGGGAGAACCGGAAGAATCGCAAACAGAAGCCGAGGGAGAAACTGGGAGAGCAGAGGGGACGTCAGCGGAGTACGTGGTCACGGGTACAGAGGGAGCACCGGCAGTACAAGCCCCAGCAGCACCCACGCCGCAGCAGCAGCAGCGCCAGGTGCCTCCAGGGCTGGTCTTTCAGTCTGCGTTGCCCCATCAGCCAGAGACGCGCGGGGCGACAGCCTTCGTCGCACCGGTGGGTCCGGGGCACCGCTTGCACTCTCGCTAGAATCACGTAGAGCACGAGCGTAAGACGTGCCCGGTCGGGCCTGGCGGCTCTCCACCAGTCTCCTGGCCTATCCGTAACTAACGCGCTTCTTGGCCTGGTTGGCCAGGACCTCTTGTTCATACTTGTAGCCACTGCAAGTTGGTGAGTTTGCTGGATGTGTTTTACTGCAGTTGGCACATCTGGTCGGTGCGGTATATGGTTGTTCGTGTTGGGGTCGTGAACATTTTGGCATATTAGGGTTGTTTTACGGCATGTTTTGCTCAGTGTTCATAGTGCTGGCACTTGAGGCAGCGGCGAGAGCGGGGAATATAGAGCCGTACTGGGCACTTCACCCAGCCAATTTTTACTGCCGGTGGGAGGGTATGAGCGTCGAAAGTGAGGATATAAATGGGAGTATCAATGTCTTTACCATTTCCTGTTTTCTTCACCCTATAAACGCTCTTCACTCCGAACTCTGAGAGGGCCTGGAGGAGATCTCGGTCGGTGTATTTTGGCTTATTAAGGAAGTAGATCGTGCTTTCGATTTGGTTGAGACGATCATTATGGGCGGCGGAGACCTCAACTCCCCCTAGCATCCTCACGTTCGCCACTGCTTTCGATTGCTGCTCGTTTTTTACTTCGACCAAGAGCCGGACGTCGTCTCCGTGACCTTGGAAGGCTTACCTTCCAGCGTCCGCTGCAAGTCGTTGTAAGCTCTTATGATATCTATACTGATGATATCGACTCCCTTTTCAGTAGAGATATCAAAGAAGCGTTTAAAATTTCTATGGGCTCCCATAATTAAATGGGAAATTCGAATCTTCTTCTTGCCTCAGCTGCCTGCGATCTCGCCGCCGCGACCGGTGTCGGCGCCTACCGCCCACCCTGCTGCCAGTGCGTCAGGGGAGCTGGTACGGCAACATCTCATAATCAGTTCGTCCGTGGTCAGAACTCGGTGCAGTGCCCGCACCCACACTCGCGGCGGATTGCCGCGACGGGGCCGGCTCTGGCGTTCGAAGGTTTCGTCGTTCATATCCAAGTCCATTAGGGGGGCCGGTCCGTCATTCAGAGGCAGAAAAGAGGGGGGGGGATCGCGAAGGGTCCCCCCCCCTCCACGCGGACGGGGACCTCCCTTCTATCAAAAGGTCAGAAACACAAAATGCACAAATAAAAGGGAAAACCACAGTCTGGTAGGACCGGGCCCTGACTGCGTTGGTTCTACCAACACTTCAGATTGGGATGGAACAAGAAAATAAGTACGTATCTCTGGAGTACATAATAAAGAAGAGAAATGTCAAGTAGGTACACTATCGGGCAAAATAAGAGAACGATTTTCATTTTTTGAAAATAAAGGTCAATCATGTAGAGTAGGTTAATGAATCTTTTGATGGGGCCTTAAGGAATGTATTTAACACATTTCTACAAAATATCAGAACAAACATAACTATATTTAAAACATTAGAGCAATCTAACAAACAATAACAAAAATTGAACAGTGCAAAATAAGAGAACGATCGTCTCTACAAACAAATAAAATGGAACAATAGTCAATTTTAGGTTTAGCACAATTAGTATGGAGTACTAAAACCTTCATTTTCAATAACTTTAGCACAGCGACGATTACACGATATCACAAGTTTCTTACAAAACTCTGGAGTTTTTTTTATTCCTTTTCAATTTTAGTCCACAGATCTTTTACTGCTGATGGTTGTCGTTCTCTTACATTGTCACCTATAATTTTCCATAAATTTTCAATAGGGTTGGCCACTTCATGACTTCGATATTCTCTTCCGCAGAATATTCCTTCACTTTCTTCGCAGTATGGTACAGGGCATTGTCCTGCATAAAAATTGCTGGCTTGTTTGGTGATGATCGTAGAGATGGGATAACATATTTCTGTACAAGATTGAGATACACATTGGCATTGGCAGTTTTTTAATGGCCACCAACGGTCCAACTCCTTCAGATGAAAACATGCCCCACACCATTACGCTACCTCCCCCATGCTTTACAGATGTTTTGACACATTTGGGCCGGGCTCAGCCTGTAACCTGTTGCATGTCTAACATACCGTCTGCCATCAGATTCAACCAAATTAAATTTACTTTCGTCGCTGAAATGCACTCTTTCCCAATCTTCATCTCTCCAAACGATGTGCCTTTCGAAAGGATCCTTCTGGGTATAGCGTTTCATAATCCTTTCAACTCGTACGGTGGTTTTTCGAGAGCGGCCTGCAGATACCGGTGATTCCAGCTATTTCTTTTCATCATAGAGCTTCAAAGCACGAGAAACAACGCTCTTGGATCGGTTTACCTCTCTTGATTGGCCGAAAAGTCCCTCCTGAGGACCTGAGCTTAACAATTTCTTCACGCAGCTCAGGAGTAACTTTCACGTGAGGTGCCATGTTACTAGAATGGTGTAATCGTAAGAGTGGCAGTTCTAGAAGTCATGTAATCGAAATTGAATGTTGCCAGATGACCGGGGTAAATGTGAGAATGTTTTAGAGACGATCGTTCTCTTATTTTGCACTGTTCAATTTTTGTTCTTGTTTGTTAGCCTGCTCTAATGTATTAAATATATTTATGTTTGTCCTGATATTTTCTAGAAATATGTAAAATACATTCCTTAATTAAGGCCCCATCAAAAGATTCATTAACCTACTCTACATGGTTAACCTTTATTTTCAAATATTGAAAATCGTTCTCTTATTTTACCCGCTACAGTATACTAACGGTACCACCACAGGAAGGTGCAGTTCAGCTTGAATACAATTATACTAATTGTATCCCAGAGATCAAATCTTTTTCACTAGTAGCAAAACGTCCCTTCACCAATTATAACAAAAAGCTTCGTACGTACCAGTAATGACTTGGCAAAAAGTCATTCGTGAAATCCTTAGTGCCTCAGTAATAGCCATCCAGTTAGCCCTGCTCTTAACCATTACAACTCTCATGGGGTCTACCACAGGAACAACCTGGTTAAGGTCCAAGGACACAACAAGATGTGAGTGGTCAGTAGAGCCAAGAGGGGAGCCAACTGACACTGTCATCAAGTCCGGGACATCAGTCATAACGAGGTCGAGACAGTTAACAGCAGTATGCATAGACCCGCGAACTAGCTGCACACAACTACACAAGGTGCAAAAGTCCAACGCAGCCACACCATGAAAATCGGTCGGTGATGCAGATCCCAACCAGTCCCCGTGGTGTGCATTACAATCACCCACAAAAAACATACGCCGAGTTAATATATTTATTTATATGTTCGGTGTCACGCTCTTAACGAAATAGATAAGCAAAAATTAGCTCTGGGCTTCCCGGCTAAAAGACTGTGCTGATTCTGCCAATCTTCATAGGAAACTGATAGGTAGAAAATATATTCCAGGTTGCTGATGATGACACTCGAACAGGATAGGATACCTCATTCCGGTCTTTCTTTGATATATTTGAAGTCCACTAGATGCAGATACATACAGCTTCTCTAAACAATCTCTTCCATCGTGAAGTGTAGGCCTGCTCTCTTCTGAGGTCTTCTTCATCCAAACTTCAGCCGCCTTTAATTTACACTGATCGTCTTTATATGGATAATTTAGAACATCTTCTGAGCTTTAGTTTGACTGAGTAATTATCGAGGCAAATGGCAAGATATTCTTCAGTGGTCAGCACGAGCATAAAAACCACGATGATTTCTTGCCAGCGAATGGTTTTCTGCATTTTAGGTTCTTCTTCCAACAGAACAAGTTTTCTCAAAGTACGAGCTATATGCCACCCTCGAGTATCTTGGATACAGACCAATATATTCGTTAGAAGCAACATCGACAGTGGGGAAAGAATATTGCTATTCGTTAATAACAATGAATGCAGTTCTTGCTCTTCCAGCTTCTCTTGCCGTTCCCGTGGAGCCTGATATTCATTACGGTACTTTACTCTACACTGAAATTATATTTTCTTTTGGTTTACGATGTACAAATTTTGTAGCAAATCCGCGAAGCGTAGAGAAACCAATTTTTCCGGTACAGTGGACGTTGTAATTATTCATTCCAGCTTCTTGGACGCGAAAATTTTGTTATGCTGAAGCTATCTCTCTGTGTATTCTGGATAGCAGCGGAAATGGAATTCAGTGATGTTTCAGCGCTTACTAATGAAGTTTTCTTTTTTTTTTTATGTTATGTAAGAGAGAAAAGGAGTGTGCTGAAGACGAAGTGAAGTGTACTGCTCAGTAGAAAGCACGTATATCTTACACTAATTTGAGTTGGCCGTCGTAGCGTTTTCCTCTACAGTAAACTCTCTATATAACGGACACCTCTTGGGAGCCTCAGAAATTTTTCGTCAGTTATAATTAGATTTCTGGTTTATAAAGAGATCCATATACCTATAGGGATCTGTTTATAAACCGGAAAGTAAGGAAAGTTTTCCTTACTTTCCGGTTTATAAAGAGACATTGAATGAAGAAATGTAATCACAAATTTCTGGTGATGAAGAAGACGCAAGTCAAAAACGAGAAGATTCCGCACCGGCCTATCTTAAGCAAATTTATGTATCTATTGTTGCGTGAATTTTTTCACGCACGGGTCCACTAGTACATTTATAATCACACGACAGTCATTCTTAGCAATAGAAGATCAGGCCCGCAGGGATAACGTTTGGCCAATTCTAAACTGATATTTGGGCCCTATCTTGCATGGGGGATATATTGCTCTCTCAAAGCTCATGGCAGTACACCTTGCGTTTCATTAATAGAAGATCAGGTCTTCAAGGTTGAGACCTATTTAACAGCAAAACCTATAGTTGAAACCGGAAAAACAAAAAGCCTTATCACAAAATTACTGCCGTCATTTTTGACGGCTGGGCCCTCTAGTAAATAATAATTATTCACTTGGCCACACATCCTAACAACAATGATCTCATGACATGCGCATCCGTGCACTGACTGCCGGTAAGCACAGAATCCGCTCCGGACATAGATGGTCATCCCACGAAATCTAGGCCCCGATCCCCACAGCCTGTGAAAAGTGGACTGAAAACCGGCCAAGGCAAGCTCAGCGTCGTGCCTTCTGCCAGCCGCTAATGTCTCGGAGCAGCACACGACATCCACACCACGGGACACAAAGTCGAGCTCCGCGAGGTTCGCATGCAGTCCTCTAATATGTATTACAATAGAGGAGACGACAACCTCAGAGCCCAACCCGGTCCCGGGTTGCTTTCAACATCCATACAGATAAGTAAAAGAAACAAAAGAAATATAAGAAGATAAATATACAGTAATGTACAGATTAAATACAGAAATATACATACAAAGGAGAAAAAAGAAAGAATCCAATACACAGAAGATAATATCAAGTATAATAAAGCAAAACAAATCGACAGTAACGACAGCTACGAAATCGGCCAGACACTGCCATCACCAGTACAGGCTTTGGCCGAAAAGAAAAAGAAAAAGGAAAGGAAAAGAGCATCAGGTGGTATTACCTGATGAAAGAGAGAGAGGAGCAGACTGCAGAAGACTGAGTAGCCAGCTATAGCACCAGCCTGTTCATCTCCTCTCAGGGATGCCGTTGGACCAAAAGAGGTCTCATCCGCCTTTAGTGTGGCAGTCTACAGCCAGCTCTCCATTCTAGTAATTTTAAAGAGACGAAACTTGAATAAGAACGCGAAGCGGCAGCCTGCAATAATGTTACATTGTCGTTAGAGAGCAAATGGCACTGTCTGAGAACCATTACTTTTGAGTCGGTAGAACTCCCGTAATGACACAAAATCAGTATAATCCGTATCATCACTGGGCAATGGTAACAATTTCCACCATTCTCAACAGAAGAATTTCAAAGTTTGAATTTGAATAAATGATTCGTAAAAAATTACTAAGAATGACAGTTTTTAGGTAATGGGAAAATTTTGAGTTGAATAAAATTATTGAATTGACTATGATGTCAACAGTGGCGACGCGTGCCTACGGAACTGGATGTAATACTCATGCTCAGTTGAATGGTAAGATGTTTCATATTCTTTAGTGAATTAGAGGATGGATACATATGTTACAATATAGTTATACCAGTCCGTTTAATGACGAGCTTAATACTGAAAAAGAAACTATCAAGTCGTAGAAGTAAAGAAAATTTAAACCTCCCTAAGAAAGTACTAAGCTTTTCTAAGAGAGGAAAACTGAGGGACATATAGTATGTCGATAGCCACGGGGAACACATGCACGAAGCCCGAAGGTGTTCCCAAACAGAAACAACACGCATTGGAACATCTAATTGGAAAGAAGAGGAAGAGCAAACGAAAGTAATACCAGAAGGAGTATGAAATCGTGGGAATGCAAAGAGGAGGATGAAAGACAGACGTCTGAAGGCCGAGCCAACGGCTAAAGTAACCTATTGGGTCCCTCTGAGGGCGCTGCTCCTCATATCACAGGATGAGCGAAACTCAACTAACTTAACTCTATGGCCTATGGCTCATCCTATGCCCCTGAGGAGGGAAATTACCAAATGAACTTCATATATTTTCTACAATACTGTGCAGAACTACAACACAACACTCGCCCTGCAAGACGAGTAAAGTAAGACGTGTGACAGGCAGCAGAGGTGCGGTGAGAGCATTTGAAGCACAGCTCCCGTAAATGTTAACAGGCAATGGGGGCTGAGATCGCCCTTATAGTGAGTGGCAAAACTTGCACAGTAAGACATTAGCAGAACATTATTAAATAAACTGACGGGTCTATCTTTAGGGCAATGAAACTATCCGGGGATACAAGCGTTGTGAATAACCGTTAACCTAATTGATATAACTGAACTTAAGCTGCATTGGCCTTTTTTCAGTGGTATCCGACACGTGCGGTTCAGCATTACTGGGCAGCGATGACAGATCCACCGAGGTCGTGCCGCAGTGATTGTGGTTCTCTTCATGTTTGTCAGTAATACGTTTGCGCAGTTCACCCTATGTAATAGAAGCACAGAAACATTCACTACACTTGTATCGCTTCTCTCTTGTGTGTGTGATTGTAGTATGCTGATTCAGGTGCCTTTTAGCAACATAAGATTACTCACATTGGCTGCATTTGTGATGTTTCTCTCTGGTATGGTTGTTTGAGATATGACGAATCAGCATACTTTTAGTAACACAAGAGTACTCACATTGACCGCATTTGTGAGGCTTCTCTCCTGTATGTTTGAATGCAATATGCCGAATCAGCATACCTTTAGCTACACAAGAGTACTCGCATTGACTGCATTTGTTAGGCTTCTCTCCCGTGTGTTTGTATGCAATATGTTGATTCAAGTGACTTTTAGTAACACAAGAGTACTCACAATGACCGCATTTGTTTTGTTTCTCTTCTGTATGTTTGTATGCAATATGCTGATTCAGCTCACTTTTAGTAACAAAAACACACACACATTGACCGCATTTGTAATGCTTCTCTCCTGTATGGTTGTATGCAATATGCTGATTTAGCTGACTTTTAGTAACACAAGAGTACTCACATTGGCCGCATTTGTGATACTTCTCTCTGGTATGTTTGTATGACATATGCCGAATCAGCATACTCTTGGTAACACAAGAGTACTCACATTGGCCGCATTTGTGATATTTCTCTCTTGTATGTCTAAAGGAACTATGGCTAACGAGTTCAACCTTAGCAACAGAAGCACCCTCACACTCACTGCAATGGTAGCGTCTCTCCCCTGTATGTTTACCAGCCATGTGTTTGTTTAGACTACTTTCATTAACAAAAGTATATATGCAGTCACGGCACTGATATCGTTGCTGATTTAAAGTACTTTTAGCAACACAAGAAACTTCGAATTCACTGCACTTGAACCGTTTCAATTCTGGTTGTTTGCACGCCAAGCGTCTTTTTAAATTACCGCTAGTAACACAGGTAGAATCACATTCACTGCAATTAACGGGCTTCTTGTTAGTGTGTTTAGCAGTAAAATGCTTGAATAAATCATTTTTCAATTTAGTTGCATAATCGCAACATCTGCATTTGTAGTGTAAGCTCTCAGAATGCTGGTCAGCAAAATGAGCGCGCAGATCTTGATCAGAAGCACCGACATACTCGCACATACAACACTCACGAAGTTTCACGCTAGCATTCACACTAGCAGCAGCCCCTGAAGGACAATTATAAGAAAGGAGCCTGTCAGATGAAGAGCTAAACACCTTGTAGGCTGATGTCACAGGATCGGTCACGAGAGTCGCATCAAGTTTACTCTCTGATACTGAAGCTGTACTATTTGAGGGCACTCTTGCGGGTCGGTCAGTATCGTGTGCTGTCGGTGCCGGCCCATAGTGTGACGGCTCCTTCATACCAACGGCCTGCCAATGAAAACAAAGACATATACCTATCTGACATATAGCGCATTTTGGCTCACTACTTAGATCGTGGGCTGTGCCGCACCATTCTGCACATCTGCGGCACGCTAAGCAAAAATTTTATAAAGTAAAGTTGCAAGGAACGTTTACTCTCAAT
Source organism: Parhyale hawaiensis (assembly GCA_001587735.2). Taxonomy (NCBI): domain Eukaryota; kingdom Metazoa; phylum Arthropoda; class Malacostraca; order Amphipoda; family Hyalidae; genus Parhyale; species Parhyale hawaiensis. The sequence continues at coordinate 11,700,023 of LQNS02277964.1, read as the reverse complement.
GCCAAAGTGACAGATACCAGAGCTAAATCAGCATACCGGCATCAAGAAAAACAGTTAAACATCGTTCACTCCTATTTATGAACTAGTAGAGCAAACAAAAATATATTTTTGGGGCAATAACATGATAAAAGGAACATGAAGAGCTGCCATAATCAATGGCAACTTCAGCAGCAGTTGTCCCGAACTCAACAGCTCTGGCACACAAAGAGCGTTTGGTGTTGGCGAAAATTTTCGTTATGCTCAAATATGGGGAAGGTCATTACTTTGTACTTCATTATATTTATAGCCAGTATCAATGAGCAAAGGATATACAGTACAAACAATGAGCGTATACAAAAAGTACGTAATAATATTGTGTACCACAGAGCAACAGGGCAAAAGGCTTCTAGCACTGAACTCGGCAGCTGGTTTACAGCAATTCAAAGGACCTTGTCCGCTACAAATATGAGTATCATATTAGATAGACCCAAGAAAATTCAAGTAATGTGTTCCAGTTCAACTCCATTTACTTACCAATGAAGAAAATTTTCAAGCTATAACTTTGGACGATGAACTGTAACTGCCGAATTTGTGATGAAAAGACGTGAGCGTTATCAACCCTCCAGCCCTTATATGCAGCAAAATGTATCCCAATAAGCAAGCATTACTCAAGACATGAACAGCAGCTTTATAAGTAGGAGATACAGATGCTGGTAGCACTTCAATCTATATATATTTAGCTCACATGCGAACTGTAAATCTGTATTTCCAATAGGTAGCACAAATTCAGCTGAAAAAATAGTTACTCACCTAAACTCGCAACTTAATAGCACTTGCTCATGGTTCTGACTTGAATCTAACATATGTTTTTTCTTCACTGATCCAATTAATAATGCAAAATGAGGTCAGAGGACATGGAAATTATTTACATAGAGATAAGTACATCATCAAAACATCGATTTCACTTGTGCTTCACCGGGAAGTACAACAATTTTTCAAGCTCCCATTTTTTCCATCATTTGCAAATGGGCTAGTTAGATTAGATCAAGCGAACAGTTGGGACGCATTGCATAAGTTACTCAAGGTGCATTAGGTCAGGCGACTGTAATGACATCAGCAGATCCGCTGAGCTGCATTAGAGACGAGGTGTACTGGGTCAGATGGAAGACGCTTGGTCAGACGAGGTCCATTTGGTCCGACCAGAAACAGTTTAGAAAGCAATGCGTTCGAATACAAGAGCTTCGGCTCATAATTAGTATGATTTAACTTGGGATAACCATTGATTTTTCAAAAATCATGTCATAACTCAAATGTTTACACCAAACAGCTTGATCTACATTGCAGTACTGGATGGTATCTTAGATGAGCAATAAGAATTCTAATCAAAAAGTAGTTAACAGGTGAACTGTCCTTTGTTGAGGCGCAGATATACCCCACAAAGCAGATGGTACAAGTAGGTGATAGTAGTCTCCTGGTTTAACCACTGCTACCACCCGCGTGAGTAGACGGTACAACGCTCAGTGAGAAAAATGAGACAATATTTTTCGCAATAGCTAGAATTTCTGTAACAATTCACTATATAATAAAACACAGTTGTTGGTCGCTTGCTTGCCTCTTGCTCCAATGTTGGTCAGTCTCTCCGTCACGCAGTTAAGAGTTGAATAGGAGAAAATTCATGTACTGAAAAACAAATTGAGTTATCATACAATTTCTGCGCTTAGAGTACCGGTGACATATATAGCTCTGGATCTCCGGACGCTTGATCCCCAGCCTCTGAATTCCCGTTTTCATTGCTGAATGATATCGTAGTACTGTAGTTGAATCTTCATGCGGAGCAGACGCCTTCTTATACTGAATTTACATCACAGCCAAATTTCGATGCTGGAGGTTCAACAATCAGTTGGTATCCACAATACGGTGAGCCCTGGGCATTTCCAGTGAATTCTTTAGACTGAACTATATTTTCTTAGGGCAGCTTAACGTTTACCCAATTCGAAACTGATATTCACGACTTATCTAGCAAGGGGGATATTTTGCTACCTCAAAACTCATGGTTGTACAGTACAACTAATGGAAGATCAGGCCTGCAGGGCTGAAACCTATAACACAGCAAAACCTATACTGGGAACCGGAACAATAAAAAATTCAATCACAAAATTGTTACCGTCATTTTTGACGGCTAGGCCCTCTAGTAAAATAACTACAATGCTTTGCCAATACTGAATGAGCCACACTCAACTTCATTGTGCATATGGTATAGATATCGAGCTAATGTAAAATGCCCTTTTTAGAGAACTAGAGTACTAGCAAACATTAAGAGTAGAAAAAATTGAAGTGGAATATTTTGACTGACTTTGATGGTAGGTCTCAGCAAGCCTCAAGAAATTTAATTAAGAGATTCAAAATCTGCAACATGCGGCATGACTTTGCCTCTAATAGACCGCAACAGAGAAATGGGTTTCGTCGTTTCACAGAGATTTGCCCACTGACCACCGCAACTAAAGAATCTTCCAGTACTTGAAAGGTAAAGATCGCAGCAGTTCACTTCTTGGTTGTATTGAGCGATGAATTAGAACGCAAGTACAGAGACGGCAGTTAAGTCTCTAAATCAGGGGGGCCACAAAGAGGCCCCTGCGGCACAATGCACGGGCTGTCAAGCAACAGCTCTCGTATATCTAACGCCGCCACCCCAAGACTGGCTACATAAACCGCCTAGCGAACAGTCGGTAGCGATGGTTCAAGTTAGGCTGAAATTCTATAAGGAATTCCCATCAATTCTCAGTAATTTTACGCGTCAAACTTTACTTGGAACTGCTACTTCTTGTCATCCTCTTTCATTTCCTCAAACAGGCCCACCATTATATTAAGAATCTTAAATGTTGGTGAAAATCGGCACCTTTCGACAGCTTCCAAGCTAGTCATGAGATGTGTTTCGAACAAGGGGGAGATGGTAGAGGTAAGCAACTGAGCAGCTACAGCCTGCAAGACCCGATACATTCCAACCGCACTAGGGCTAATTATAGATGCTATTTCTTGTACGTTATCTGTAACACCATAGATACATAGACTACTTTGCACATTCGCAAAAAAAGTCAGGGACCTGGAATTGACTCCGCAACTATATCAGATACATATTTCTGATGGGAATAGTTTATTTAGAAATCGACTTAGAAACGTTTTTATACAGAATTATCTGACCTTCAATAACTTAGGGTATCTTAGTTTGACGGCAGGCGTAGTGTTCACAATTATTGTGCATGAGTGACGGTATCAGGGTTTCAGCGCCCCAAAAAAGTTAGCAAAGATAAGGAACCAACAGTCTCACCGGCTCATCAGGTATACTGTCAATGGGTTCTTCCTTCACAGATATGCAATCATCTTCAGTCAGCTCCTGTTTGATCTGAACACCTTCAGTAATAGCAGGAGGCATAGAAGCAGCGATGTCGCCTGTAACACAGAAAAAACTGACAAAAACTGACAAACTGAGAATAAACTACGTATGAGTCTCATTGCAATTCAAATCGCATGGTGAGGTAAAAACGCATTAGCTCTAGATATTAAAATATAAAAGCAGACATGGGCATAAATGAGAACATTGATAAGTGAAGAAATGGGACAAGCTGACAGACTTGAGTAATGCGATTACATAGCTATAGCCCGCGTTTCAGTGCTTCACGTTCTTGGAACAGATTTTTCTATTCGTGTGATAGCGGCCTGATGTATGAACACATACCGATTCCAAATAAGAACCGTTGAGAATTAAAATTTAACAGAATTTATGAGAGATTTGAAGGTTATCAATCAATAACAATACAACAGTTTGTGGATTTTCAACCACTTTCCTGAATGGGTCCAGGAAAAAATAAAATTTACAGCTTCGAGGTACTGGCCGGCCATCTTCAAGCTCTTTCGCTGCCTGCTTAGCAGTGGGCCCTAGCTGCAGTGGAATAGCAGCCACAGGGGGTTGGAGTTTAGGCAGTTTTTGGACACAATATTAGCCAAGTTGAAGCTGCATTATTATTATAATCGAGGGGATTTCACGACGCAAATTGGATTGGAAGAGCGATGTTCAGCTCTACAGTCTGAAGCCGGGTCACATCCCGCGACCTAAGACTCAGAGCACTTTGCGAATGATGTGCGCTGTTCCAAGCAGAGCGCTTTTGTGGAGTGTTCCTCGGTGGAGATGGCCGCACTTCAGCCTCGCAGGGCAGTCTTGACATTCTTGGACATCGCCCCCAGAGGTCCGATGACCACTGGAACGACGTCCATCTTCATCTGCCAGTCTCTGAAGTTCGATGGCAAGGTCACGGTACTTTTCCTTCTCCGCTGGCTTGTCCACGATTCTGGAGTCGAAGGGGATTGAAATGTCGATCAGTTTGGTCGACTTCTCCTGTTTGTCTTTTACGACGATGTCCGGTGGGTTGGCGTGAAATACTCGATCAGCTTCTATCTGCTTGCCCAGTAGATCTGCACGGCTTCGTTTTCAACCACAGGCGCGGGTTCGTGCTCGTACCACCTCTCACTGACCGGGAAGTTATGGATCTGCAGCAGGGTCCAGTGAAGGTGTCGGGCAACTTTATCGTGCCTGCGCTTGTACTCCTTTTGCGCCAGAACTCCGCATTCGCTCATCACGTGGTTGATGGTTTCCTCCGAGCTTCTGCAAATTCTACAGGTAGAAGGGACGTTTCTCTTGTCGATCTTGTTTTGGATGTACCTGGTTCTGAGGGCTTGCTCTTGAGCTGCTAGGATGGTGCCTTCTGTTTCCCGTTTCAGCTCACCCGTCAAAAGCCAGTTCCAAGAGTCTAATACAATTTTGTCCTGAACAGCTTCGAGGTACTGGCCGGACATCTTCATGCATCTTCATGCGCGTTTTTCCGCTTCGACGCAGTCCTCGACGCTGATGAGGCCACGGCCCCCTTCTCTTCTGTTAATGTAGAGTCTGTCTACGCACGATCTTGGGTGCAGTGCTTGATAGATGGTCATGAGCTTTCTGGTTTTGATGTCCATGTCAGTGCAGTCTTTCTTGGTCTAGTTAATAATGCCAGCAGAATATCGGACTACGGGGACGGCCCAGGTGTTATGACTTGATGGTGTTAATAATAATATTATTATTAGAGTCATAGTTTTACCCCAGTATCTACTTGATGAGTGATCCATACAGTGTAGACTCGGTTGTTCTACATAGCTCGGTAGGAATATTTTATCTCGGCATTCCTCCCGGAAAATCTCGATTAGCTCAGTGCGCTACTACTGGCGGGTAAAAAGCGCAAAGAAAAAGCAAAGACATTCGAGTGGACGGCCCCATTTTAGGCCTTGCACACGAGAGAGAGTAAAGATGGTCGTTTATCTTGATCGGCAGCCCACCTCGAGGATCAAAGAGGAATAAATAGAGAACCTAACTAACTTTAAAAAACTAATATCGTCAGCAGGAACTGCGGCCAGATGCAACATCCCCTGGGGAAAAGGCACTTGGGACCCTTGGGTTCATGAGGCCCAGACATATTGTGACAGGGATACGGCCCGCCAGAATATACCTCTGAGGGCGTTAAAGCTGCATCCTTGGCAGCGTAATTAGAAGGATAGAGCAAAACATTCTCGTGAGCAGCAAATTTGAGGTGAGATGCACTTCGTCAGGATTGGGTAACAGGCGTTATTTAAGGGATAGGTTGAGTTAGTAGAGCTAACTGGCCCTGGTGAGGTGGGGGGATAAGTGTTAGATGCTGAACTTTGCTCCATGCTTTATGATCTGCCGAGTTTAAATGAGTTATAATAGCCTGGCATAGGTTTGCTACGTTTTCTAAAGTGAAAACATTAAAAAACCGTGGAATTTCCACGGGTCCCGCCGGTATAAAAGTATGACAGCAATCAACACTATCAATACAGAAGTCTCCCTGACGTATTTAAAGACGAAACACCGCTGCATTCTATACTCACCATTAGATTGCACATCAAAAACTGATGATTGCTGGTTACAGCATCCATCAAATAGGGAAAATGGTTCTGGTTTGCAGTATCCATTAAACAGAAGTGAAGGTTCTTGTTTCCAGTATCCATGATACAGAGCTGGAGCTGCTACTGCCTCACACACTGGCAGCTGATACAACAGCACTGAAGGCTGCCTGAGCTTTACTGGCACTGCAGTAGAGCCATATATAGCACAGCCTTCAGCTGTCTCAGTCACAGACAACTTGGGCAACATTACTGAGCACTGCCCCAACCTTACTGGTGAGGTGGGGTGATAAGCATTAGCTGCTGAACTTTGCTCCATACTTTATGATCTGCTGAAATTGGAACATTGATCAGCTTTACCATCTGGTTTTCCCAAAAAATCAATGTACTTTGAAATAATTTAAATAAGGGTAAATAAACAAAACCATCATCATACTCGCATATATAAACCTGTTTACTGCAACTTGACGTACAATTACGTTATTACTCTTTTACTGTGTACCAATGTGCCAATATACGGGTTCAAAACAGCTATTTTTGTCTCATGACACAAACAACAAAGAAGAGACATTTTTTATCGTTAGTTACATAGGCTGAAAAATCAAAGTCTTTTAACTTCACCAGAAAGGCGATCAAACAGAGGAAGAAATAAGGAACTACAGCAGTTGCATAACAAGAAAAATCTGGAACCATTGCAAGACAATGTTCCGAACACTCAAATGAAGGAAACCTGGCGATGTAGCAAATTAATTAAATGCCAATATCAACGCTGTCAACATTGAATAAATCATTTTAAAATTATTTCACTCAAATAGCCCGAGTTGATAGAGACTCATAATGTGATTTCTAGCCAATAATTTGGCTTTCATGTGAAATCTAATAATACATTAGCGATATTTAATCTCGAGATGGATTTATTCAAGTGTTTTCAGAATATACCATACAGAATGTCTATTTTTCGACTTGAAGAGAGCATTGATGATGTTATTAAGTTGATGAGCACTCGTACAGCGTCGGGGGAGCGTGCAATATCCCCGGCAAAACCCAAGTTTTTCCTACTGCGGCACAACTAGAGTAACGTAATACATTTTCATATCACCAAAACAAAACGTAATTAAGAGCGTGTGGTAGTTTTAGATATTTTACAGTTATTGGATTGCTACAAAGCATCACAAAACTAACTCAATATTAGATTAGAATAGTGAACGAGAGAGGCCCATTCCTAGAGCAAAGCCGAACCCCAGGTTTTGGAGTGGCTAAGTGCCTCACTATGGCAGGCCAGACACGGTCAATACGCTGAGGTGACCATATTGACTTACTCTACAGTGACAGTATCAAGTCCTGCAACACTAAAGAGACAGNTAGATTTATACTCTAGAATAACTACAGTATGACATTACAAGTGTCGCACATAAACATCTAACATCTGGCAGTCTTGCCCTACTCACATCACAACTTTAGCTATCCCTCACACTGCAAAATATACCCTGCAGCCTCCAGTAACACAGCAGGATACGCAACTAACTGGATACTGGTTGATACATTCGATACCAGTACCAGTAACACTGTCACAGAGCCGTTTGCAAGTAAATGACTGAAGTTGTTGTTGAAGAACAACATCTCTACTTTGTGTTCTACTGTAGATGTACGTTCTACTGTGGGCCCTACTCTACCGTGGACCCTATGTTCTACAGTGGAGCCCCGCGAGTCCAGGCATCCCGGACCCAACGCTGGGAGAAATTGTGTGGCGCCGACAAGGATAGAAGCCTTTCACCCGACGTTCTCAAATGTCTTACCTTGTGCTTAGCTGAACCAACCCCGTGCGGTTACAAAGAAAAACTATAAAGTAGTTACATTAGTACTACAGTGGCACGCTTTCCATGACCCTTTTAAAAGGCATATCCTGTCTGGGTCATTCCAACGGCATTCGCCCAGAAGTTTCACTTCACAATCCCTTTGCTATAAAAGCCACAGCGCAACTCTTGCGAGCCTTCATTTGTGTTCTACCTCAGCTGATACACGGGTAACACTTGCCCTGTCATTGTCACTTCCCCAGTGCCACTCCAGCCATTGAGACCACTAGTATTACTTGTAAACCTACCCCGGTCAATACTTACGTTCCAGGTCTCGTACTACTTATAGACGAGATCCATCAAACTCACTTAACCTAGCACAGCCTTGTTTGTATCAAACCGCACGGAACTTTTGCTTTACCCTGTGTTAACGAATAAATATAAAAAACCGTACGACTTTACTATTCCTGAAACCATTAGGGTACAGCCTGCCTTACCACTCACCTTCTCATTGAAGTAACCACCGCGCCCAACAAAAGTGGCGACGAGGATGGGATCTAGGAAAACGTAACTCAAAACCGGGTAATAATAAATAACGGTTAGTGGCACTGGCGGAAAACGAGTGAGTGAACCAGAAACCAGTGGCACAAGTTGGCGTGGCACAACCAGCATCTCGACTAAGCGACACGAAGACTGGAGGAGAGGCACCGGCTCAACAACAGAATGAGTATATACTAATGCTCTTACCTTATAAGCCTGTCTTATATGCTGTGGTGTCTCCTTCAAAGACTATAAGTGTCGCTTTAACCAACTATTTAGCACATACTGTCCGGGAAGGTTCTTATTCTGCTGTAATAATTAAAAGTGTGACATATATTTCCGCCAAGTGAAGTGTGAATATATAGTGAAGTGTGTATTTAGGAGTATACGAAGTATCACGAACTCAGCGCCTTCAGACCCACTCAGCACCTTCACACCCATCATCGAACGAAACGGGAGATTGATTCATCATGTCTCAACAAACGCAGTTGACCATACTGAACGATATACCCAAATTTACTGGGAACCCCAAGAAAGATGAACCGCCATTTACTCCAGACATAGATGCGCGTACATTTCTGCGCACACTAGAAAACTACTTCTCCCAGAACGGAATTACGTCGGACGCGAAAAAGCTTCAATTGCTTTTCGCGAATATTGACAAGAAGCGCGGAGACGCCATTAAATTCATCACTTGCTACGTGGGACGCCAAATCAGTTTCGCAGCCGTGAAGAAGGAATTTCTAAATATTTACCCGTCGTTTAAAGTCACTGACTTTAAACATGCGTCGGAATCATTACTAGCGACGCAGCTGTCAGAAAAGGACATATTCTGCACCATGACAGCCTTGGAAGTGGCAGCGAAAGCAGCAGCAGAAGCTTACTTAATGCATGAACCTATTACTAAGGGAGAAATACATGAGCAGTCATATGTGCCTATAACGCCCCGTGACACAACAGCCGATACTCCAACAACAGAGGGAGAAGAGCCAACAGACGCCAATGCATCGGCAGATGAAGACCAAGACGCAGCCGAAACTCCCGACACACCGGAGCAACCAAGACGGGTTAAACCCCCCATAAAATTACTGGAGATTCTGCAGAACTACACTATGCATTTGTTCGTGAGTACGCAAGTGCACAACAAGCTGTACGAGAAAAACTTATCTTCGTACGAACCAAGGAAGAGTAGCACCCTGTTTATGACAGAGGTGGTAAAACAAGTCGAAAAGAGGAAACTACTGACTGACTGACAGGAAACTACTGTGTCTGACTTGCGTTGTGTTCTTCTAATAATTGTGCCGTTTTCAGTACTTTAAGAATTTTTGCTATCCTATTGCTGACAGTTTCATAAACTTGATGAAAATATGAAACGTAGGATTAAAATATTAAAGTGTGAGCAAGGCGGTTACCCCTTGCATATTAAGGAACAGGTGCACATTCCTGCTTGCTCAGTCTTACATATAACCGTTAGAATCAATGAAGGATTTGAGGAAAAGGTAGATCTTTGGTTGCAAAGAACAGTGCTAAAACCGCACCTCATCGTACCGAACTTGTTGACGCATGTGTATGAGAAACATGTCAGAGTAACTTTTGTTAATTTGAGTGGACAGACAGTAAAATTAAATGCAGGAACGCGCATCTGTGCCGCTAAATATATACAATCGTGTGATGATAGTGACCTGTCTGCGAGTATTAATCCAGAATGTCTTACTGTAAATGTTGTAAATAACGTCCCTGATAACAACCTGTCTAACAATGATGATACTGGCTACCGCCCTCTAGTTAGAGAAGACATTGATTGTGGTCAAAACACTTACGATGTAATAGCGTTATTGAACAAATATCGCGCGGCTACATGGCTTCCAGGTGAACGTTGTGGTTCATATACGGGCGATCAAATGGAAATAAAGTTAAAACGGGATGTCATCATCAATAAACGACCCTATACAATCCCCCACGCGTACCAGGCCCAGTTAGATGCCGAAATCAAAGTCCTACTGCAGGAGGGTGTTATTACTCACTATCACTCACGTTTTAATAGTCCCTTAATCATAGTTCGGAAGGCGGATGGCGGCATTCGGCCGTGTATCGACTTCCGAGCATTGAATGAGGAAATCGAACCAATAAAATACCCCCTTCCGCGTATAGAGGAGTTGTTAGCTTCCCTCGGTCGAGCTCAGTACCTCTCAAAATGTGACCTCCAAGGGGCTTACAACCAATGCAGTATTCGACCTCAAGATAGGCATCTAACGGCTTTTTCGGTAAATGGATCATTATATCAATATTCGAAAGTACCATATGGATTGCGTTCAAGCCCTGGGTTCTTTGCGCGGATCATCAACGATGTGATGCGTACCATGAACCCTGAGAATGTTAAGACATAACTAGACGATATCCTAATCATTAACGAAACACCGGAAGCGCACTTACAAACGCTTAAGGAGGTGTTACACCGCCTCCAAGAAGTGGGACTAAAGATCAAATTGTCAAAATGTAAATTCTTTGCATCAGAATTGCCCTTTCTTGGCTTTAAAATCACACCAAAAGGCATGACCATGGACGTATCCAAAGTCCAAGCCATTAAAAAGATGCCTCTACCTAAAACAAAGAAACAACTCCAGGCCTTTCTTGGAGCTTGTAATTATTACAGGAGGTTTATCATGCACTTTGCACATATCGCAGAACCTCTATATAGTTTGTTACGTAAGGATAAGAAATTCGAGTGGGGCCAATCCCAAACTGACGCCTTCAACTCACTAAAAGAAAAGTTGGCCAGTGCCCCCATTGTTAAATACCCAAACTTCATCAAGGGGTTCATTACGTACTCAGATTCAAGCGGAGTAGGAAACAGTGGAGTCCTCTATCAAGAGCACGAAGGGGTCCTACACCCCATTCAGTTTACATCTCGTGAATTGAATGCAGCTCAAAGAAACTATTCTGTAAGTAAAGCTGAACTTTATGCTCTACTGGCATGCCTCGAGGCTTTTCTCGATATTATCCTCTTATACCCTGTAGTGTCTTACGTGGACCACAAGTCCCTAATAGGGATCGTGAAGCGACCCTCGAAGGATCCATGTATCAAGCGTTGGTCCTTACTAATAGCTGAATATGCAGTAACCATTAAATACGTCAGAGGCGAATCGAACATCCTAGCCGATGTGTTATCCCGTCTCCCTATTGATGTGATCAAAGCCAAGGAAGTCCAGCAAAATCTTGACGAAACGTTGGACAATAAGCTCCAATGCTACACGGTCCAATGTGATCCCTTGAATTCCTATGTACCGGTCAAAATTCCCTTGACCGAACGTCAATTGCGACGCGCCCAACGTAAAGACCCAAAAGCTCAAGAATTAATCAGGAATATTGAGGGAAGAACTGAAAATAATGTACCCCCTTCATTACTCTTAGGAGCTAAGCTGATCAAAAACATCCTCTATGTTTCCAAAACCATCAAGCGTGGAAAACACGTTGACAAGTTTCTAGTTCCATACATACCAGATGCTCTTATAACTGAAGCCTTTAAGTTAGTGCATAATGACCTAACCTCAGGACACACAGGTCGTACTAGGACGCTCCTGAAGTTTAGAAGAAACTTTTATAATGCACAAGAAAGAAAATTAGTTAATCAACTATGCGCTACCTGTGAACTGTGCATACGCGCTAAGTCTGCACCTAAACCAGAACCTATCCAAAAATATCCTGTGCCTTCAACTCCTTTCACCCAGATACATAGCGACGTCTTAGGCCCGATGAGAATTACTGCTAATGGTAACCGTTATGTCCTTACTATTAGGGATTACACCACGCGTTATACCCTTTTATTTCCTCTGCAATACAAGGATACTGACAGTATAATAGAGGCTTTCCAACAAGCCATCGCCAATTATGGCGCAAGTAGGTACTGCGTTACAGACAGAGCTTCAGAATACAGGTCAGAAAACTTCATTTCATTCCTGCACTTTTACAATACAAAAAAAGTAGAGATTTCTCCTCACCACGCTTCATCTCAAGGATTCTCGGAAGTAATCAACTGGGAGATCACCAAACTTCTCCGCATTTACATTGTGGAAAAGAATATCCATAACTGGGATCTGTTGCTAAATTCTATACAATTAGCACTCAACAACACATATAGTGTTACTATTGGTGAGACCCCGTTCTTCGCATTGTTTGGGTACGATGGAGCTACTGAAAGCTACCATCCTACCCGCCCAATGTACTCAGAAAACGAACTAGACCTGCACCTGCAGCTTGTGTCTGAAACGCGTGAACAATGTCGAGAAGTCCTTCTCCGTTCACAGAGCAAATACACTGATTATGTCAACCTCAAAAGGCGTAGCAAGCCAATTGTGCTCGGACAACGAGTGTACGCCAAGCTGAATAAATACCGCAATTTGACGAAGCTGGACTTGCCCCTTAGTGGTCCTCTTATCACTATTGGCAAGGAAGGTAACGCTTGGAAACTCCGTGAGGAAGGAACAGGCAAAGAGTTCTTAGTGCACGCAGACTATATTTTGGCCGGTCCCTTTAAAAACGCGGTGCAAATATCAGAACCTGCACCAGCTGAGTGCGCACCTGATGGTCATGTAAGTGACTCATCGGAAGCGACCGAGGTGCCCGAAAGGTCACCAGCGCCTGCAGTCCGTTCTAAGGCTGTTGCAACTGGCAGTAGCCTTAGCCGTGCTCAAGGCCAGGGCCGAGTCTGCTCGAAACCTGTTCCTGCACCCCCTACACGAGTCCAACCTCACCGTGCTTGTAAACAGAGATCATGACTGCAGCCGTGAATGAGCTCTCGTAGCTTAGCAACGCATACTTACAGTATATGCTCTCTGAGTTACTTTCCAACTGTGTTCTGTTTATTGCTTACGACTAAGCTTAAGAAATTGTAATCCTCTGCTTACGCACTAACTGTATAGTACTACGATTATATACGCGAACTAACTTGTACTTCGGTAGGAAATTGCCTTTATTTAACCTTAAGAACAACTCTGTACAACCCTATGGTACACAGCTGACCCGATTCGTATATTGCAGTTTGGATATGTCTGCTGATTTACACGAGCCTGGGGCAATTAGTCCTACCACATCCCGTGACGTGGTCGAATCCCCACGTCAGGACTGCTGAGTCTAACTCATCAGCCGCTACAATACTACCTTGGAACGGCTATGGACAGACTCCAGGTGCGTATCTAATTACTCGAATAAGTCTGGCTTCCATTAACGCAACCTGCACGCGGTTCTCATCGGATATGAAAACCGCGGAGCATACATGCAAAATTCTGTTAGTCAACCGACTTGCAGGAAGCACTGTGGATCAGATGAAGAGGTACGCTTACCTCCTACTCAATATTGAAATCCGCTTTAAAAAATCATCGATTATTTGACTGCCCGTGGAAAGGAACTTTGGCAAAACTTTGAAAAGTTCCGTTTTGCTGTCAATAAGGTATGGCCCATGCTGGCCCCAAAGAAGCCCTCGCTTATCACAGACAGAGATAAACCAATCCAAATCCATAATAGCACTCTACTTGATTCCACAGTGCCTACCGCCAATGTTTCTATTTTAAATAGTTATGTTGATACTGATAAGTCTGAAGTACCATTAATAAATTATTTACAGGCCTCTAGACCTAGTATGAACCCTAGAGAGGATCGGAGTATTCTTCTCGGATTAGGATTAGGTCTGGCTGGTAGTTACATCCTGAGTAGTATCTTCAACTTGGATAATCAGGCCGACATAGCAAACCTTAATGCCAATATTAATGAGAATAATAAATATTTAGAAGTCACTAATAAAAGGTTAGACACATTAGCAAAGAATGTGTCCACATCCATAAATCATATTCGTAGAATTCTTGATAAAATTGTGGCGGAACAGAAACAGCATGATGTCCACTACGCGATCACTTGGAACTTAGGCCAAGTGTATGATTCTACTCATGCTGTACTAGCATCCTTTAAACGAAGTGAGACCATTCTTACCTTATTAGATCATAAGTTACTTAATAGTGAATTGGTCGATCTGTCATCCCTTCAGGAAGTCATCGCAGAAGGAATAACATTGTTCCCACACCTGCACTTTCCCGTGCAGCTAGACCGTTATTATCGCAGTCACATAGTCAAAATTCTAAGAATACACAGAGTGGATGTGTTAAAATATGTCATGATCATTCCTTTACTACACCCTCAAAATTATACGGTGCACGAAATCATCCCCCATCCAGTGGAAATTACCCGCAACTCTGTTACTACTTTAGCTATACCTGAAGTTAAGGAAATACTTTTAGTCCAGAACAACAATAGTTATATATCTACTAACAAGAAGAATGTACATTCCTTTTCAGAGACTCAACACCTGTTGTTAGAATTAGAACCTATTTATAGCCAATCTAAAATCTCTTGTGAATGGGCGATATATTCGAAGGATAGAGAAAATATGCTTAAATTGTGCAACTACAACACTTTTGGCACTGTAAATGATACATTCCTAGTTGATACACCGATAAAACGGTTGGTATACTTTGCAGTACCGACAACTGTTGACGTCGACTGTCCTAAGCGCCAAATACATAAATCATTGAAGGGGTTGCACCAATTCCCCCTGTCATGCGACATTCAAACCGAGACTACTCTCTTTCCTTCGAAGCATTCCGTAGTGATCGAGGTGTCACCTAACACTTCAGAATTTCTTGAACTCGAGACAACTCAGTTACCTTTGATCGATCTTAATCAAACCAGTGAAATACACCAAAGTTTTCAACACTTAATAGACCAATTACATCGTGAAGATGAACCTTTTACTATTCCATTTGAGTACTACGGATTTACTCTAAGACAGATCCAATCTTACTCGCTATATTCTCAAACAGTCTTAACTGTCGTTACCATCATACATTCTTTGATTTTTGCTTTCATGTTTATGAAGAGGATTATTAAAAATAGGAAAAGAACTCAAGTACGTAAGGTGACTGCCCATCTTCGAGACAGTATTGCACGTAGAAAGGATCAGATGAGAAATGCAAGAAAATCACTGCAACAGAAACTTAGTGTAGAAAGTACAGCACCCCCGTCGGAGTTGTACACTTCACAAGCTCCCATACAGCCTACACCTGATTCGAATAACCCAACTTTATATCCTGCATTACCGCGATATAAATGAACCATCTTGGTACACAGTGCTCCTGCTTTGTTGTTCAATGCTTGACTCCTAAAATTCAACATAATACTAAGAAGGTAACAAAGGAGATTAAAACAACTTCAAAATCTTCATATCTTTATTCAATTAAAATCATTACAAACAATAACGTAACTCTAACTATGACGAGTAATTATTTACGTTATAACCTGAGCAGTAAACTAGCACATTGTACCACGAGGGTTATTCCTTAGAATTAATTACAGTATATAAAATACTAATACTGGTGTATTCTGTCAATCGTTGCATGAGACATCTTGGATATCAGCACTACCCCAGGGGTCGCGAGATCCATACGTCGCTCGCTATGCTCTCGACTCAGCCCTCCCGGGGCAAACATGTTGAAGAACAACATCTCTACTTTGTGTTCTACTGTGGACGTACGTTCTACTGTGGGCCCTACTCTACCGTGGACCCTATGTTCTACAGTGGAGCCCCTCGAGTCCAGGCATCCCGGACCCAACGCTGGGAGAAATTGTGTGGCGCCCTCAAGGATAGAAGCCTTTCACCCGACGTTCTCAAATGTCTTACCTTGTGCTTAGCTGAACTAACCCCGTGCGGTTACAAAGAAAAACTATAAAGTAGTTACATTAGTACTACAGTGGCACGCTTTCCATGACCCTTCTAAAAGGCATATCCTGTCTGGGTCATTCCAACGGCATTCGCCCAGAAGTTTCACTTCACAATCCCTTTGCTATAAAAGCCACAGCGCGACTCTTGCGCG
>LQNS02277964.1:11656961-11667349 GCA_001587735.2 Parhyale hawaiensis | reverse complement strand
CGATATTCGGCACAGATATAGCAGGCAGCTACGATTTCGAAACAAACATTTCATCTCTGGTTTGCTTATAAATTATCCAACTGTTTTTGTGCCCCACAGGAATCCCTTAGATCATCCAATCATTCCGATCGCAAATGTGGACACAAAAAGACACACGAACTTTATATATTCACGACACATATCGTTGTTTTCTCTCAACGAACTGACCAGAATGGCACAGCGCCATCATTTGCCACGAGACCAGCCAGTCAGAAAGACTTCACAATGAGCACTCGTACAGCGCCGGGGGAGCGTGCAATATCCCCGGCAAACCCCAAGTTTTGCCTACTGCGGCACAACTGCAGTAATGTAAAGCATTTCCATATCATCAAAGCAAAAGGTAATTAAGAGCGTGTGGTAGTTTTACATCATTTTTTACAGCCACTGGATAACTACAAACCACCGTAACTCTGACTCAACATTAGATTAGATTTGTGACACTACATGTAGCGAAAGGCCCATTTGCACACCGGAGTAGAACTTCACTTTAGCATGTCAAACAAGGCCGCTGGGCTGAGGAGACCATACAATAGATGCTCCCTGTAAGGGACTCTTCTGTAAAAGGTACTGAATCAGGGTGGTCCCCTAATACTTCCTATAAGGGACCCGTGGTACCTACCTTATACAGAGGGATTAACCCTTTTAATAAATGCGTTCGTTATGTCTCTCCATAAAAGGGAATAGCTCCTCCATACAAGAAAATCGAACACAGAAAAGTTCATTGTGCGTAGTTTTCAGGAGAAAGTTGGGACTGACACCACTTTTGTGCATCACTTCCGTAATATATTCAGTCAGCGCCTGCAATGGCAAGCTGCCTACGTTTCATTCAGACTATATGGAATACTTAATCAAATTTAGTTACTATATCAAGATATTTTACTTAAATTAGGTTCTTAATAGTAGTGAAGTGATTTTATAATGTGTAAATTGTGCATATCGTCCATATGAGTGAAAGTGATGTACACACGTGTTGAGCTTTACGTAGGTTGCGACTCCTTCTACGCTTCACTTGTCTACTGTATTCTTACTAATTTTTGGAGGGAGAAAGGAGCACTGATGCAAAATATCGTCCACTGGCATGGTTAGTACCATTAAATATACTGTAGTAGTTTGCATTATGTTAATGAACGTTTTTGCATATCTTAGGTAAGTCAATACATACAGTTCAAATTTTACCACAATATAGTAAGTAGAGTAGAATGTATGTGTCTACATATGTAATGTATGTTACGCAGGGTACTTCACTTTCTAACAAACATAGGATATATGGGTTAGTATGCTGTATGTAGGTTGATTTATGTGTTGCGCTTATCTTGGATCCTCACACAGATAAACCTCCATATAAGATAATGAGAACCTTATCGAGAGGTGTTACTATAGTGTACATGGGAAATTTTTGTACAAGAGAATGACCTTATAGGAAGGATCTTCTGTATGTATCAACTTACTCTACAGTGACAATATCAAGTCCTGTAACACCAAAGAAATAGTACATCCATACACGAGTACTGGGCATCTCTTTAGTGCACATGAGAACCAAGCACGTAAGCAACACGTGCAGCTCAACGCGACCTACCCAACTCATATTAGGATAAATTATTACAGAATGTAGCTCTGCTATTCTCTACGTACTTAGCCATACATCAATATTCACTATATTTACAGCATTACAGCAATACATCTGTCACACATACACATCCAACATTTGGCAGTCTTGTCCTGCTCACATCACAACTCCCAGCCTGCCAATTTCCTGAAAAATATACCCTACAAACCCCAGCAACACAGCGGCATATACAACTAACTGGACACTGGTTGATACATTCGGCTCTACTACCAGTAACACTGTCACAGAGCAAAGACATGAAAAGTGATTAGGTGAATATTGGACAATAGAGAACAAGAAAGGCAATCAGAAGATCTTATAGTGCTAGAAAATCAATCAATCCTTGAGATAAGCTGCTGAAATACAGATAGAGAAATCGACAAAGAAAAGCCAGAACTCCTTAGCAGCTGAAATTATTTCGCTGGTGCGCCATCCACTCGTTTGTCTGTACATTATGCACCGAGTATCGAGTTAAGGATTACTGAGCATGCAAGAAATGCTGACTTTGTATTCATGAAACCTCGATTATAACTGCGTTTTTCACAGTCTTGATTTAACATCATACTTTTATTACGTCAGTGCCTCCATAAAAAACAAGGAAATGATATTCCTACTACGGCAGAATGGCGTAGACAGGATAGAGAATGGGGCACAGGGCAAGTAATTCTGGGCTGGCTCACTGAGAAACACGTTGGGCAGTCAAAGTATGACGACAAGGAAAGAAAATAACTCAACTAAAGGAGTTGGAGCAGCAAAATTAATGCAAATGACCACGTTTGCAATATTATTTAAATGAATATCTGTGAGTGTATCATAACAGCAAACTTCACTCAAGCCCAAAACATTATTTATGACGCATCTACAAATCCCTCTCAAGATAAGTTATAGTCATATGGTATAAGCCTGCGTTACGAACAAAACGATGTCACAGAGGGAAGAGCAAGGGACATATAGTATGTCGATAGAAATGGGGAATCTATGCACAAAAGAGTTCCCACACATAAACAACGCGCATGAGAACAAAAAGTCGGGAAAGGATAGGAATAACAGAATGAAGCATGAGCATGTCGGAGTATAAAATCGGGAGAGAAGCAAAGTGGGCACGAAAGGCAGACGTCCAGAAGGCCTAGCTAATGGCTAAGGTAACCTAAACGAGCCTCCTGGGTTTGCCAAGTTAGAAATAATAAAATGAAAAATACTCTGTTCAACATGAGGAAATGAATTGTAACCATTCGGGGCAAATGGCGATAATGTCTTTTTAAGGCAAAATAAAAAAAATTCCGCCTCACCCAATCATTTTTGAACAGAAATGACCGCAAATCATGGCTTTGAGAGTTTATGCACTCATTCCTTGTCCACAGTGACTCTAACTCTCCTGAAGCCGAAATATTTCTTTGCCTCTACAATGACCTTATCGCCATTTGCCCCGAAAGGTATGATTTCATCAATATACAAATCACAATCTGTTGCCGGCGTAATAATTACGAGACCAGGTCAACTGAGAGTGCAAAGATAAACAATAGCGATCCTCATAAGCGATAGCAAAATAACGAAATAAACAATCATTTGTGATATTGCGGAGCTATAAGGTGGAAAAATAAACATATAATTCGGGTTTTAACATCATTAATATTATTATTAAACCACACCAGACTGGCGACGTGGGAATGGAGAAACTCCATGAGGTTGAAAAACCTCCACGCAACCAGCCCAGCGAATGAAGAAAATAAGAAAAACAAGAAAGAGAAAATCCGATTTCACAGAATAGCTCTGTGTACAGATCATTTAAAGTTGCCAATGCCCGCACCAGCAAAGACAGAACCATCAAGACCATTCCAAACATCCACACACGATGGAAAAAACGAACGAGAAAACTGGCACGTACGGCATCGTAACGGTTCCAAGGCAAACTCATGAAGAGCACCAATATGCCGAGTATACCTCACCCGAACAAATGGCTCCGGGAGAAAATCACAGTGGATGACTAGAGCAGTTATAAATTTTATGCAAAAAGCAGACCCCACCAACTATGCGACGCGACGATTCGCCAGATCACAAGGCACAACACCACTCAGCATGAAGGCACATCGACTAGCTACTTTGCCAAGCAAACACAGATGGCATTCGGCAGCAGAACCCCAGACTACAGAGCAGTATTCCAGAAGAGGGAGGACAAAGCAATTAAAGCAGCGACGTGTCAATTCTACCGAGCCAAATACCCTCGAAGCACGCCTCATAAGACCAATTTTCTGTGATGCACGTGAGGCAACCGAACGAATGTGGGGCTCAAACGTCAACTTTGGATCAAAATTGACACCCAAGATTAACAAGTCATCAACCACAGGAAGTGTACACCATGCAGCATGAGTGCAGGAAAAGGAGGTACCACAGTACGCGACCTGGACACGAGCATGGTCTTAGTCTTGCCCGCATTTAGCCTCATCCCCACCTAAAACACCAGGAATCAAGTACTTTCAAATCATGCTGAATGGATTCTGAAACCTCCAACCTATCACTAGGCTTATCACAAACAGCCAGCAAAGTAACATCATCAGCATAACCAACAGGTAAATTCTTAATAAGATCAAACACGTCTGCCAGAACACTACCCTATGGGGCACCAGAAAGCACGTCAAAACTCACTCGTCTTCCCATCAACAACTAACATTGACGTATGCCAGATAAAAATTGATTAATTACTGTGAAAACTGAACCACCAATACCCATCAATCTCAGCTTATGCAGCAGCCAAAGGTGATTCACGCGATCAAAAGCAGCACTGAAGTCAAGCTGTACCAACCTTGCCTCATGACCCCACCAAGAGCCAGCTGCAACACATGAGAAATATGAAGCAGAGCATCACAAGTGCCCAAGCCCTTACGAAAAACCATACTGTGTTGGGAGAAGGACACCCTGCTTCTCAAGAAAACAACCCAACCTCGACGCAACGAATCTCTCATAAACTTTCGACCAAACAGGTGTGATCGAGACGGGTCTATGGTCGGAGGTTCGGGATGAAACAGAGCCCTTCGGAACAGTCGACAAAAGGGCGACACGCAAGCACTCCAGAAAAGTGCCCAGCCGTAAGATACATTGGATCACGGAAGTAAGCAAGGCTGCGAGCACACCAGCCACCCCCTGAAAAAAGATAGGAAATATGCTCGATGGATCATGGCCCCATAGGGGTCCAGGTAAAAAAAAAAGGCGGTGCACTTTAGAAAGCAAAACCGGAGAACCTCGGCTCGGGATCACACGTTAAAGGGATGCGCACACGGTTCCGGGTCTGCTTCCCATAAAAGTAGCGCAACAAAAGGTCCGCCTTGGAAGCGGGGTCCGCAACAAGATCACCATCAGCACCAACAACAGGGGGGACAGAAGAGCTCACACCAAGCACAGCGCTCTTCAAGGTGGACCATCACTTATGTGCGCTAACAGACAAAGCTAACAACTCCCTGGACCTCAAATTATGCTCCCTCTTAACTTCCTCATAAGTAGCACCAGCCCAATGCTACTGTTCCCTGAAACGCTGAAAGTCAACAGCAAATCGGCTAGTACGCCAACGGGCATATGACTCTCGCTTCAACTAGTGCGCTCTCCTACACGCTTCATCAAACCAGGGCTCATCGCCTGTCCTAACCGTTATGAAGCGGGAAGGGAGATAGGCGCGTACTATGTCAGAGAAAAGTCGATCAAAAGTAGACCCAGGATCAGGAGACTCTCTCACAACACCCTAAGGTAGCGCAAGGTTGGCACCAGAGACGGCATCCCAATTAACTGTGGACTTCAAAATACCTCACACCTAACAGTGACTCTGGGGACCCGCTGACGAACCTGCAGCGTCGCAGAGAAGGCACCATGGTCCCGAGGAACCAATAGGAGACACCACTGACACTCCAACCAATTCAGGAACATCAGTTATCAGTAGGTCAATGACACATCCCATCAAATGGGTGGGACCCTCAACCAACCGCTCACAACCAGAGGCACTCACGAAATTGAAGGCTGCATGGCCATGGCAAGTGGTCCTCCCACAGCCTAACCATTCCAAATGGTGACAATTAAATTCACCCATAAAGACAAAGACAGAACGCCTATCCGACGACTGAATTCTATATATTGCATCTAAGAGACCATCAAAGATCCTATCATCAGCAGACGGGCTGCGATAGACTGAATACAAATAAAAGTTCCTGAATGAACCACAGACTCGAAGCACCATCAGCTCACAACATGGACACTCATATTCACTCTGCCCAGACACAACAACACCCTTTCGAACGTAAGCAGCCAAACACCTAAATCCAGAGCATGTGTCTCACAACCGCAGCACTGGCTCTACAAGGTACGGGATCATCAGCTCAGAACATGGCGATGGCTTGAAACGAGCGTCTCCGAACTTAGCACCAGGTCATAATTGGATGAGGCTACGGTGAGCTTAGCCAAATCACCATATAGACCCCAAATATCAGTACTATATAATAATTCACGTCATGTTTTTATTTATTCATTTATAACTACTGTATATTTATATCTTTCCTGTCACGCTCTATGGGAATAAGATAGGAGAAAATTCAGATTTCAAAAGGCGAAAAAAAAAAGTTGGGTACCTTGCAATCTTTTTCTTCAGTATTAGATAGGCGAACAATAGAACTAATAAGATAGAAGAAAATTCAGATTTCAAAAGGCGAAAAAAAGTTGGGTACCTTGCAATCTTTTTTTTCAGTATTAGACAGGGGAGAAATAGAACTCAGTCTGCTTGCCCTTCTGGCAAAAAGAAAAGTTGAGTACCTTGGAATCTTTTTCTTCAGTATTAGCTATAGGAAAATGAGGAAGCCCAAAAGACGGTGGGGGTTTTGGTGAAGTGTTAATTTTTTGCCGTCATTTATAATGATGGCACGGGCCACTAGTTAGTACATAGGATGCGGTAGAAGAGAGACCCAGAACCACGAGGACCGGGGTTCTCCTCCACGAAAGGATATCTAACTATCAGGCACGCAAAGAACAATAAATAAACATACACCATAAACAAAGGAGATCATAAATAAATATTACAAAACAAATCGAGTCATGATAGTTCCGAAAGCGGCCAGCTTTCCACGCGCCCCAGACAACATGATAGAATATTGGAATCTAATCTTCAGCAACAAATACACTGGGAGCTGCAAACTCTAATGTGAGAAGGAATATGCTGCTCAAAACCCTGGGGTATTCAGCAGCACAGTTGCCTTGTGAACTATGTTGGGAATTCATTTTATTATTAGGAAATTAGTGCGGGATTACCGGTATCAGCTTCTCTTAGTTACCTGTTTGATATTATATTGTGGAATTGTCATGTGCAAAGTTAAATGGAGAGTGTCACGATGGATACAGTTCGTCCGGATAAATAATATGGGTTGCATCTGGTTAGAAGAGGGGCATCAGGTAAGAAGAGGTACGTTAGGTTAGAAGAGAGCGTTAGGTCAGAGGTGATGCAATTGCAATGGAATAGAAGAAAGGCTTTAAGTTAAGAGAGGGTCGTTAAGTTAGTAGAAGAATACCCTTAGGTTACTAGAGATTCTAACGTTAGAATAAAATCGGCTATTTAGACCGTTCGACGATGCACGCCACGTTGCTTTAAGATA
This sequence comes from Parhyale hawaiensis, assembly GCA_001587735.2. Taxonomy (NCBI): domain Eukaryota; kingdom Metazoa; phylum Arthropoda; class Malacostraca; order Amphipoda; family Hyalidae; genus Parhyale; species Parhyale hawaiensis. The sequence goes on along the minus strand of LQNS02277964.1, from coordinate 11,660,083 downwards.
ATTGCAATAGTTCGGCATAAGTTTGCAATATTTTAAAATGGAAAAACGTTAGCTTTACTCGTACAATTCCAACGGGTCTCGCAAGCAAGAGATGAAGTTCAGCAGCGATAACACCACAGCTTAAGTGACCAAATGGCCCCAGAGGCTGCTGAGCCTTAAGCAACGAACTCCGTATACAAATGCTGACAACATTTCAGCTGTCCAAACTTATAATAAATTAGAAAATTCCGTGAGGCGCTGCATGTACTCGTATGGGGACACGCACAGGCGGGCAGCCTGCATGTGAGCCACAAGCTTTCTAGGGACACTGGCGCTGTCTTCCTGCTTGCAATTGTTGAGATGTCATAGTGCAGCTAATACAATATTTTATTTATCTTCTTGTGGGGGTGATAAATTTATATATTTCTATATTCAAACACATGAGCATATCCATTGATGGATGACCATCGGAATTTCTAACACTGAGAGATGGCCAGCGTTCCAGGGTAAAATGCGAAAGAGAAATGCTGATGAAGAACCACGCTATTGCATATGTTCATTGCCAAACAGCATGCAAATGACACCTCTGGTGAATGTTTCGAAATTTTAGCTACAATTATTATTATATTCGGAAGTTTAAGTCTCCGTTTCCACAACAAAGGCGATATCAAGAAGGGACACATAGTACGATGATAGACATGTTAAACCCATAAACGAAGGTGTTCCCCAGAGCATCAATACACATGAGAACAGCGAGTGGGGAAAGAAGAGGAAGAACAGATGGAAGAAAGATCAGTAGAAGTACGAGATAGGAAGGAAGCAAAGTGGGCACGAAAGACAGGCGTCCCGAACGCCTAGCTAATGGCTAATGTAAACTACAGGGTCCCTGGGGTTGCTGCTCCCATAGCATAGGTTGAGCGAACCTAAACTAAACTAACCCTAGGGGCTGTGGCCCATTCACTACAAGTTTGTGATATAACAGATGGACAATAATTGACAAAGCCCAGCATCGTACACGACCTCCTTAGTGGAGGTAAGAAGTTTGTGAAATGAATTGAGCAGTCAGGGTCAACACGCCTTGTTTTGTCAAAATCAATTGCAGCGCAGAGGCGCAATTGACGTAAATAAGAGAGGAGATCCCAAGACCGAACATTTCTTGCGCAAGGTCTCAGTTTGTGGGACGTCAAGTCAGGGCAGCAAAACAAGCAGCAACAAATGACCTGTTAACATTTGTTGCAATGCTGCACAGAACTTCAAGACTATAGGTACTCGCGCTGCAAGGCGAGTTAAGTAAGACGTGTGACAGGCAGCAGAGGTGCGGTGAGGGCATTTGTAGCACAGTTCCGCATATGTTAGCAGGCAATGAGAGCAGAAATCGCCTTAACTAACAATTTACTTTTCTATTAGCCTCCGTAGCCCGGGTCTGAGTTTTGAGCCATGATAAAAAAAATGAGGGCAAAAATGAAAAATCTGGCTCTACAGTTGTGTTAGGAATGTTTCAAGGATTCCAAACCTGTCACTTTTTTTTCCTAGAGTCAAACTCATTGAGTTTTATTCTTTTGAAATTTTCAAAAAAATTCATATACATACTGTATATATTTATATTTTCCATTATTTCAAGCACTAGTGCCCGAATCCAAAAAGTTATAGGAGCAATATGTGTTTCTTATTCAAAAATACATATACTGTGCAAATTTCAGAACAATCGGTCCACAATTGATAATTCCCTCATGCATATACTGATGTGTCTGTGTGTGGATCGACTGTAACTCTGTGGGGAGCGATTGTAACTTGCAGAAATGAATACCATTCCACAGTTAAAATCAGCCCACTTCTCGACAGATAAAGGTTTTGAAGCTGACACCCCCATCACCAACCACCACCACCAACCTAATACGAGGAAGCTCGTCAACAATGAGCTCTCAATGTTACGCTAAGAATTTTGCAGGTTAGGCGGCAAGGACAGGTTTTCCTAGGGTTCTTGAGACATATATTGACTTTGAATATTAAGAAACCAGTTTTTTCCTCCAAATCTACAAGGTTTTCGGCCTAACCCTAAGCTATTCGTTGCTTAGGGTCAATCAATGATTGGCCTTACTTAGCGTCAAACTATGATTGGCCTTACTTAGTGTCAAACTATGATTGGCCTTACTTAGCATCGTCATTAAAGATTGACGCTAAGTTATAAACAGTGTTACAGTAGAACCCACTTAAGTCGACACCATCGGAGCGGAGGCCTGTCGAGTTAACCAATAGTAGGACTTAACCGATAACTCGACTATGTCGTACTAATAACCTGTTAAGTCGTATATAAGTCCGACTTAAAGCTATATACTACTTGATTGTATCCCATTTTAAGTATAAGTACAGTACTGTACTACATCCTTCTATGCATACGTATGTACATACTACGTATTAAGCACCAGAATTAAACAGTTCTTACATATACACACGTATGTATATAACTATATGTATGTGTAATAGGAGATTATGCAACATGTAAACTTACCGTACACATAAATTACTTATAGCCTATGTATCTTAACTGTACTCACCAATGAAAGACCAGTGATGAGTGCAAGGATGAGGGTTCGGTGAATTATCTTGGCAGAAGGGGAGGGGATGATGACAGCAGGCAGAAGGTGAGGGGAGGGTGAGGACTTAGAGGCAGAGGGTTTATCCTTTTTAAAACTCATGCTGTATGTACGTGATATTTTATTGACTACTTTCCTCGCAATATGTATTTCATCACCCCGACAATTTTTGCATCATCCAAGCTTGGGAATCAGCTACGTATAGCTAGTCATTGGCGCGCGCGTCCTCGCATAACTCGACATAAGTGGATGGTAAATTAACACTTTTCAGCGGATAACTCGATACTTTGTCGACTTATCCGATCAATTTTAATCCGATAACTCGACACTTTGTCGACTTATCCGATATTCGATTAAGTCGACACTTACAAATGTTAAGTCGTACTTTTCTGTTAGAGTACGACTTAACCGGGTTTCCGACTTAAGAGGTCACGACTTGAAATGTTATATAGGAGTCGGAAATGTTACAAAGGAGTTAGCGCGGTTTCAAAGGAGCAGACGAAATAGTGTATGAATATGGCAAGCCCCCCCCCCCCCCCCCCCCCCCCC
>LQNS02277964.1:11644411-11655732 GCA_001587735.2 Parhyale hawaiensis | reverse complement strand
CACATTCACTACACTTGTACGGTTTCTCTCCTGAATGCATGTGGGCAAAATGCACGGTCATCTCCTGCTTGGTAACACAAGCATACTCACATTCATTACACTTGAATGGCATCTCTCCTGAATGTTTGTTCGAAATATGCCTGCTCATAGCTTCCTTGGTAGCAGAACCATACTCACATTCACTACACTTGAATGGTTTCTCTTCTGAATGTTTGCGGGCAAAATGCACGGTCATATTTCCCTTGGTAGAAAAAGCATAGTCACATTCGCTACACTTGTATGGTTTTTCTGCTAAATGTTTTGATGCAAGATGACGTACGGGATAACTCTTCAAAACAGACCCATAAATACATTCACTATAACTCGAGGGCATCACTTCACTGTGCTTAGCAAAAAAATGTCGAACCAAGTTAACCTTTGCTTTTGCCGCATATTCGCAACATTTGCATTTGTAGGGCACCGTCCCTGAGTGCTCATCAGCAAAATGAGAGCACAGATCCTGATCAGAAGCACCGACATACTCACACACACAACACTCACGAAGTTTCTCAGAAGCAGGAGCACCTGAAGAGCTAGGATTAGAAAAGAGCCTGACAGATGAAGATGAGCCACACGGCTCGTTGACTGATGTCACAGGATCGTTCTCGGGAGCTGGGTTTAGTTTCTTCTCTCTTACTGAATCCGTGCCAACCATATGGGTTTCAACTGAAGCCTCTCCTACGGGTTCGTCACTACCGTGTGCTGCCGGTACAGACCCATGGTGCAACGGCTTCTTCGTATCAACTGCCTGCCAATGACAATAGAAACTTTTACCTTGCCAACATGAAGTATCTCTCAGCAGACTGTTCAGCTGCTCCTCTTCAGTGAAGTAAATGCGCCTTGAATCGAATTGCTAACACGCTCATATGACACCAAAGAAAGCGTTGCGCTTGCAGATACGGTCAAGTGATAGAGTGCAAATTCAAGGAAGTTGTTCAATTTTAATACTAAAAAATGAAATTACCAGAATCATAACTCTTTAATAATTTTCACAATTCTTACATAAATCTGAGCATTGAATACTTCAGAACTACAAGCGGAAGTGACTCGGCTGAACGCCTCCCTCCATACAGACCCGCTCATTCGAAGGCGGAAAATCCCATGATGCGAAATGAAACATTAGAAAACTAAAAATATTTTGATAGGCAATTGGAAATATTTTTTACTTGGACACAGAGATGCAAATGCTTTGCAACATAGAATCGCCAAACCAAACACCTTTGCCTCTTGCTCCTTCAATTTCTTTATCCAAGTCGTTTTCAGCAGATCCAGCTGATAAATATCCACAGATAAAAAATAGTTACTGCTTTTGCTACTTACTATCGTATTCCAGGGTTAACAGCAACCTAAACACACATAGACGGCTAAGGCATGAGCGAGTTTCCGCTGGTTTCATGAGTAATGTAGTTGAAGTCAACAACTAAAACTCAATGCAAAGGCGTGACACTAGTGCAGTCAGAGAGTGTAATGGGAGCATTCAACTGGACTAAGTGAATCTGAGCCTTGACCGCATATCGGCGCACACGTCATATCGACGGATAGGAAAGTTTATTTCAATGTGAAACCTTAGATTTTCGTTTCTTTGGCTTTTAGTCTAAAATAAGAGATACGTAATGGCCTATTTCTGACTCGAAAGAAACCATACAAACAGTTATTGCTGAAATTTCCTGTAAATGACAATAACCATAAAATTTTACTCTATTGTGTTTATGGGAGAACCCAAGCAGTTTGCCACTCAGGAGCTGGATGCTAGATGGATGAGGGCGAAAGGGCGATGCATTAAAAAAATCTTATTGTAGTGCATTATGTATTGAATATGAAATGTAAATAAAGCTTCCCTTCTAAGAAATTAAATCAGGGCGCCATCGCAGCCTAGTATTTACTTCTATTTCTGAAAGTCTCGACTAGCCTATACTCCTATTTCTATTAATAACTATATTTGTAATTCAATTAGAATTGATGGATAATAATAAACTTTTTCAGACTTAATTTTATTTGGCCAAGTTTTCGGCACTGGTTAAGTTAGTGCCTTCTTCAAGTTAATGCCCTAAAAACGGCACTAACTTGACGCGTGCAGAAGGCTTGGCAAAATAAGAATAAATTTGGAGATGGAGAAGTCTATTATTATCTATCAAATGAACCAGCACAGACGTCAAGGAACGTTCTCAATAGTTCAATTAATAGATCGTCTTTTTATTTATATATTCAAGGGTTTGAAGTTTACATTGAAAAACATTTTGGTGATTTTACATGAAACGCTTACAGGCTTTTCCCCTGTACCCTTCATCAATGCGATTTCACTTCTTGACGCTATTTTCACATGAATCCTCCCCTAATACGCTTTGCTTCCTGAGAGAACCTGTCAGAGGAATCGGATGAACGGGCTAGGATTAAATAAACTTTTGATGAGCCACTCAAACGGTCCTTTAGCGAGAGATATCAGTAATGTCAGGACAATAATCCAACTTAGAAGTGGGTTATATATCATGAATTTATGTTCATTATGTCAGGGGGAAGAGATGATTAGCTTTTGGTCAAGATCTATTCATCGGTTTGCTCATTAATCAGTTTCTTCTGGCAATGTAATTCAAAAGTTTAGATCGAATCATAGAATTATTAGGTAATGTTAGGGATGTTTCAAGGAAAAAATAACTCCTACTGACGTAGGAAGTAGCAATATTTTATCTTTATGGAGAGAAAAAATCTGTTAGCCTCCGGGTAACCTTTCTTGGATCTTTCATGAACTGATTAACATTCCATTGTTTCATTTCCCAGAGATGAAGGAAGGCATACTGCAGAAGAAAAATTGGATGTGAGCACCCAGTGCTCCATCGCAAAATTCCCTGCAGTTCCCTTCCGTTCGCTTCTTTTCGCTTTGGCTACTATTCGCTTCTGTAACGTCATCACTCCCCCTTCATCCCTCTGAGAGGTGTTACTCTATACAAGGCGGCCTGGAGCCGGGGTTCTTCTGACCATACGGGTAGGGGTGATGACGGGCGAATTTTTGACTGCATGTGTGGGAGGAGGAGGTCCTCGGCTAGCACAATTTTTCACTCAATAAAGAAAAAATATTGCTACTTCCTACGTCAGTAGGAGTTATTTTTCCTTTATGTCATTTCAAAATTGTGTTAACCTCCGGGTAGCCTTCATGATTTCAGACCCTGCCTCGTCCGAGGTAGAGTATGGGAAGGAGGAGCAGTCAATTGGTAAATGAAAGAAAGGTCAAAAAATCTCTTCTGTTTCGAGAAGGAAACGTCCCAAAAATAGGGATAAGAGGTTCTAAGGGTGTATATAACCCAGACTCGTCTAAAAGACAAAGCAAGGTACAATAGATACTAATACCTGCTTCTTTCTGTGACCGAGAAAGAGGACGTCAGGTGACGCGAACCATCTTGGTGGCTCCACAGTCTAGAGTGTGCAACAGAACGCCCACATCCTCGCGTGTCGTGACTAACGGGCGGGTAAGTATGAGGGCACCGTGGGTAATGGCTCTGGCAAGCTAGGGGAAGGAGCTGCGAGGCATTCCCCGGAGCTGGAGAGATAGTTGAGTGATTCTTGGTGGGACTGGCATGTTGCTACCGGCTGGAATTGCCTGCTACCCAGTTCCGGAAAGAGGAAGTCCGGGGACGATGGGTTGCAAGGTTAGAACAGGAACCCGAGCGGTGGGGAGGACGGTTTGTCCTCTGTGTTGTTCTGGGTGGTAGTTGCAAATACGCTCGCTCCCTTGCCGGAGGCACGGGCGAGTAAAAGAGTTTTGTGGGGCGAAAGTTGTGGGTTAGTGGTTTCGAAGCCTCTAAGGAAACCTTTGGTAGATAGTGGAGGAACTGCTCTCTCGAGGGCGGGTTGACCCCGCATGAGAGCGAGGGCTCAGGGGAAGGAGCCACTTCGGTGGAAAGAGAACTCAGGGCCCAGGGCTCCCTTCCCGTTCGAGGGTGTAATAACCTACGGCAATTCGGACCGGATGAGGAAGAGGTAGAGAAAGCTTACTGTTCTGGTGAACTGCCACTAAATAGGTTAGCATCCTGGCTCCGGCCATCTGGTTTGGTGTTCAGCAGAGTGGAAACGTGGGGCACATAGACGCGGGTGCCAGCGGATGGGCTAAAGGGAAGAATTCCCGCAGAAAGCACCGCATATAAATTGAAGAGGTGAGAGCAAAGGTGAGACAGGTCGAGTTGACTGAGGTGAACTTGTTAAGTCTAGAGGACGTTATGTGAAGAGAAATGTCTCGTGGGAATCTCATTCCCAATGAGTTGGCTGTTCGGTATGCCTTTCCCTGTCAGTCACGAGGGGGTGTCTACCTGCATTAAGACCGAAGCGTGAGCATAGTGGAGGGATCCCACTTGCTTGACAGCGGATTTGTTGATATACGGCAATATCGCCTGACTTGGGTGAGCGACAATTAGGGCTTGTTAGTTCCTGGCCAGGGCCGATCGAGTGGTAGAGTTAACAGGGGTAGCAGGTAGAGTGATAGTCAAGAGGGAGTAGAGTGAGTTCGAGTAGCTGAGGAAGAGAAGTGCCTTAGCGTTCTTTCCAGTTGAGTCTGTTGAACTCTGAGTCAATTGATGTCCGAGAGTCTCATGGATTTCATCCGTTTATAAGGGAGCCGAGCCTACGTAGCCTTACTGTGGTGGCGGAAAACGCCCCAATCGGCTCCTTTTGGGAAAGTAGGGTGATTGGGGGGGGCGGAAGACTTTGTAATTAGGTAATGACCTAAATCGCGCCTGAAGAGTAGAATCCAAAACAAGACCAAGCTCTTACGTAAAGGGACGACAACTTCGAGTTCTAGCTTTGCTTAGTGGGGTTCTGGGTCCCTTAAAATTATAGGTGTCATTCATGCGATAGGGATGAAAAACTAAAGCCAAGACCGAACGAGTGGAGACGTGCCATCGTCGGACGTCGAAGTAATGTTAAAGTAGATGAATGATATCGAGGCTCGATCAAGGTGATCGGTAGGCACTAAGGAGCCGATGGGAGCAAACCAGCTGGGAGAAATATTCCTGCCAGTTAGGAGGCCAGAGAGGGAGGTATCTAGGTCCAAAGGAGCCCTTTCTTATGAAGGTGAGTGGGCCCGAAGGCTCCTTTATCGCTCTGGTTGGGTCCTTCGAAGTCGAGCTCTCGGAGTGACTATCTTGGTGGGCGGTGAAAGGTCTCGTTTGCTGCAATGGCATCGTTGTTTGCATGGCCTTGCGCTGGGGATGTCAGGAATCTGGTGCTACCGCTCCGTGATAGGAGTGGTTACTGACAGACCTGTTTTTCGTGGAGAGGGGCGAGTGTTGCCTCTGGGGAGGCCTCTGTGATGACTGTCGAGAGTGCGGCCTCCTGTTGGGGCCTTTAACCACTCGTGGAGGAAACGGCTAGCTGGTTTTAAAGGAGTTAGGTAGGGTTGAGGGTGCCGCCTCAGGGGATCGAATCGACATGGTTCAGGGCACCTGGTGCCCAGAGGAAAGGCCAACGGCACCCAAAATGTACTTACACTAAAGGCCTTTGGAACTTGTTTGTTCAATTACTTGTGTCACATTTATTTTCTTGTGTCTTGTTTCACACAGCTTCTTCGCTCTTAGAGGGGAAGAAATTCGAGGGATGAAAGAAATAACAGATCCCTAGGCGGCAAAAGAGTGACTGTATCAGTGATACGGAAATTAAACCTGATCTCGCCTGCAAGAACGGGCATGCTGGAAATATAACTAAAATATCCGTCACCTACAAATTGTATTTGCTTACAGCCTGGGTGTTGACTATTCGATAGAGAAGCAAGGGATCTGTTGATAGAGAGCCGTATAGGCAGCTCCTTGACGGGCAGGAAGGATGGCCGAATAACGTGTGGTCTATGACCAGCTGAATAACACCTGCTTTAGTGAGAAAGCAAGGACGATAGAAATGACGACCAACCGGGTCACGAGTCGTCTAGTAGTATATATTTCCTATACCGAAAAGAGAAGGACCCCTCACAGGGGGCGCTCTGATGAGCTGTAATTTGGCAGCGGGGTGGAAGCGGCTGCTCCCATTTCCTCTGCAGTTACCTTGTTGTGCAGAACTTTGAACCCGAAGGTGGTCTAAAGAATGTTATGCTCTGGGCTCTCAGAAAGGGACTTGTTAGCGGGCTCTGGGAGGCCCCTAACAAGAGCAATCATCAGGAGATTGAGGGTGATGATACATCGAAACTCAAAAGGTCGATAATGTTGATAATGTTGGGCGCCCACACCCTTCACGATCCTCCCGAGGACGGCTTTCGGAGTTCGCAGGAAGCAATGCCTGTGGGAGGCTCCGCGCAGCTCGGAACGGGTGAGTTAATGATCAGGGGGTGTCGGGGGCGTAATTGATAGCTAATCGGCGAGTACGTTCTCTGAGGGATAAACGTGGGTGTCATACAAAGGGAGCTATTCGTACGCTGATGAGAAGAGAAGTGATGTTCTCAGTTATGATCTCCAAGGTAAAGTAAACGTAAAGTCAACTTTGACTGTACCCTCCCCTGGGAAACCCACATGCATTGGTTCGTGCTGCAGACACAGGCCAACTGGCCCCAGAGGAGAAGTAGAGCCGCAGCCGACCACGGGTCGCTAAGAACTATGGTGCCGAAACGGAAGGTTCAACGACCCGAGCTCCCCACCCTCCCATTCCTGGTCAGGAAGGTGCCCCCACCCAGCTTCAGCATACCAAACAATTACAGACTCAGCGCGCCGGACGCGGCAAAGATCCCGTGACAGGCTTGTCGCTTGAACTCGGCACCTCGAACACATGAATCAGGCACGCATGGCATGCTGCTCCAAGGCCAGCGTGAGACGGGTGAAGGTCCTGGTCTCGCTGGCAAGGTATTGAGGCAAAATACCTGGATGAGCTGCGTGAGGTGGCATTGCATCTAGAGGCCGACTGCTAGTGGTCGACGTCTCGAATGTCTATGGGGAAATAGGTAGGTTGTCTGCCCAAGGGGAGCTTGGTTTTGAGTTTCTTAACAGGACGGAAAATTAGGTCGGTTCCGTGACTAAACTCTGCTGATAGGAACTGGATAGTCAGGGTTTGTACCGAGAATCCTCGAATGGAGCAGGGACTGGCTTTGTGAGGGTCCTTCATTTTTCGAGGTCGTAGAAAGATGAGTTGGGTCTCTCGAAACCGAGTGACCTCATGTATTTTTTGAGTTGCAGTGTTAAGAGGGGAGTGGCAGTGGGAGTAGAGGCAGAGCTTTGCTTTCAGAGGTTGGTTGAGAGGAGTAGGAAAGCTCCCCTCCCAAGTGGTAGTACCACGTTTAGCGATTATGGCCTGTCGCAGTATAGGGCTGGTACCAAATCGGAGTCCACTATGAGCCGTACGCTACTGGAGTGGAGAGTGCAGTGGGTTGGAGGACCCTGAAGGCTGTCTGAGATTTCTTTCTCACAGGGGACCATGGATCTTGCTGATCATACAAGGTTTATGCATCGTTCTGCCATGGTAAGGCAGCACTTAATGTGCTTTTGATACCAGAATTGGTTACAAGCTAGGGGTACAAGACAAGTAATCTTGAGGACTTCTCAGTAAACTAAAGCTAGGGTAGGTGGGTCATCTGAGGACATGAGTCCCAGCTTGCCCGCAGCCCGGACTGTAGAGTCGAGAGAATGGAAGATGCTATTCGCAGTAAATTTTCGAGAGTAGGTCGAGGCCAGTCGCGAAGGGGGAGTGAAGCAGGTCATCTAGCCCCCCTCTCCTCCCGTGTCTATGACGCTATGGCAGGCGGAGAGCAAGAGGTCCCAGCATCGGAAGCCACGTCCCAAGTAACAAGGGGTACTATGTTAACTAGGCGAACGCAAGAACTATTCCTCATGGCGAAGAGAGGAGCGAAGACCTGAGATTCGGAGCGAAGGGGCAAGCTTCGAATATGCTTCGATAAGGCAAGTGAAGGTAGTGCCATCAAATTTTCGCTTCCGCGAAGGGAGAAGGAGCGAGGAGATCGGGCAAGCGACCAGAGGGGAAGTGAAGAAAAGCGAAGGATAAGTTTTTGTTTTCGCTTCTGAAGGTCTGTTTGTTTGCTCTTGTCTGCTTCTGACCGCTTCTGTTCGCTTCCGGAGCAGAGCGAGGAAGTGCGAGGTCAGCGGAAATTTGAATCTTCACTACCTCAAGGAGAGGGGAAGCAAGTTCGTTTTCCAGTCTTCAGAAGTGGTCTCGTATAGATCGATAACTTTTTCTCGTGGACGAGGGCCCCCGATCGTTGCCCATGCTTTTGGATAGGCGTAGCACAAATGTGAGTTGCAATTAGGAGCTCTTATTTTGCCTGTAATTCCCTGGTTACTTAGGGGCACCGGGAGCAGAAACTAGGGCGCCGCTTGAGGTCGCCTAGGACTCTGTTCCCGCCAGAGATTATGCAGAGTGTATGCTTGAGATTTCTTGCTTTGGTGGTAAGAATCTGACATGGTGCCTGAAAAGTTTCTCTGAAATATCGACTCTGTAAATTATGTTACAGGAAACCCCAGATGCAGAACACAGGAGGTTTGAAACCTCGAAGGAGCCAAACAAAGGTATGGGTCGGTTGTCTGGGGACCCAGGGCCCGACCTACCCGGGGTTAGCGCCGCTGGAGCTAGGGCCTTAAACACGGATTAAGCTTACTCCTAAGGAGAATACGAAAAGGAGGAAGAACGAAGCGAAGCGTAGAGTCAAGAAGCGAGGTGTCAAGGTCTGGGGCAGAACCGAAGCGAGGGCGAAGCGGCAGAAGCGAGGCAGAGTTCACGCGTGTCCCAAGTCTATGGCGTTGGGGGACGTGGGGAACGAAGACCGAAAATTAAAAATTTTCGTTTCTTCGAAGCGAAGAAAGGTGAAGTGACAGAAGGGGAACTACGTGAAATCTTTTGTTCGCTTATAAAGCGAACGGGAGTAATCTGAGAAGCTGAGGAATAGCTTCGGGTGAAAGAAGACGGTGAATTTTGAGCGAAGTGAAGGCCGAAATTCGTTCAACATATTCGTTTCTTCGACTGGAGGAGAAGAAGGTAATGGAGCCGAAGTGACGAGAAGGTAGAAGATTCCACATTCTTGTTTCTTCAAAGAGAAAGGAAGCAACGGGATGAGAAACTGCGCAACGGTAGGTGGGGAAAAACCTTGTTCGCTTCTGTAAAACAGGAGCAATTTGAGGCTCTGGAACAAGTCGGAGAAAAAGGTAGTGAAGGCCGAAGATTCCGTTTTCTTCAAAGAGAAAAAAAGCGACGCGACGAGAAGCTGAGTGACGGTAGGTGAGGAAGACTTCGTTCGCTGCTGTTCGCTTCTGTACAAACAGGAGCGATCTGAGGCTCTGAAACAAGTCGGAGAAGAAGGTAGCGCAGGCCGAAGATTCAATTTTATTCGAAGCGAAAAAAAGCGACGCGATGAGAAGCTGAGCGACGGTAGGCGAAGAAAAGCCTCGTTTAATACTGTTCGCTTCTGTTCGCTATTTATTCGAACAGGGGTGAACTGAGGCGTTGGGATAATCTTCGGGTGGCTTGAAGGTGGAAAACTTCGATCTCCGAAGTACTTCATCTAGGAAACACCAAAAGGCTAAGATAATCGATCCAGTGAATGGGCATACAGATGAGAAGAGGCTAACTTGAGCACAGGAGAAGACGCGTTGCGCTACAGGAGATGCGCTGCGCTGGAGGAGCTGTAACCTGTGCGGAGATCAAAGACGATCTGAAGAACCCCGGCTCCAGGCGGCCTTATATAGAGTGAACCTCCCAGAGGGGTGGAGGGGGGCAGTGACGTCACAGAAGCGAAAGCTAAAAGAAGCGAACGGAAGGGAACTGCAGGGAATATTGAGAGGGAGCACTGGGTGCTCACATCCAACTTTTCTTCTGCAGTATGCCTTCCTTCATCTCTGGGAAATGAAACAAAGGAATGTTAATCAATTCATGACTGTTCCAAGAAAGGCTACCCGGAGGCTAACACAATTTTGAAATGACATAAAAGGAAAAATAAACAACTTAACCAAATATTGGTGATATTCTGTTTGTCTCTATGTATGTCTTTCTATTCGTCACATAACCTAAAAAGTTTGAATTGATCTTCATTAAATTTGTAGGATGATGAATGGCACTTCAGTTCATGTATTGTTTTTTCATTTGTGTATCAGGTACTGCAAGGAATATTACGGGAGAATAGAATCTAAAATATTAGTGATGACCAATGGGAGATCCTTAACTCAGGACCAACTCAAATTTTTGTAAACATTGAGTTGCTTGGCGGAGATGTGCACTCTTAGAGTGCTTTTATAGTCAACTATATTATCGTCACTGTAACATCAGTCTGCATGTAGTAATTTGGCGCTATCCCAATAGATTGCAACAGCAGGCGACATGTGACCGCCACTGACAGGGAACTTTACCGGAATAGGTGGCTGCCATTGAGGCAAGAGTTTAGGGTCCACTATATATGAAAGCTTAAATTTTTATTTATGTGTACTGTATTTCAGTCACACCTTGAGACACATTCAGCGTGTAACTGTTTGCCAGTACAAAACTGACAAGTATCACTAATCCAATGCCAAGGCTAGTTAGTGAAGGAAAGCAGCAAACAGTCTCACCAGTTCATCAGGTGTCCAGTCAATGGGCTCCTCTTTGACAAATATGCAGTTATCGGTATTCTGTTCCAGCTTGATCTGCACACCTTCTGCTGCTGCAGGAGGAACTGAGCCAGAGCTATCGTCTGGAATTCCCAATAAAACACAAATTTAGGGAAAATGTTGATAAAAAAAGACGCAAGATTAGTTAACTGAAGAACTAAATATATATGTGCAAGAATACACTGCAGCTCCAGTGCTCACACCTCATGTTCCAATGCGTAGCGTGCGAAAAGGATATCTTCGTTGCTATAGTAATTTCTGAAACGCCCAGCACTGATAAAAAGCCGCAGTAATGGAAAGAGCACAACAGATATCAGCTGGCAAGCAAGTGACTCGATGTCAATAAGAGTAACTAACAAGTTAAAACGGCGCGATATTGGCAGTGTGTCACTGAAGTGCTAGTATAATTTTTACTACTACTAACCAGTTACAAAAAAATATGCTAAAAATTTTCTTATGGGCGCATTGCTTTAACATGACGAGTTGCCTCTGCGGTGTCTGCACATTTGCTTATTCCCGCTGCCACCGTCCCCAGAAGTGCTAAACTTACCTTAGCTTGCTGGAGCTATTAGCGTGTTTAATTATATATTTCATCTCATCATTCCCTTGGCTTATGGTGTATGTTTATTTATTGTTCTTTGCGTGCCTGATAACTAGATATCCGGACGTGGAGGAGAACCCCGGTCCTCGTGGTTTTGGGTCTCGCTCCAGCCGGATCTTGTGCACTAATGT
>LQNS02277964.1:11607511-11622646 GCA_001587735.2 Parhyale hawaiensis | reverse complement strand
AGGCCATCTATCTGTTGATACAGAGTTTTGTTAAAGATGAAAAAAGAATTCTTGACAGCTAATTCCAACAAGTTCCTAAATAACTTACAAGATAATCCTAAAACAGTATCCTGTGGATGTGGAAATGATATGGCCAACATATGTTGATTGTTTCACACAAGGGGATGTTCGTAAATAAATTTTCTACGTCGAAAGAAGCCATGTATAACTGCTCAGCATTGTTAAATTCTGTGATATCTTTAACAAATTTGAAGGAATTATCTACGGTGTATTGATATCTTTATGTGCTTTCACGAGGAGACTTGGTTGGAACAATGTCCGCAAGATTTCAAAGTTCTCTCTGGATCACCGTATTTTAGTGACTTGACGATATTAGAATCAATCTTTATTCATAGCTTGAAACCCTCCCTTAACGATATGCAGAGTTCATTTCCCTTAGCTATACTAAATTAGGTTTGTTACTCCTTTCTTTTACATGTATANCATTTTCAGAAATAAAATCATGATCTTAACTTTCGCTGATGATGGGTGAATACCCGAAACGTCCGTTTTTACTTGGTTTTTAACAATTTGTCTAGTAATAATAGCTATGTATTATTTTGTGTTGATGGCCTTATTATTCATTAATGTTAGGGATGTTTCAAGGGAGAAATAACTCCTACTGACGTAGGAAGTAGCAATATTTCATCTTTATGGAGTGAAAAAATCTGCTAGCCTCCGGGTAGCCTTTCTTGGAACAGTCATGAACTGATTAACATTCCTTCGTTTCATTTCCCAGAGACGAAGGAAGGCATACTGCAGAAGAAAAATTGGATGTGAGCACCCAGTGGTCCCTTGCAAAATTCCCTGCAGTTCCCTTCCGTTCGCTTCTTTTTGCTTCTGTAACGTCATCACTCCCCCTCCATCCATCTGGGAGGTGTTACTCTATACAAGGCGGCCTGGAGCCGGGGTTCCTCTGACCGTACGGGTAGGGGTGATGATGGGCGTATTTTTGACTGCTTGTGTGGGAGGAGGTCCTCGGCTAACACAATTTTTCACTCAATAAAGAAAAAAATATTGCTACTTCCTACGTCAGTAGGAGTTATTTTTCCCTTATGGCATTTCAAAATTGTGTTAGCCTCTGGGTAGCCTTCATGATTTCAGACTCTGCCTCGTCCGAGGTAGAGTATGGGAAGGAGGAGCAGTCAATTGGTAAATGAAAGAAAGGTCAAAGAAATCCCTTCTATTCCGAGAGGGAAACGTCCCAACAACAAAGATAAGAGGTTCTAAGGGTGTATATAACCCAGACTCATCTAAAAGACAAAGCAAGGTACAGTAAATACTAATACCTGCCTTTTTCTGTGACCGAGAAAGAGGACGTCAGGTGACGCGAACCATCTTGGTGGCTCCACAGTCTACAGTGTGCAACAGAGCGCCCACATCCTCGCGTGTCGTGACTAACGGGCGGGTAAGTATGAGGGCCCCCTGGGTAATGGCTCTGGCAAGCTAGGGGAAGGAGCTGCGAGGCATTCCCCGGAGCTGGAGAGATAGTTGAGTGATTCTTGGTGGGACTGGCATGCTGCTACTGGCTGGAAGTGCCTGCTACCCAGTACCGGAAAGAGGAAGTCCGGGGACGTTGAGTTGCAAGGTTAGAACAGGAACCCAAGCGGTGGGGAGGACGGTTTGACCTCTGTGTTGTTCTGGGTGGTAGTTTCCAATACGCTCGCTCCCTTACCGGAGGCATGGGCGAGTAAGACAGTTTTGTGGGGCGAAAGTTGTGGGCTAATGGTTTCGAAGCCTCTAAGGAAACCTTTGGTAGATAGTGGAGGAACTGCTCTCTCGAAGGCGGGTTGAGCCTGCAAGAGGGCGTGGGCTCAAGAGGTAGAAATGTGACCTGTGTGAGAAACTGCAACCTCTATCAGGATTGAGGAGGGATACGAGATACTTCATCGGGAGACCCCCATTGGGGAGTCTTCTGAAAGACTAAAGCTCGGCCTTTACCAAAGGAGGAGCCACTTCGGTGGAAAGAGAACTCAGGGCCCAGGGCTCCCTTCCCGTTCGAGGGTATAATAACCTACGGCAATTCGGAGCGGATGAGGAAGAGATAGAGAAAGCTTACTGTTCTGGTGTACTGCCACTAAATAGGTTAGCATCCAGGCTCCGGCCATCTGGTTTGGTGTTCAGCAGAGTGGAAACGTGGGACACATAGACGTGGGTGCCAGCAGATGGGCTAAAGGGAAGAATTCCCTTAGAAAGCACCGCACATAAATTGAAGAGGTGAGAGCAAAGGTGAGACAAGTCGAGTTGACTGAGGCGAACTTGTCAAGTCTCGAGGCCGTTATGTGAAGAGAAATGCCTCGTGGGAATCTCATTCCCAATGAGTTGGCTGTACGGTATGCCCTTCCCTTTCAGTCACGAGGGGGTGTCTACCTGCATTAAGACCGAAGCGTGAGCATAGTGGAGGGATCCCACCTGCTAGACAGCGGATTTGTTGATATACGGCAATATCGCCTGACTTGGGTGAGCGGCAATTAGGGCTTGTTAGTTCCTGGCCAGGGCCGATCGAGTGGTAGAGTCAACAGGGGTAGTAGGTAGAGTGATAGTCAAGAGGGAGTAGAGTGAGTTCGAGTAGCTGAGGAAGAGAACTGCCTTAGCGTTCTTTCCGGTTGAGTCTGTTGAACTCTGAGTCAATTGATGTCCGAAAGTTTCGTAGATTTCATCCGTTTATAAGGGAGCCGAGCCTCCGTAACCTTACTGTGGTGGCGGAAAACGCCCCAATCGGCCGTTGAAGCGGCTCCTTTTGGGAAAGTAGGGCGATTTGGGGGCGGAAGACTTTGTGATTACGTTATGACCTAAATCGCGCCTGAAGAGTAGAATCCAAAACAAGACCAAGTTCTTGCGTAAAGGGACGACAACTTCGAGTTCTAGCTTTGCTCAGTGGGGTTCTGGGTCCCGTAAAATTATAGGAGTCATACATGCGGTAGGGATGAAAAACTGAAGCCAAGACCGCCTGAGTGGAGACGTGCCATCGTCGGACGTCGAAATAATGTTGAAATAGATTAATGATAACAAGGCTCGATTACCGTGATCGGTAGGTACTAAGGAGCCGATGGGAGCAAACCAGCTGGGTAAAATATTCCTCCCAGCGAGGAAGCCAGAGAGGCAGGTATCTAGGTCCAAAGGAGCCATTGTTATGAAGGTGAGTGGGCCCGAAGGCTCCTTTATCGCTCTGGTTGGGTCCTCCGAAGTCGAGCCCTCGGAGTGACTATCTTGGTGGGCGGTGAAATGTCTCGTTTGCTGCAGGGGCGTCGTTGTTTGCGGGGCCTTGCGCTGGGGATATCAGGAATCTGGTGGTACCTCTCCGTGTTAGGAGTTGTTACTGACAGACCTGTCTTTCGTGGAGAGGGGCGAGTGTTGCCTCTGGGAAAGCCTCTGCGAGAACTGTCGAGAGTGCGGTTTCCTGTTGGGGCCTTTAACCACTCGTGGAGGAAAGGGCTAGCTGGTTTTAAAGGAGTTAGGTAGGGTTGAGGGTGCCGCCTCAGGAGATCGAATCGACTTGGTTCAGGGCACCTGGTGCCCAGAGGAAAGGCCAACGGCACCCAAGATGTAATTACACTAAAGGCCTTTGGAACTTGTTTGTTCGATTACTTGTGTCACGTTTATTTTCTTGTGTCTTGTTTCGCACAGATTCTTCGCTCTTAGACGGCAAGAAATTCGAGGGATGAAAGAAATAACAGATACCTAGGCGGCAGTAGAGTGACTGTATCAGTGATACGGAAATTAAACCTGATCTCGCCTGCAAGAACAGGCATGCTGGAAATATAACTAAAATATCCGTCACCGATAAATTGACTTTGCTTACAGCCTGGGTGTTGACTATTCGTTAGAGAAGCAAAGGATCTGTTGATAGTGAGCCGTATGGGCAGCTCCTTGACGGGCAGGAAGGATGGCCGAATAACGTGTGTTCTATGACGAACTGAATAACAACTGCTTTAGTGAGAAAGCAAGGACGATAGTGATGACGACCAACCGGGTCACGGGTCGTCTAGTTCCATATATTTCCTATACTGAAAAGAGAAAGACCCCTCAAAGGGGGCGCTCTGCTGAGCTGTAATTTGGCAGCGGAGTGGAAGGGGCTGCTCCCAATTCCTCTGCAGTTACCTTGTTGTGCAGGACTATGAACCCGAAGATGGTTTAAAGAATGTTATGCTCTGGGCTCTCAGATAGGGACTTGTTAGCCAGCTCTGGGAGGTCCGTAACAAGAGCAATCATCAGAAGATTGAGGGTGATGACATATTGTAACTCAAAACTTTGATAATGTTGATAATGTTGTCCGCCCACACCCTTCACGATCTCCCCTCGGACGGCTTTCGGAGTTCGCAGGGAGCAATGCCTGTGGGAGGCTCCGCGCAGCTCGGAACGGGTGAGTTAATGATCAGAGGGTGTCGGGGGCGTAATTGGTAGCTAATCGGCGAGTACGTTCTCTGAGGGATAAACGTGGGTGTCATACAAAGGGAGCTATTCGTACGCTGATGAGAAGAGAAGTGATGTTCTCAGTTATGATCTCCAAAGTAAAGTAAACGTAAAGTCAACTTTGACTGTACCCTCCCCTGGGAAACATACATGCACTGGTTCATGCTGCAGACACAGGCCAACTGGAACCAGAGGAGTAAGTAGAGACGCAGCCGACCACGATTCGCTAAGAACTATGGCGCCGAAACGGAAAGTTCAACGACCCGAGCCCCCCACCCTCCCATTCCTGGTCAGGAAGATGCCCTCACCCAGCTTCCGCATACCAAACAATTACCGACTCAGCGCGCCGGATGCGACAAAGATCCCGTGACAGGCTTATTGCTTGAACTCGGCACCTCGAGCACATGAGTCAGGCACGCATGGCATGCTGCTCCAAGGCCAGCGTGAGACGGGTGAAGGTCCTGGTCTCGCTGGCAAGGTATTGAGGCAAAATACCTGGACGAGCTGCACGAGATGGCACTGCATCGACAGGCCGACTGCTTGTGGTCGACGTCTCGGATGTCTATGGGGAAATAGGTAGGTTGTCTGCCCAATGGGAGCTTGGTTTTGAGTTTCTTAAGAGAATGACGGAAAATCCGGTTATTTACGTGACTAAACTCTGCTGACAGGAACTGGATAGTCAGGGTTTGTACCGAGAATCCTCGAATGGAGCAGGGACTGGCTTTGTGAGGGTCCTTCATTTCTTCGAGGTCGTAGAAAGACGAGTTGGGTCTACCGAAACCGAGTGACCTCACGTATTTTTTGAGCTGCAGTGTTGAGAGGGGAGTGGCAGTGAGAGTAGAGGCAGAGCTTTGCTTTCAGAGGTTGGTTGAGAGGAGTAGAAAAGCTCCCCTCCCAAGTGGTGGTACCGCGTTTAGCGCTCATGGCTCGTCGCAGTATAGGGCTAGTACCAAATCGGAGTCCACTATGAGCCAGTGGGTTGGAGGTCCCTGAAGACTGTCTGAGATTTCTTTCTCACAGGGGACCATGGATTTTGCTGATAAAGGCATATAAGGTTTATGCATCGTAAGGCAGCACTTAATGTGCTTTTGATACCAGAATTGGTTACAAGCCAGGGATACAAGACAAGTGATCTTGAGGACTTCTCAGTAAGCTAAAGCTAGGGTAGGTGGGTCATCTGAGGACATGAGTCCCACCTTGCCCGCAGCCCGGACTGTAGGGACGAGGGAATGGAAGATGCTGTTCGTAGTGAAACTTCGGGAGTAGGCTGAGGCCAGTCGCGAAGAAGAGTGAAGCAGGTCATCTAGCCCCCCTTTCCTCCCGTGTCTATGACGCTATCGCAGGGGAAGAGCAAGAGGTCCCAGCATCAGAAGCCACGTCCCAACCAAGAAGGGGTTCTGTGGGCTGTGATGAATGATGTGTTTTAGCATCATGTGTGTCGCCTGCTAGATGCAGCAGCGGCTGTCTGGGAAAACCAGACGGAGGGAGGCGAAGCGAGAATAGAACTAATTATAACCAGAGTCTATAACGTTGGGAAGTCGAGAGTGAAGCGAATAGAGGTTAACCTTTCGCTTCTCATGCTCGCCCTCGTTTTCTTCGTTCGCTGCTCCCGAAAGAGGGGCGAAGCAAACAGGCGCGAGACGAAGGGCGGCTTATCAGCGTCGACGGCGCTGTGAAGTAGCTCAGGGTAATGGGAGCGTGTTAACTAGGCGAAAGCAAAAACTATTCCTCATGGCGAAGAGAGGAGCGAAGGCCTGAGATTCTGAGCCAAAGGAGAAGCTTCGAATATGATTCGACAAGGCGAGTGAAGGTAGTGCCATCGACTTTTCCTCTCCGCGAAGGGAGAAGGAGCGAGGAGATTGGGCAAGCCAACAAAGAGGAAGTGAAGAAAAGCGAAGTAAAAGTTTTGTTCGCTTCTGAAGTTCTGTTTGTTTACTCCCGTCTGCTTCTGTTCGCTTCCAGAGCGGAGCGAGGAAGCGTGAGGTCAGCGGAAATTAGATTCTTCGCTATCTCAAGGAGGGGCGAAGAAAATTCATCTTCCAGTCTTCCATTAGTTGTCTCGTATAGATCGAAGACCTTTTTTCATGGACGGGGGATCGTTGTCCATGCTTTTGACTAGGCGTAGCACAAAGGTGAGTTGCAATTCGGAGCTCTTATTTGCCTGTAATTCTCCGGTTACTTGAGGTCCCGGGAGCAGGGGCTAGGGCGCCGCTTGAGGTCGCCTAGGACTCTGTTCGCGCCTGAGATCATGCATAGTGTATGCCTGAGATTTCTTGCTTTGGTGGTAGGAATCTGACATGGTACCTGAAAGGTTTCTCTGAAAAATTAACTCTATAAATGATGTTACAGGAAATCCCAGATGCAGGACACGTGAGGTTTGGAGCCTCACCTGCGGTTAGCGCCGCTGGAGCTAGGGCCGAGAACACGGAATAAGCTTACTCCTAGGGAGAATACGAAAAGGAAGAAGAACGAAGCGAATTGTATCGAAGCAAAACGTAAGGCGTCAAGAAGCGAGGTGTCAAGGTCTTGGGCAGAACCGAAGCGAGGGCGAAGCGGCAAAAGTGAGGCAGAGTTCACGCCTGTCCCAAGTCTATAACATTGGGGACGTGAGGAACGAAGACCGAAAATTAAAAATTTCCGTTTCTTCGAAGCGAGGAAAGGTTAAGTGACAGAAGGCGGAACTACGCGAAAGCGTTTGTTCGCTATTGTTAACTTCTGTTCGCTTATAAAGCGAACGGGCGTGATCTGAGAAGCTGAGGAATAGCTTCGGGTGAGAGAAAAAGACGGTAAGGTTGGAGCGAAGTGAAGGCCGAACTTAGTTGAAAATTTTAGAGTCTTCGACTGGAGGAGAGGAAGGCATTGGAGCCGAAGTGACGTGAAGGTCGAAGATTTCACATTCTCGTTTCTTCGAAACGAAAGGAAGCGACGCGACGAGAAGTTGCACGACGGTAGGTGAAGAAAAACTTGTCCGCTTCCTTCCTTTTCTGTACGAACAGGAGCGATCTGAGGCTCTGGAACAAGTTGAAAAAAAAAGGCAGTGGAGTCGAAGTGACGAGAAGGCAGAAGATTCCATTTTCTCCGAAGCGAAAAGAAGGGACGGAACGAGAAACTGAACGACGGTAAGCAAGGAAAATCCTCGTTCACTACTATTCGCTACTTAGGCAAACAAGGGTGAACTGAGGCGCTGGAACAATCTTCGGGTGGCTTGAAGGTGGAAAACTTCGGAAACCCCAAAAGGCTAAGATATTCGACCCACTGAATGGGCATACAGATGAGAAAAGGCTAACTTGAGCTCATGAGAAGACGCGTTGCGCTGGAGGAGATGTTGCCTGTGCGGAGATCTAAGACGATCTGAGGAACCCCGGCTCAAGGCGCCTTATATAGAGCAGCCCCTACCAGAAGGGTGGAGGGGGGTGGAGGCGTCACAGAAGCGAAAAGAAGTGAAAAGCGAATAGAAGCGAACGGAAGGGAATGGCAGGGAATATGAAACAAAGGAATGTTAATCCGTTTATGAAAGATCCAAGAAAGGCTACCCGAAGGCTAACACAATTTTGAAATGACATAAAGGAAAAGCAACCGACTTAACGAAATATTGGTGATGCTCTGTTTGTCTCTATGTATGTTTTTCTATTCGTCAGTCACATAACCTAAAAAGTTTGAATTGACCTTCGTGAAATTTGTAGGATGATGGATGGTGAATGGCACTTCAGTTCATGTATTGTTTCTAAATTTGTGCATCAGGTACTGCACGGAATATTACAGGAAATAAAATATAAAATTTTGATGATGACCAATGAGAGATCCCGACCTCAGGACCAACTCAAATTTTTGTAAACATTGCGTTGCTTGGCAGAGATATACACTCTCAGAGTGCTTCTCTAGTCAATTATATTACCGTCACTGTAACATCAGTCTGCATGTAGTAACTTGGCGCTATCCCAATAGATTGCAACAACAGGCGACACGTGACCGCCACTGACACGGAACTTTACCGGAATAGGTGGCTGCCATTGAGGCAAGAGTTTAGGGTCCACTAACCATGAAAGCTTAAATTTTTATTCATGTGTATTGCAATCACACCTTGAGACACATTCAGCGTGTTTGCCAGTACAAAACATACAAGTATCACTGATCCAATGCCAAGGCTAGTTAGTGAAGGAAGGCAGCAAACAGTCTCACCAGTTCATCAGGTGTCCAGTCAATGGGCTCCTCTTTGACAAATATACAGTTATCAGTATTCTGTTCCAGCTTGATCTGCACAACTTCCGCTGCTGCAGGAGGAACTGAGCCAGAGCTATCGTCTGAAATTCACAATAAAACACAAACTTAGGGAAAATGTTAATAAAAAGAGACGCAAGATTAGTCAACGGAAGCACTAAATATATATGTGCACGAATACACTGCAGCTCCAGCGCTCACACCTCATGTTCCAATGCGTAGTTTGCGAAAATGATATCTTCGTTCCTATAGCAATTTCCGACACGCCCAGCACTGATAATTGGCCGCAGTAATGGAAAGATCACTGCAGATATCAGCTGGCAATCAAGGGACTCGGTGTCAATAAGGGTAACTATCCAGTTACAACGACGCGATATTGGCAGTGTGTTACTGAAACGCTAGTAAAAATTTCTACTAGCTACTACTATCCAGGTATAAAAATATGCTCAAAAAATTTTCTGATGGGCGCACTGCTTTGATGTGACTTGTTGCCTCTGCAGCGTATGCGCATTTGCTTATTCCCGCTGCCACCGTCCACAGAAGTGCTAAACTTACCTTAGCTTGCTGGAGCTCTTGGTGTGTTTAACTATATATTTCATCTCTGAGTTTTGCGACATAGAATCTTTTCTTTTATTAATTTTACCTTTTGCATGTTAGTTTAACCTTCACCATTGCAAATTATTGCTTCTAATAGCAGAAGATCAGAGTTTTGTACCTGATTCCGAAACGTAGTCGCAAGAAAACTGAATTATTGAGAGTACTAAATATTTATATGATTACATGTGGATTGTTCTGTGTGCAATTCATAGCCCTGGGCAGGTCTTAACAAAATAAATGTTAATTAAAAGCTAGTCTTCACTTTTCTTTGGCATTAAACAAGATTACGATTCAAGCTCCTTAGAGATTATTTTATTCATTAGATCTTAGATATTATAAGCAGTGAAAAGAATTTTGAACATACAGTACAGTAATTTTTTAAGTGGAGAGAATGTAAGGGGATGTTCACTTTTTTGACAGGAAAAACCTTCTGCACTTCAGGCGTACCATATTTTAAATCTTACTTTAGTGGAGCAGCGAGAAACTTTTAACTGGTATATCTCAATTGGAACTTCATAAACATACCGGTAAGACTGAGTCACATTCGTGATTATAAATAACTTTCAATTAGCAAATTATTTGAAATAATGATGTCAATAGGAGCTGATCAGGACCTGAGAAATCTTGGGTAAATGTAAATTGACTCTTCAGATATATTTGTAAAATTATGAAAATATAGTTTGATGTATTATATATAACTATTAGTGTTGTGTTGCAACACAGCGGTCTACTGCCCCATGGGCACAGAAGAGCTGAAGTTCTGTGAACTCGCTCGTGTCGCGGTCGAAGTTCGGCGAACAATTGAAATAGTCAAATAGAAAACAGCACCAGCTTTGTGGCAAAAACAGAAGGAATAATTGAAACCTTAGCACAGTTCCATAACGAGTTACCTAACGCATGAGTAGCTTCACGATTTTAGGAATAGTTATTAGGCCCATGGCACTCCAGGTCAAGCCAAAGAGCTTGATACGACCATGAAAACATAAAAAGTTGCAAGAAACTCGATTGATGGCATCACCCAAGTCACAATTTCAACTATTATCCATGATGCAAGAGCTACAGTGTCTCCTCTGCACCATCGTCACCGCCGTGACACTAGAAGTGACAGCTCTGGAAACATCAACTTGTGTGCTTGTGGTCATAACTGACAGCAAATTCCAGGCTGGCTTCAATATCCATGCTCGTGCTGGCAGTTCTAATGTAGATGATTCAATGCACTTGGCTGCTTTACCACATGGCACTGGATAGCCCTTCGCCCGCAGTACATTTCTCCAAACGCGTACTGAATATCATACAACCAATAGCTTAAAGTTTATTAGCTAGCTAATTCGTATCTCGGACACCATGGTTCCTGCTCCGAGCTTAGTTGATCTTCGATATTTGAACAATCGCAAGTCAATGTTCCACATTTAATCATCCCCATGCAGCAAAATGCACATGACATAACTATGGACACATACATGTATGTGATACATAAAAATATGCTAGTTACTATAATTGGAGTGTCTTTACCAACCAATGTAATAGTCAAACACCACTGCATTATACTCACCATTAGGTTGCAAACCAACAACTGATGACTTTTGGTTGTGGCGTTCATCAAATAGGGACAATGGATCTGGCTCGTAGTCTCCATTAAACAGAGGTGAAGGTTGTTGTTTACAGTATCCATGATAAAGAGCTGGTGAGTTAGCAGGACAAGCGTTAGCTGAACTTTGCTCCATGCTTTATGCTCTGCACAGCAGGAACAGAACACAAAGGGAGGAGGATGAAAATGAAAGGAAGCAAATTAGACACGAGGGATAGACGTCCTGAAGTCAGAGCTAATGGTAAGGTAACACACAGATCTTCCAGGGGGTCCAGCTCCCCATTACATAGATTGAGTTAAGTTATGCCCCCTGAAGTGATAAGCCTCTCATGTAGCCAAGTGAGCAGCAGAAGTACTACATGGTTGCCAGCAGCACTTTGGAGTCGGAGTCGATTTATGGACTAGAAGCATCAGAGTCTGTCAATTTCACAAAATCCGAAACCAATCAGGGCAAAGCAGCAAAAGAATGTCTCGGCAAACTTGCAATACAAATAGAACATCTTTTAAGCAAATCTTCAGACGATTTGAGTTCACTCTCTCACAGTACTGAAGTGAAGTCTTCATCTTGAAGAGTTGCGTATAAGTTTGAAAATCATTTTGAAAGAAGAGCACAACAGAAAACTAAGAAAACTAGACAGCGCGGCCACTGAGCCTGAATGTAAAGCTAACTAAATGTAAAGAAGACTTCATCAGAGCGTTAGCAGATATTAAAAATATTTATTACAACAGCAGAAATCAAACATCTTTGCAGGAAAGCACCAAAGGCTATCCAGAAATATTCAGAGAAGGAGCTCTCACCGCTATAGCTATCCCTCCGACACAAGGTAGCGTGGAGAGGCTTTTCTCAGTTTTGAAGCTTATGAAGACTGACCTCAGAGAATCTGTTAAAGGAGAACTTGTAGAAGCCATGTTATTTTTGAGGACTTACAACTTTGAATAGAAGTTCATGACTCATTTCAATGACGGTTTGTGATTAAATGATAGAAGTATTCTTCTCCAGGTGTTCTCAAGTTCGTTAAAGCTGCTTTTCCTAGCTTTTATGTTCGTTGCTTGCAATTCCGGTTGTTGCTTGGTATATTTTGTTTCCTTATGTACATTTATACGTAACATTTTCCAAAAATGAACTTCTTTCGATAGAGTAAAAATAATTGCATAACCATAACAATGAAGTTATTTATGACTTTGACATTCGCCTAATGATTCACTTGGCAACGATGAAGGGCTACTTTGGCCAATAGGCATCACAACAAAAGAAAATTATAGAAAAATATTTATTATTTTACAAAAAAAGGTAAGGGTCGGATGTAAGAAATCATAAGATTCGGAGATGGATGTTGCAAGCACTTCACTCTTGAGCTTACACCGCTCCGGACGTATCATAAAATAATAGGAGACCCGCGTGTGAAAAAATTCACGAGATAATCGACATAGCTACTGTATTTGCTTAATATACACAGGTGTAAAATTTTCTCTTCTTAGACTTGCTTCTTCTTCATCCCAAGAATTTTGTGATGACTGATGACACTTCTTCATTTACTGTACTTTCCTTACTAAAATACATGCAGAGGAAAACGTTTCGGCGGCCAACTCAAATTCTTATCGTAAGAGATGGGTGCTTATTTTGAGCAGTACACTTCAATTCGTCTTCAGCACACTGAATTTCATTTCCGCTGCGTATCCAGAATACACAGATAGTTTCAGCAGAACAAAATTTTCGCTCCCGAAAAGTTGGAATAAAGAATTACTACGTCAACTATACAGGAAAAAAATTGTTCCTCTACGTTTTGCTGATTTTGCTACAAAATATTCACATCCTAAATGAAAATATAATCTCGATGTAGAGAAAAAGTAATGAATAACACACCACGGCAAGAAAAGTTGCATTCAACAAGCGATAAGTACCGTATTTGAAATTTAACGTTCTTCTGCAATATGGTTTACTTTTGCCTACTGAATCCCATTAGAAGGGAACAGGATCGCCAAAATTTCCCACGGGGCAAGAAATACATGAAGATAGTAAAGGGGTAAGGATTTCACTTTAGCCTTTTGCAACCACGTTATCGTCGATTACGAAATCTGCATCCAGGCCTATTGTTCGCCTATTTCGTTAAGAGCGGCACGAAAACAAATATTGGATGAAGGAAGCCTTAGAAGAGAGTACGATAGACGATGCAACTGAGTGCTTAGAGAAGCTGTATATATGTATCTGCATTGAATGAACTTCAACGTTAATAATTTTTTTTTTTTTGCTATGTATTTTTAAGAGCGTGACACTGAACATATAAATCTAATACTAAGAATGACCGTCGTGAGTTTATAAATATATATATATATATTAATATATTTATTTATGTGTTCGGTGACACGCTCTTAACGAAATAGATAGGGAAATATTAGCTCTGGCGGTCTTGGTTTCATCAGTGTATTCATCTGCTTTAAGACTGTGGTCATTCTGCCAAGCTTCATAGAAAACTGATAGGTAGAAAATCCTCCACGTTGCAGATGACGGCACTCTAACAGTAGCTATATCTGACTCCGGTCTTTCTTTGACAACGTTGAAGTCTGATGCTCTCAAGACTGCACAATTATTGACGCAAATGGTAAAATATTCTTCACCGGTCAACAGGCGCGTAAAGACCTTGATGATTTATTGGCAGCAAATTGTTTTCTTCATTTTGGGTTCTTCACTTCTCAGGTTACAATACTGTATATAAATTCGGCAGATGACTATGGAAGAAGAAGACAATGATTGTGTGTAAGGGCAGTAGACAACTATTTCTTCTGAGAGAGTAGAATTCGCTTCAGAGCCCGAAATTTCAGCACTTCAATGAAGGAGAGAGTTAAATATAGAACCCCGTATTTTGGATACGGCGCATTCAAGTTTAATGCAGAGTTTATTAATTATGATTTTACTTTGGAAGACGCCCATTTAATCGAAATGGAGAGAGCAGAAAGATTACGGAGAGTAGCAAATAAGCGTGAGCGGGAAAATGTTGAAACAGCAAGTCAGAGAAGAAAACAAACATATCGATTATTGCGTAAATTTCTTCATGCACGGGTCCACTAGTATATAAATAAATATGTAAAGAACTATATAAACACACGACGGTCAATCTTAGTGTTAGTGCTTTGAAATCTCAGGTATGGCCTAAGCGCTCTTGCTGGCAGAAATTAAAGGCGAAAGTAGTAATTAAACAAAAAAGCGTGTCGTGGGCATCTCCTGCGGCACGCCACACCGTAGCAGGAAGAGTCCCGTGGCAGAGGTGGCTGACTGGCTCAGTATAAGGAGATTGGACGCTCAGGGCAGCGTCAAATTTTCTTGTAGGGCTTGGGAGGGACGGTTGAGGACTGAGTCTTCCGTCAATACAGCGCCATAGCAAAGCAATTGGTGATTCATTGCAGCTGTGGTGGCCAGTTAGTGTGGCCATGTATCTGCAGCACGAGCCAGTGCAGAGGTGGAATATGTGGCCAAACCGACTTTACCTTCCTCACCATCTGTGACTCACTTCACGAAGCAGCAAGAGACGCAGAAAAGCTACTTCCACTCTATAGTCAGGAGGAATACTTGGTATATACATCACATACGGTGGAAATATTGTACAGACTTTTTCTATTCATTGATATGAGTTTATAAAGATCTAAGACAACCTTTTTCATAGGGTGAGCAAAATTTCGTCCAGTGGAATTTTTCAAAATCCAATATGGCCGCTGCAACCCTCTGATATCATTAAAATGACCATAACTTTGTGGATATCTGTACTAGGGACATAAATTTCTGCTTTATACCCTGGTTTTCATATATGAAGAATAAAATTACACCATTATTGATGTAATTAGACAACTATGTTCAGCCTTACGACTGAAGTGATTCAGTGAGGTTGTGTTGTGACAGTGCTCTGTAGACTTGAAAGTAAGTCTACTGCAATGTGTGTGAATTTTGTTGAGCAGCTCCGCAAATTTCTCAGAAGCACATTTTGGCGGTCGATAACACACCACACAAACCAGTTTAATTTTTGTCTATTTTTGCAATTAGAATTTCACACATGCTATTCGAGAATTTCTGTAGAACGTGTGAGCCAAGCTATTCTTTCACATACAACGCTACTCTGCCGCATTTACGGTTTTCGCGGTCACACCTGTAGTGACACTTTGTCAAAGGCGTTCGAGAAGTTGATTGCTGGTAAGCTTGGTCGCTTCGCTAAGGCAACGGGGTTGCTGCCTGCTGGTCAGTTTGCGTACAGAACTGGCTTGGGTTGTTGTGACGCTCTGTTGTCGGTGTC
>LQNS02277964.1:11530521-11559825 GCA_001587735.2 Parhyale hawaiensis | reverse complement strand
AATATATATGATCGTAAAGCACTCGAATCTCCTTTGAATTGAGTACATTTGAAGTTGAGCCAGTCTTTCGTGATAGTTTAAATCTTTCATGCCTCGGATTTTGGCAGCGAACGATCTCTGGATAGCCTCGAGGCGCTCTAAATTTTTCCGTTTGCTTGGCATCCAAAGAGTTGAACAGTATTCAATCCTTGTCAGTATCAGTTGTTTCCATAAGGTGAGCATTGTGTCTGCCTCTCGTGAAGAGAAAGTTCGAACCACCAATCCGCTCCACTTCTTGCCTACGGTAACAACTCGAGCCCCATGATCTTCAAAGTGGCACTGTCTTGTATTCTCACCCCAAGATCTCTTAAAAGTTGCTTTCTCTCGATTTCGCTCCCATCTCTCGTCGTGTAGAATGTGGATTCAGCAAGGGAAAAGTTTTTTTCGTATCATAAAAGTTCAAATTTTGATTCGTTGAAGGACATGTTGTTAATCGATGTCCATTGAAAGATGTTGGTTAGATCTAGTTGCACATTCCGTACGTCCGCCGTTGATTGCACCGCTGCTAATATCCGTGTGTCATCAGCGAACGATGAAAAAACGGCAAACTTGCATTGGTGCCCCATATCATATATCATGATAAGGGAGAGTATTGGACCAAGCACGGTGCCTTGTGGGACTACACTGAGTACCGGCTGTCGTTTAGACACTTTATTATTTATAATTACACTTTGGGTTCGGTTTGTCAGTAGCAAACTTACTCAGAATAGGGGCACTGACGTTTCGAAGGAAATGAAAAAGTTGAAACTGAAAGTGCACACTGTTGGTCGATCGATTGATGGAATCACAGGAGAAAGTAACATTGCTGAATTCTGGAATTCTCTTATGAAGGCGTGATGAACTGCTTTGATGACAATAGTAATGAAGATAACGGTGAAAGTATTCTAGATAATGTGAGCGCACATCATGAGCAATGTACTTTATCGGACGACGAAGTCCCCGAAGCATTAAAGCTAAGTAGCTACTTAAGAATAATAAAGCTACAAGCTACATGGACGGACACGGCTCCCGCTGAAGCATACAAATGCCGCCCTCCGGAGCTTGTAACCCTACTTGCTGCATTTCTTGATGGCTGCCTTACTCTATGCTTCCTCCCTGACACTCTGATGACGGTCATAATATCCCCAATTGTAAAAAGTAAGACAAAGTGTGTCTTAGACAAGAGCAACTACCGCCCTATAGCTGCCACTAAGTCACTTTCAAAGTTAGTAGAACTGGTACTAGAGCGACGGATGTCAGCGCATATGGACACTGCGGATAACTAATTTGGCTTTAAAGCATAACATGGTACAGAAATGGCTGTCTTTGTGCTAAAACAAGTTATAAATTATTTTCACTGACAATGGCTCTCTAATGTATCTTTGTTTTTGCTAAGGCAGCATTTGATAGGGTGCACCATTACTCATTGTTTTAGTGTATACTGGAGAAACAAACATGAAAGTATTTTCTTTTCTTCAAACTCAGAAATGTTACATAAAATAGGGGATGGAAATGTCATCAGCGTTTGACATGACTAGTGCTCGGACATTAGTCATACATGCCATAAAAGCCATAAATACCCATTACTGCCATAAATGCCTGATAAGTCCATGAGTGCCTATATTTGACACAAATGCCAATGAAGCTGCCGTAAGTGCCTATTATTTTGCTATAAATGCCTTTTTTTTTGTTTATAACTGCATATGAAGCGGGCTCTAATGCCTATTATTTTGTGATAAATGTGTTTCTTCTTCCATTTGTTCTGTTTTATTTATACAAAAAGAAAAGTGTTAGTGTATTGTTCACACGTTGTTAGCTATGATGTAATTGGCATTCTTGGCTTTGGCGTAGTAGGGTAACTGGCTGAGTGCCGTCCTGTGATAGGTCAGTTTGAGCAGGTGCGGGTTATATAAGCGTGATGCAATCATGCAACACGGCAATTGGTTCTCAGAGGTCACCATGAGGGATATGCTCATATGATTAGCTCCTACTATTAGCTGTCTATGATTAGCCCCCTAAAACCCAGGCCCCTGAATTGCCTTAACTTTGACTGAAAATATTATTCAGAAAACTGAGTGTATCTCTGATGCTGACCGGAGACTATACTATACTTTATACCCCTACTGTCCAGACTGTGTAGTACCTCTCTCAGTGAAGCACATCGTGGTATAATGCCCATCCTTTATGGATGAAAGGCTGCGATATTTCTCAGCTCTAGTTACAATCATGGACATGCTGAAAGACTCCTGTTGCTATTTACGGACCTTTGTACTGATACTTGTCAGATTTGAACTTACTAAATAATTTGTGAATTTCAAATCCATAGGTTCTTGTAAGAACCTAAAAAGATAAATATGGGAGACAGTCCTCCCCTGATATATATCTGATTATACATGCATCTCTGTTGGAACGCGTGAGCTGCGGCTACGGAGGTTAAACAATATGTTATAATAATAATGGTGTAACTTTAAAAAGAAATTCATTGCGCGCTTGCGTGTTGGTTACAATGACATATATGGCATATTAATGAAAGTGCCTAGGTCTGATAGTACTAGTCTAATATTTGCTCAAAAGTACACTCGTTATCTGAAAGTCAGTTCCAAGAAATGCGCCTTCAGCCTAAAATGCTCTAAAAACTCATTCATGAGAGTCATTCGCAATGGCCCTGGCTACAATCGATCTATTATGTATCTACGATGGCAGCCCATACTGTTGCCTGACGGAGGCCAAGCAATTGGGCGTAATAATGTCTAGAATGGAAAACCACTGTGACATGTCCTTTGGTTGTAACCTAGAAATAAGATACATCCTCTTGTGTACCATGTAGCATTTCAGTATTGTAATGTCTCCATAAGTATTAAATGATGTTTATTATTATTGTTATTTCTATTATTAAGTTTGTCAGGGAAGTGAAAATATACGAACACGATCGGGATTCTTTCCATCCAAAGCCAGAGCTTCATACAAGCTCAATGTTCCTCCATTTATTATTTATTACTGAATGCAAAGCGTCCACGCAAGCGAGTGCATGGTGCACCAGCAAAATAATTAATGCGCTGAGGAGCCCTGGTTTTTCTGCATTTATATTTTTGTATGTCTGTCTGTGTGTCAGCAGCCTAACTCAAAAAGTCGTGAACAGATCTGTTAGGAATATGACAAAGAAGAGATGTTTGAGTTTTGGTAATGATCAAAATGGCATCCTGCATTCAGGACTAATTTTAATTTTTAATTAGCATTGCCTTACTCTGCGGAGGTCATCGCTCTCGGAGTGCTTCTCTAGCAATGTAAGACATTCTATAGGCCTTCCGTGTTCTCTGTTGTACAACATTCACCATTTACCTAATCACTTTTCATATCTTGGCTCTGTGACAGTGTTACTGGAACTGGTATCGAATGCATCAACTGGTGTCCAGTTAGTTGTAGAAGACGCTGTGTTGCTGGGGTTAGTAGGGCATATTTTGCCCTGTAATGACAGGCTGGGAGTTGTGATGTGAGCAGGACAAGATTGCCAGATGTTGGATGTGTATGTGTGACGTGTATTGGTATAGTCCAGCAATCCTAGTGAATATTGATCTACAAGTACATAGACAATAGCAGAACTGCCCCCTCTGTAGTATTTTAAGCTGCGATGAGTTGGGTGGGTTGCTTTGAGCTGCACGTACGGTATTGCTTACGTGCTTGCTTTTCATGTGTAGAGACGAAATGCCCAGTACTCATGTGTGGATGTACTGTTCAATTTGTTATAGGACTTGATACTGTCACCGTACTGTAAGTTGATATGAAATCTGTTGTAATCAGAATTGTCTGGGGAACCGTGATGTAACATGGTGTTATCCGCTCAGTGTTACTCCTTAAAAAGGTAAGTCTGAAACAACCAAAACAACCATAATGTAAACACAGGCGTTTATTCATAATTATTGCTAATAATAACAACGACATAGCCCCTAAAAATTTCATAATAGGTCCCTGCAGATAATTTTTCCATGAGAAATTGCAAAATTACACCAATCGAAAATTTTTCTCCATTAATTCAGTAGACCGACTGCGTGAGTTTTCAGAACGTAAGCGCAATCGAAATATCTAATCACTCTGTTAAATAAAAAGATATTTAGTTTTATTTGTTACGAACATAAACTAGCAACAAAATAATATGCTTCACAGGTCACAAACGTAATTATAGGCATATTTATTCGATGCATATGTGGCGAGACTTGGCAACTGCACGGTGTTACTCTGTTCGCAACCCACCTCTTTGCAAGGTAGTGAGTTTGCGTAACACCGGGTGACCCTGGCGTGTCTCATTGACGGAAAATGGCTCAGTGCGACACTGATTTTGAGACGGAGTTACCCTCGAGGTAACTCTGGATTACCCAGCGCTCTGATTACAACAGGCCTCTGCTCTCCTCAGTGTACTGACCTTGTCTGGCATCCAACAGTGGAGCTGCTATTCCGCAGCCAGGGGATCGGCTCCGCTCATGGAATGGGCCTCTCACTCCGTCTATTGTCACATATCTAACCCAATGTTGAACTAGTGTTGCGATGCTTTGTAATAATCCATTAGCAGTAAAATATGTTAACCTATCATATGCTCTTAATTGCCTTTGGCTTTTGTGACATAAAATGTATTACGTTACTGCAGTTGTGCCGCAGTAGGCAAAACTTGGGTTTTGCTGGGGATATTGCACGCTCCCCCGGCGCTGTACGAGTGCTCATGGTGAAGTCTTTCTGACTGGCTGGTCTTGTGGCAAATGATGGCTCTGTGCCCTTCTGAATCTTGACAGAAATTCGGTCAGTTCTCTGAGAAACAGCAACGATTTCTGTCTTAAATTTCTCAAGTTTGAGTGTCTATTTAGGACACTTTTGTAATGAAAATTATGAGTATGATCTAAATGATCCATGTGAAGATCAACTACCGTTGGATGATTTGTAAACAAGCAGACAATATTTGATTGTTTTGCGACCATAGCTTCCGGCTATTTCTGTGCCGAGCATCATAAAGATCGGACTATTCTTTTATTCAAATCGATGTTTGAATCCTTAGCTGCGGTTCTGATGCTCTTGGGCGACTTTCTTATCTCTGCAATGAATGTTATTCACTTGAATAGCTCGCATCTGTAAACTTATTCCGTTACAACTTTATTGACATAATATGTTTCTCTCTATTCCCATTATTAACAATATCTTCCATGAAGTCAGTTACTTCGTTTCGCATATTTCTTGCAGATTAATTACCTGAATGCAAGAGCATTTTTCAAATAATATGACGCGGGGGAACGACATCTGTATCCAAGTTATCCTAAATATGAACAAATATGAGGCATTCGCCCCTCAAGTTGTACCACAGCTCGTGACATCCATCTTGGATCACACTTGATCTCCTTTGCAAGGAAGTGGCGTTGCGGTCGTGATCACGGAGCAGTCACTCCGGATCACTAACACAATCACGTCGAAAACTGGTC
The DNA here is from genome assembly GCA_001587735.2 of Parhyale hawaiensis. Taxonomy (NCBI): domain Eukaryota; kingdom Metazoa; phylum Arthropoda; class Malacostraca; order Amphipoda; family Hyalidae; genus Parhyale; species Parhyale hawaiensis. The sequence continues at coordinate 11,554,348 of LQNS02277964.1, read as the reverse complement.
ACAAAAACCCAGAAATCTCTGGTAGTCATCTGCAGGTTGGCCACAAATAAACGGTTTTGTTAGGTTGGGTTTATGTTTAACTTGATAATACTGGTATACTCATATTGCCCCTTGTTTGATCTAGGACCATTCCACCCTTGCTATTCCTGTCTAATATTCACTTGTTGCTCACAGCGCGTGACATGACACGTGTTGCAGCCTTAATATGTAGCTACATGGTAGCGATTGTTGCTCCTGTGTATCTTGGTTGACAGCAGGCCGCATACATAATGGCCTGCCGCCAAACAGTACAGTCACAGTTGGCCTCCGTAAAGCTAGCAAACGTGAAGTGTAAGAGTTTCTGATTGGTGCAGGGAATAAAAATAACGTGAGAACCAGATATCAGCAGATCGAAAATTCGTGATGTCGCTGCCGTAGCCGCGCTCCAGCCTGTGACGTCAGAGTGGACCGCCGTCGCTTTAAGCTAGAAGTAGAAGTAGCATTTTTACCCAGTGCCACTGATTTATAACCATATGTTATCAGTGGAAATGCAACGTAGGTAAAATTTTACTGATTTAAAGCAATAATTGCATTTAACTAGACGTGTTTTGAGCCATTTAACGGAAGCAACGTGAAATGCAGAATCCTCAAGAACAAACTACACAGAATAAATAATCGATAAAATTTTGGATTTGAGAATTGATATTAGTGATAAAAGTAACAATATAAGTTTAGCAGTGTAGTGTAACATAAGGAACGTCAGTAAGCAACGCTGGGCGCGGCTGTTTTTTTGTCACTCCAAGTTAAGGTGTTATGCAGGCTTAACTGACTGTGGCTATGCCGCAGTTATGGCCAGTACTCTCTTAGTTCTTGCAAAAATGAATTTTGCCACTCGCGGCACAAGTTTTAATTCTAGTTTTTTGTAATTGTAGAATATGTTGGATAAACAATGATGGGTCGCGGCTCTATAACAGGTAGTAATAACGGCAAGACCAGATAACCTGCTCCCTGGTATAAAGCCGTGACCAATCACTTTTTATCCAAGATATCCTACAATTAAAAAAAAAAATATAACCAAAACTTTTGCCGCGAGGGCAAAAATGTAGTTTTGTAAGAACTAAAAGAGCACTGGCCATAACTGCGGCATAGCCACAGTCAGTTAAGCCTGCATAACAGCTTAACTTGGAGTGACAAAAAAGGCCGCGCCGAGCGTTGCTTACCGACGTTCCTCGTGCTATACTATACCGATAAACTTATATTGTCACAATCAGTAATATAAGTTCTCAAATCCATCATTTTATATATTTCTTATTTGTAGCTTGTTTTTGAAGATTCTGCATTATACGTTTTTTCAGTAAAATACCTCTAAACACGTCTTGTTAATTACAATTAGTACTTTCTATCAGTAAAATGTTACCTAAGTTGCATGTTTACCGATAATATACGGTTATAAATCAGTGGTACTGGGAAACAGGGCTATTTCTATACGGTTATAAATCAGTGGTACTTGGAAACAGGGCTATTTCTATACGGTTATAAATCAGTGGTACTTGGAAACAGGGCTATTTCTATTCCTAGCTTAAAGCGACGGCGGTCCGCTCTGACGTCACAGGCTGAAACGCTGCTCGAGCAGTGACGTCACGATTTTTGATCAGCTGATATCTGGTCCTCCCGTTGTTTTAACACTCTCTGGATTAGTGATATTTTTATTGTGCATTTTCTCTCACGCTAATATTTATTCATCGGTTCTGTGATCCAAGTTGTTTTTCGATAGCTACCTCCTCAGTGTGATATTCTGGTGACTCCTATCTCTTTTATAAAATTTCTGCGACTTTCGCCTTCAATAGTAATTTTTCAGTCTTATTGCTAGGTGTTGCGTCTGGAACAAATTCTAATGATATGATTAGATTCTAGAGTCTTATGAAGTAGGTTTTCTGCTTCGTCTGCTGCTGCGTGACAGGAGCTAGTGTTGTATAAAGAACTTTTTTATTTGCTAGCCATTTATTTTGCGAAAAAACATGTTTTTTTAAGTTTTTATGTATTTTAAGTAGCTACCGTATGTACCCAAAACTGCTTAGTTATGGATAATAAGTTTAGGAAAACGGGTTCAATTGTTTTTTTCACCCTCTACTACATTTATGTGCCATCTATGGTTAAACATACACCTGAATTAGAGCATTCAATCTATTTACCTCATAAACCAGGCAGCCCTAGATTTGTAGACTTGTAATATATTGGGAGTCTTGAACTCCCGGACCCACTGGTTCTCTTGATATTTTAGTTTTCAATGAAATGGAGCAGAAAAATTCAAATGGACAGAACTAATGTTCAATATGCAACAGTTAAGACAGCAAGTAGTTACTTGAAAAACAAAACAATCTCTCAATATCTTGTAATTACATTTTTTATATTTGAGTAAACCCCTAAAGGGGCATAGGATGAGCCAAAACCCATAGGTCATAGGGTTAAGTCAGTTAAGTTCGCCAATTCTATGTTATGGGGGGGTAGTGCCTTCAGTGGATTTGGGTAGTTTACTTAAGCCACTAGCTAGGCTTACAGGACATCTGTCTTTTGTGCCTGCAGCCTACTTTGTTCCTTCCGATTTCATACTGCTATTGATCTTACTTTCCCGTTTTTTTCTTTCCTGATTTGCTGTTCAAGTCGACTAGATGTGTCAGTGTCACTAAATTTGTTGATAGAAATGTCAAGATAATTATAATAATTTGTTGTTTTGCTTTGTTTATATAAAATACCAAAAAGTTGTATTGCAGGTTGGTTGTGAAATAAATGAAATAGGTACGGTACATTTAAGGAGTTTGTCTTGCAAAAGGAAAGGTATTATTTTTGTAATATTGGGTCAATTTTCGTGAGATTTTGTTGAAGTTATGTTGCATCGAAAATGAAGGTGGCTTTGCTTAGCACTTTTTCCCATTTGATCCATAGCAAACGAGTTATTCAATTCAAAGAGAACGGAAGAAATGGGGGGTCTGGGGAAAATTTTAAACCTCCTACAGTTTTTATTTCAGAGATGATACACATACAATTGGATTTCAAAAAACAATGCCTACAAATATAGGCTTGCCAAATTTCCAAATTTTGAGAAGAAACCTATTTGGAAAAATGTGTTAGCAATTTATTTTTTTATCTGTTTTACCATAGATTTTCAAAGTAACATCTAAATCATTATGATTTACAAATTATGCGAGCTTCACTTTGCGAGTCTAATGGTGTCTGTATCATCTCTCTAGAATTAAAACTGTAGGAGTAACGTTTTGAAAATTGGGTAGAGATGATTTCATATTAGGTTCGCGCAATGTTTTTCCTGTTTTCCCCACTTAAGCCACGTCCACACGGTCTGTCACAAACACAAAAACAGAGAAGCAAAAACACAAACACGTTTCTCTCTCCAGACGGGATCAACCAGGAACGCAAGCACTTCAGGGCCACAACAAGCGATTATAGCATTCCATAAGGACCATAACCATTAATAGACATTCCACCCTCACTTACTGGTCGTACATGGCTTCATTACCATATTCAGTGACAAAAGCATAATTTTTCAGTTGAAACTGAACCGCGTAGTGATTGTTTTCAATGTTTAATTCCAATTTTTTTGACTGTGGAAAGCATTTTTCAACCATATGATGCCAATTACTAAATAACTGTAGCATATTCATTTAGTTCCATCTGCGTCTTCTGTTTTATTACCATAATTATTATTAAGAGATACAGTGGAGCAATATTTAAATTTTAAAGTAAGAAACTGATGTGCACACTATGAATTGCAATTGGATGTCAAGAAATGAATAAATAAATAAGAAATTAATGTTTTTGTCGTCTGCATTCGTGTATTTGAGAGGTGTCAGTGAGTGAATTATTAGCTATACTTTTTGCCAGTACAGGCTAAATAAAGTTTTACAGGCCAGTCAGCTTTTACAACAACTAAAATTAGGGATGTGGCGATTATTCGGCTTCGGCTTCGGCAGTGCCGAATATTCGGCAAAATGCCGAATATTCGGTTTCGGCCGAATACAAGCTCAAATTTTGCCGAATAATTTTTTTCGGCAATGTTTATTTNTAATTGGCATTCTTGGCTGTGGCGTAGTAGGGCAACTGGCTGAGTGCCGTCCTGTGATTGGTCAGTTTGAGCAGGTGCGGGTTATATAAGCGTGATGCAACACGGCGGTTGGTTCTCAGAGGTCACCATGAGGGATATGCTCATATAATTAGCTCCTATTATTAGCTGTCTATGATTAGCCCCCTAAACCCAGGCCCCTGAATTGCCTTAACTTTGACTGAAAATATTATTCAGAAAACTGAGTGTATCTCTGATGCTGACCGGAGACTATACTATACATTATTCCCCTACTGTCCAGACTGTAGTACCTCTCTCAGTGAGGCACATTGTGGTATAATGCCCATCCTTTATGGATGGAAGGCTGCGATATTTCTCAGCTCTAGTTACAATCATGGACATGCTGAAAGACTCCTGTTGCTATTTACGGACCTTTGTACCGATACTTGTCAGATTTGAACTTACTGAATAATTTGTGAATTTCAAATCCATAGGTTCTTGTAAGAACCTAAAAAGATAAATATGGGAGACAGTCCTCCCCGGAAATATATCTGATTATACATGCATCTCTGTTGGAACGCGTGAGCTGCGGCTACGGAGGTTAAACAATATGTTATAATAATAATGGTGTAACTTTAAAAAGAAATTCATTGCGCGCTTGCGTGGTTACAATGACATATATGGCATATTAATGAAAGTGCCTAGGTCTGATAGTACTAATCTAATATTTGCTCAAAAGTACACTCATTTTCTGAAAGTCAGTTCCAGGAAATGCGCCTTCAGCCTAAAATGCTCTAAAAACTCATTCATGAGAGTCATTCGCAATGGCCCTGGCTACAATCGATCTATTATGTATCTACGATGGCAGCGCATACTGTTGCCTGACGGAGGCCAAGCAATGGGGCGTAATGATGTCTAGAATGGAAAACCACTGTGACGTGTCCTTTGGTTGTAACCTAGAAATAAGATACATCCTCTTGTGTACCATGTAGCATTTCAGTATTGTAATGTCTCCATGAGTATTAAATGATGTTTATTATTTTTGTTATTTCTATTATTAAGTTTGTCAGGGAAGTGAAAATGTACGAACACGATCGGGATTCTTTCCATCCAAAGCCAGAGCTTCATACAAGCTCAATGTTCCTCCATTTAGTATTTATTACTGAATGCAAAACGTACACGCAAGCGAGTGCATGGTGCACCAGCGAAATAATTAATGCGCTGAGGAGCCCTGGTTTTTCTGCATTTATATTTTTGTATGTCTGTCTGTGTGTCAGCAATATAAGACATTCTATAAGCCTTCCATGTTCTCTGTTGTACAACATTACCCATTTACCTAATCACTTTTCATATCTTGGCTCTGTGACAGTGTTACTGGTATCGAATGCATCAACCAGACTGCCAGTGTCCAGTTGGTTGGAGAAGCCGCTGTGTTGCTGGGGTTAAAAGGGCATATTTTGCCCTGTAATGACAGGCTAGGAGTTGTGATGTGAGCAGCACAAGATTGCCAGATGTTGGATGTGTATGTGTGACGTGTATTGGTACACTCCAGCAAACCTAGTGAATACAGATCTATAAGTACATAGACAATAGCAGAACTGCCTCCTCTGTAGTATTTTAAGCTGCGATGAGTTGGGTGGGTTGCTTTGAGCTGCACGTACGGTATTGCTTACGTGCTTGGTTTTCATATGTAGAGACGAAATGCCCAGTACTCATGTATGGATGTACTGTTCCAATTGTTCTAGGACTTGATACTGTCACCGTACTGTAAGTTGATATGAAATCTGTTGTAATCAGAATTGTCTGGGGAACCGTGATGTAACATGGTGTTATCCGCTCAGTGTTACTCCTTAAAGAGGTAAGTCCAAAACAACCATAATGTAAACACAGGCGTTTATTCATAGTTATTGCTAATAATGACAACGACATAGCCCCTAAAAATTTCATAATAGGTCCCTGCAGATAATTTTTCCATGAGAAATTGCAAAATTACACCAATCGAAAATTTTTCTCCAATAATTCAGTAGACCGACTGCGTGAGTTTTTAGAACGTAAGCGCAATCGAAATATCTATTCACTCTGTTGAATAAAAAGATATTAGTTTTATTTGTTTCGAATATGTATAAACTAGCAACAAAATAATAATGCTTCACAGGTCACAAAACGTAATTATAGGCATATTTATTCGATGCATATGTGGCGAGACTTGGCAACTGCAGGGTGTTACTCCGTTCGCAACCCACCTCTTTGCAAGGTAGCGAGTTTGCGTAACACTGGGTGACCCTGGCGTGTCTCATTGACGGAAAATGGCTCAGTGCAACACTGATTTTGAGACGGAGTTACCCTCGAGGTAACTCTGGGTTACCCAGCGCTCTGATTACAACAGGCCTCTGGTCTCCTCAGTGTACTGACCTTGTCTGGCATCCAACAGTGAAGCTGCTACCCCGCAGCCAGGGGTTCGGCTCCGCTCACTCCGTCTATTGTCACATATCTAAGCCAATGTTGAGTTAGTGTTGCGATGCTTTGTAATTATCCAGTAGCAGTAAAATATGTTAAACTATCATATGCTCTTAATTGCCTTTGGCTTTTGTGAGATAAAATGTATTACGTTACTGCAGTTGTGCCGCAGTAGGCAAAACTTTGGTTTGCCGGGGATATTGCACGCTCCCCCGGCGCTGTACGAGTGCTCATGGTGAAGTCTTTCTGACTGGCTGATCTCGTGGCAAATGATGGCGCTGTGCCGTTCTGAATCTTGACAGAAATTCGGTCAGTTCTCTGAGAAACAGCAACGATTTCTGTCTTAAATTTCTCAAGTTTGAGTGTCTCTTTAGGACACTTTAGTAATGAAAATTATGAGTATGATATAAATGATCCATGTGGAAATCAACTACCTTTGGATGATTTGTAAACAAGCAGACAATATTTGATTGTTTTGCGACCGTAGCTTCCGGCTATTTCTGTGCCGAGCATCATAAAGATCGGACTATTCTTTCATTCAAATCGATGTTCGAATCCTTAGTTGCGGTTCTGATGCTCTTGGGCGACTTTCTTATCTCTGCAATGAATGTTATTCACTTGAATACCTCGCATCTGTAAACTTATTCCGTTACAACATTATTGACATAATATGTTTCTCTCTATTCCCATTATAAATAATGTCATCCATAAAGTCAGTTACTTCGTTTCGCATATTTCTTGCAGATTAATTACCTGAATGCAAGAGCATTTTTCAAATAATATGACGCGGGGGACGACATCTGTATCCAAGTTATCCTAAATATGAACAAATATGAGGCATTCGCCCCTCAAATTGTACCACAGCTCGTGACATCCATCTTGGATCACACTTGATCTCCTTTGCAAGGAAATGGCGTTGCGGTCGTGATCACGGAGCAGTCACTCCGGATCACTAACACAATCACGTCGAAAACTGGTCACAAAAACCCAGAAATCTCTGGTAGTCATCTGCAGGTTGGCCACAAATAAGCGGTTTTGTTAGGTTGGGTTCATGTTTAATTTGATAATACTGGTATAGTCATCTTGCCCCTTGATTGATCTAGGACCATCCCACCCTTGCTCTTCTTGTCTAATATTCACTGTTGCTCACAGTGCGTGACATGACACGTGTTGCAGCCTTAATATGTACACGGTAGCGATTTTTGCTCCTTCGGATCTTGGTTGACAGCAGGCCGCATACATAATGGCCTGCTGCCAAACAGTACAGTCACAGTTAGCCTCCATAAAGCTAGCAAACGTGAAGTGTAAGAGTTTCTGATTAGTGCAAGGAATAAAAATAACGTGAGGACCAGATATCAGCAGATCGAAAATTCGTGATGTCGCTGCCCGAGCCGCGCTCCAGCCTGTGACGTCAGAGTGGACCGCCGTCGCGTTAAGCTAGAGGTAGAAATAGCCATTTTTACCCAGTGCCACTGATTTCTAACCATATGTTATCAGTGGAAATGCAACGTAGGTAAAATTTTACTGACTTGAAGCAATAAATGCATTTAACTAGACGTGTTTTGAGGCATTTAACGGAAGCAACGTAAAATGCAGAATCCTCAAGAACAAGCTACACAGAAGAAATAATCGATAAAATTTTGGATTTGAGAATTGATATTAGTGATAAAAGTAACAATATAAGTTTAGCAGTGTAGTGTAACATAAGGAACGTCGGTAAGCAACGCTGGGCGCGGCTGTTTTTTGTCACTCCAAGTAAAGCTGTTATGAAGGCTTAACTGACTGTGGCTATGCCGCAGTTATGGTCAGTACTCTTTTAGTTCTTGCAAAAATGAATTTTGCCACTCGTGGCACAAGTTTTAATTCGAGTTTTTTTGTAATTGTAGAATATGTTGGATAAAAAATAATGGGTCACGGCTCTATAACACAGGCAGTAAAAATATGGGAGGACCAGATAACCTTCTGGTCCCTGGTATAAAGCCGTGACCAATCACTTTTTATCCAAGATATCCAACAATTAAAAAAAATGTAATCAAAACTTGTGCCGCGAGGGGAAAAATTCATTTTTGTAAGAACTAAAAGAGCACTGACCATAACTGCGGCATAGCCACAGTCAGTTAAGCCTGCATAACAGCTTAACTTGGAGTGACAAAAAAGGCCGCGCCCAGCGTTGCTTACCGACGTTCCTCCTGCAATACTATACCGATAAACGTATATTGTCACAATCATTAATATAAGTTTTCAAATGCATCATTTTATATATAATTTCTTCTTTGTAGCTTGTGTTTGAAGATTCTGCCTTATACGTTTTTTTAGTAAAATACCTCTAAACACGTCTTGTTAATCACAATTAATACTTTCTATCAGTAAAATGTTACCTAAGTTGCATGTTTACCGATAATATACGGTTATAAATCAGTGGTATTGGGAAACAGGGCTATTTCTAGTTTTAGCTTAAAGCGACGGCGGTCCGCTCTGACGTCACAGGCTAGAGCGCTGCTCGAGCAGTGACGTCACGATTTTTGACCAGCTGATATCTGGTCCTCCTGTTGTTTTAACTCTCTGGATTAGTGATATTTTTATTGTGCCTTTCTCTCACAGCTAATATTTATTCATCAGTTCTGTGATCCAAGTTGTTTTTAGATAGCTACCTCCTCAGTGTGATATTCTGGTGACTCCTATCTCTTTTATAAAATTTATGCGACTTTCGCCCTCAATAGTAATTTTTCAGTCTTATTGCTAGGTGTTGCATCTAGAACAAATTCTAATGATAAGATTAGACTCTAGAGTCTTATGAAGTAGGTTTTCTACTTCTTCTGCTGCTGCGTGACATGAGCTAGTGTTGTATAAAAAACTTTTTTATTTGCTAGCCATTTATTTTGCGAAAAAACATGTTTATTTTTTCAAGTTTTTATGTTTATTTAGTAGCTACCGTATGTACACAAAACTGCTTAGTTATGGATAATAAGTTTAGGAAAACGGGTTCAATTGTTTTTTTCACCCTCTACTACATTTATGTGCCATCTATGGTTAAACATACACCTGAAATAGAGCATTCAATCTATTTACCTTGTAAACCAGGCAGCCCGAGATTTGTAGACTCGTAATATATTGGGAGTTTTGAAAGCCTGGACCCACTGGTTCACTTAATGTTGTAATTTTCAATGAAATGAAGCAGAAAAAGTCAAATGGACAGAACTAATGTTCAATATGCAACAGTTATGACAGCAATTAGTTACTTGAAAAACAAAACAAACTCTCAGTATCTTATAATTACATTTTTTAGATTTGAGTAAACTCCTAAGGGGGCATAGGATGGGCCAAAACCCATAGGTCACAGGGTTAGGTCAGTTAGGGTCGCCCATTCTATGTTATGGGGGTAGTGCCTCCAGTGGATTTGGGTAGTTTACTTAAGCCACTAGCTAGGCTTACAGGACATCTGTCTTTTGTGCCTGCAGCCTACTTTGTTTCCTTCCGATTTCATACTGCTATTGATCTTACTTTCCCGTCTTCTTCTTTCCTGATTTGCTGTTCAAATCGACTCGATGTGTCAGTGTCACTAAATTTGTTGATAGAAATGTCAAGATAATTATATTAATTTGTTGTTTTGCTTTGTTTATATAAATTACCTAAAAGTTGTATAACAGGTTGGTTGTGAAATAAATGAAATAGGTACGGTACATTTAAGGAGACTGTCTTGCAAAAGGAAAGTTATTATTTTTATAATATTGGGTCAATTTTCGTGAGATTTTGTTGAAGTTATGTTGCATCGAAAATGAAGGTGGCTTTGCTTAGCACTTTTTCCCATTTGCTCCATAGCAAACGAGTTATTCAATTAAAAGAAAATGAAAGAAATGGGGGGTCTGGGGAAAATTTTAAACCTCCTACAGTTTTTATTTCAGAGATGATACACATACAATTGGATTTCGAAAAACAATGCCTACAAAATTAGGCTTGCCAAATTTCCAAATTTCGAGAAGAAACTTATTTGGAAAAATGTGTTAGCAATTGATGTTTTTATCTGTTTTACCATAGACTTTTCAAAGTAACATCTAAATCATTATGATTTACAAATTATGCGAGCTTCACTTTGCGAGTCTAATGGTGTCTGTATCATCTCTCTAGAATTGAAACTATGGAGTAACGTTTTGAAAATTGGGTAGAGATGATTTCCGGTAAGGTTCGCGCAATGTTTTGCCTGTTTTCCCTATTTAATCCCCGTCCACGCGGTCTGTCACAAACACAATGACAGAGAAGCAAAAACACAAACACGTTTCTCTGTCCAGACGGGATCAACCAGGAACGCAAGCACTTCAGGGCCACAACAAGCGATTTCAGCATTCCATAACCATTAATAGACATTCCACCCTCACTTAATGGTCGTACATTACTTCATTACCATATTCAGTGACAAAAGCATATATTTTCAGTTGAAACTGAACCGCGTAGTGATTGTTTTGAATGTTTAATTCCAATTTTTTTGACTGTGGAAAGCATTTTTCAACCATATGATGCCAATTACTAAATAACTGTAGCATATTCATTTAGTTCCATCTGCTTCTTTTGTTTTATTACCATAATTATTAGTAAGAGCTACAGTGGAGCAATATTTAAATTTTAAAGTAAGAAACTGATGTGCACACTATGAATTTCAATTGAATGTCAAGAAATGAATAAATAAATAATAAGAAATTAATGTTTTTGTTGTCTGCATTCGTGTATTTGAGATGTGTCAGTGAGTGAATTATTAGCTATACTTTTTGCCAGTACAGGCTTAGTGAAGTTTTACAGGCCAGTCAGCTTTTACAACAACTAAAATATCTACGACCATTAAGTGAGGATGGAATGTCTATTAATGGTGAAGGAATGCTGAATTCGCTTGTTGTGGCCCTGAAGTGCTTGCGTTCCTGTTTGATCCCGTCTGGACAGAGAAACGTGTTTGCGTTTTTGGTTTCTGTTATTGTGTTTGTGACCGATCGTGTGGACGTGGCTTAAGTAGGGAAAACAGGCCGTAGCACTTGTGATTGTCATTCAAAATTGTTGGTCAAATACAGACTTCGTGAGATGATTGACCATCTGCACGAGGCTTAGCCTTACACTGCCTGCCTAAAATCTCTCCTCCATGTCTGTCTTACTAATACTTACTGTCAAGTACAAAAGTATTCTGAAAACCTTTCTGCGGGAGGTGGAGCTAGCGTACCACCTTTCCCCAAGAATGTATTATCGAATCGATCTCCAGGGAACTAGGTACAGATTTGTAAAATCGAAATAATATGTTAGACTCTTGTACTTTCCCATACAAAACGAGTTATATATTGATAGAAAGTAAGAAAATGGGGGTTATTTGGTTTCTTTGAAAAGCTCGTTTTCTATGGGAATTTGGGGAAAAATACAGGAGTCTAACCCACATTTTATTCCGTTTTTACATATCTGTACCAAGTTTCAGAAGATTGGCCCAATATTAAAAGAGCTAAAACTTCAGGGTCCATAGCACTCAAATTCGAAGTTAGGTCATCCCCACAATCCATAAAAACTTTCTTTTACTTCTATGATGAATTTCATGAATGTTGGTACAGAGAACACGTATGTAAAGTGTGATAAAATAAGTTAGGCTCTGGTATTTTTCTTATTTTTCTTATTTTCCTTATAGGAAACAAAGTTATTTCCCCTGATTTCTTGGAATAACTAATTTTATATGAGAAAATAAACCCTAGTATAACCAGCATTTGTTATCAATTTCACATAACTATCTGTGGTGGACCAATTTGCATGAAGACAGGTCCAATAATAAAAAGTAACCTTGTGAAGTTTAAAAAGTATAGGTAGCTAGGTACTTCTCAAATGGGGCCCACCTCTTCTCTACTCCCTTGTTCTACCCAGTTAGGGTTGGCTGGCTGCCTAAAAGTTGGCCTGTATGTTTGTCTGATGTAGCTATAACTACTGTGTATTGAAATTACTATCCTTTGGTAAATTATAAAATTGAAATGAAGTCGACATGAACTGATATAAAGGTTTGACGTTTCGGAAGCATCCTCCCATTTTCAAAAACCTAATAAAACCTTCTAAGGATATATACCTAACAACAAAAAAAATTTTTATTTAAGAAGACCTAAAACGTGATGGTGTTAGCAGTGTGGGACCTAGAGGGCGAATGACCACGGTGCGCTACGGGGTCCTTATATAAGCGTCGAGCGGCCCGGGAAGCGGAGGAGAATCGGGCGAGTGCAGTCGGAGGGAAAAGCGTCAATACTGTGTATTGAAAAAAGTAAAAGTGAAAATTTTTATGTTATTGGTGAGACAGTCCTTTTGTAATAGCTATGAGAAAAAGGGAATGGGAAATGTTCTAGATACATACAAAGCAATGTGGGAGGTGTATACTGTCTTAGTTGATTACTTAGAAAGGTTTTTATTCATTGCTGATGTACTTAAAAAAATATGCAAAAAAAAAAATCAATTTTTTGGTCGACGTTTTTTGTAAAAAGAAGGGTTTTTTTTTATAAAGAAAGGTGTTTTTTAGTCACATCTCTATAAATGACCTGCCAATGATGGCGAAAGTAAAGACGCTTTAGCCACACATTCCAAAAAGGACACGGCCCTGCACTGGCTCGTGCTGCAGATACATGTCCACACTAACTGGCCACCACAGTTGCAGGTAATCACAAATTGTTCTAGCTATTGAGCTGTATTGACGGAAGACTCAGTCCTCAACCATTCCTCCCAAGGCCTACAAGTAAAGAAGTTACGACGCTGCCCTGAGCATCCAAGCTCCTGATACTGAGCCAGTCAGCGACCTCTGCCGCGGGACTCTTCCTGCTATCGTGTGGGGTGCCACAGGAGAGGCCCACGGCACTCTTCCTTTTATTTTTAATAGATACTTTTGCATTTGATTAGCCAGGTGGAGCTCTCAGTCCGCGCTTGAAGCTGTAGACTACTGTGAGTTCACTCTATAGTTGAGATTTTCGGCAGAAATGCCGTGATGAAAATATATCTGGAAACGCCCAGAGCGGTAAAAACTTTGCCATTGAAGTGCTATCAACACCCAACTCCTATGATTTTTTACATCAGACTCAGACTCCTTTTCAATAAAATAATAAATAAATATGGATAGTTTTCCCTGTAATTTCCTTAGCTATTTTATGTTACCTATTTGCCAAAATTGCACTGCATCATTGCCAAGTGAATCATCAAGCTAATTTCAAAGTCATAAATAACTCCATGGTTAATGCTGTGCCATTTGGCATTCTTTACATTATTGATAGAAGTTCATTCTTAGAAAAAAGATGCTTTTAAAGGTAGTCACATAGAAAATCTGACATAAAAAGTAAAATCCTAAGTATAAAGCATCTGAGCAGACAAGGTAACGAAGTTGCTTTAGTTAACTTAAAACACCTAAAGAAGAATATCTAATTCATTTGATCACAAAACTTAATTGAAATGAGTCATGAACTTCTATTCAAAGTTGTAAGTCCTCAGAAATAACATGGCTTCTACAAGTTCTTCTCCAACTGATTCTCTGATGTTAGTCTTCATAAGCTTCAGAACTGAGGAAAGCCTCTCCACGCTACCTTGTGTCGGAGGGATAGCTATAGCGGTGAGAGCTCCTTCTCGGAATATTTCTGGATAGCCTTTAGTGCTTTCCTGCAAAGATGTTTGGTTTCTGCTGTTATAATCAATATTTTCAATATCTGCTAACGCTCTGTTCAAGTCTTTTTTTAAAATTTAGTTAGCTTCACATTCAGCCTCAGTGGCGGCGCTGTCTAGTTTTTTTTCCTTTCTGTTGTGCTCTTCTTTCAAAATGATTTTCTAAATTAGGCGCCTTTCTTAAACATCAAGACTCCACTTCAGCACTGTGAGAGAGTCAGCTAATATTTCTGAAGATTTGCTCAGGAGATTTTTCATTTGTATTGCAAGTTTGCCAATGCATTCTTTTGCTGCTTTGCCCTGCTTGGTTTCGGAGTTTGTGGAATTGAGTCCATAAATCGTCTTCTACTCTGACTCCACAGCGCTGCTGGCAACAATGTAGTACTTCTGCTGCTCACTTGGTTACATGAGAGGCTTATCACTTCAATGGGCATAGCTTAGCTCAATCTATGTAATGGAGAGCTGGGCCCCCTGGAAGGTCTGTGTGTTGCCTTATACTGTTAGCTCTGACTTCAGGACGCCTTTCCCCCATGCCTAATTTGCTTCCTCTAATTTTCATCCTCCCTTCGTGTTCTGTTCCTGCTGTGCAGATCATAAAGCATGGAGCAAAGTTCAGCTAACGTTTGTCCTGCTAACTCACCAGCTCTTCATCATGGCTACTGTAAACAAGAACCTTCACATCTGTTTACTGGAGACTTCAAGCCAGAGCCATTTTCCCCATTTGATGAAGGCCATGACCGAAAGTCATCAGTTGTTGAAATGCAACCTAATGGTGAGTATATAATCAGTTGTGTTTGAGTATTACATTGGTCTGTAAAAATACTGCAATGATGGGAACTATCATGTTTTTATCTATCATATATGCCTACGTGTATGTGTGCATATTTGTGTCATGTACATTTTGTTGCATCTGGATGGTTAAATGTGGAACATTTACTCGATTGTTCAAACGTCGAAGTTCAAATAAACTCAGTGCAGGAATCATGGTCTGCGATACATAAATTAGCTAGCTAATAAATTCAAAGCTAGCTGAAGTATAATATTCAGTAAGCGTTTGGAAAAATGTAGTTCGGGCGAAGGGCTACCCAGTGCCGCCTGATAAAGCAGCCAAGTGCGTTGAATCATCTGCATTACAAGGACCAGCTCGAGCATGGATACTGTGCGCAGCCTAGAATCTGCTGTCAGTTATGAACACAAACTCACGAGTTAATGATTCTAGAGTTGTTACCTTCGTGTTCATGGCGGTTACCAGGGTGTGTGGAAGCCTCTGTAGTTCTTATATCATCAATGATGTATGAAATTGTGACTTTAGTGATGCAATCAATTTATTCTTCTAGCGGTGCTCTCTGTTTACATGGTCGGGCAGAATTCTTTGGCCTGATAGGGTGGGCCTTTGCCCTCATAATTGTTCCTGGCATCGTAAACAGCTCTTGCGTAAGGTTAGCATACAGTATGACGGCACTGTGCTAGGGTGTCACAAGTAGGGAAATTACCCAATTGACGAACTAACTCTATTTCCGAACAGTTATTATTTTTCCTATGAAATATAACTTTGTTTGGAAAAAGTTTGGGTTAATCCGATATCCCTTCTATGTATGCCATGCAGCTGGTGCATTTTTTTTAATTAACCGTTTCAGATGTCCATTCTTCCATCTCTCTGCCACATTGAAGGTATTGGTATTTTGCTATGAAAAACTTTTCATATTGTATATTTTGCATGGTTTTAGCATGTGTGAATATTTTTCCAGCAGTATTGTACCTTTGGGTTTCTGCATTTTGTTACAACTAAAGAAATCTCAAAATTCACGCTGTTGTATATTCTTTTTGGATCCCCGAGACAGTGATGCCAAACTTCGACCGCGACACGAGCGAGTTCATAGTATTTCTGCTCTTCTGTGCCCATGGGGCAGTAGACCGCTGTGCTCCAGCACAACTCTCATAGTAGATTACATAAAACTATACATATTTTCATAAATAGTTCTATATAAAGAGTCAATTTTTCCTTGAACAAGATTTCCCAGGTTCCAAAGAGTATGTATTGACATCCTTTTGTCAAATAATTTGCAAGTTGGAAGTCAATTGTAACCACGAAAGTTACTCAGCCTTACCAGCATGGACTAAGGTTCTAATGAAGATGTGCCAGTTACTAGTTTGTCGTTGCGCCACTGAAGTAAGATTTAGAATGCGGTCCGCTAGCAGTGCAAAAGATTTTATTGTCGAAAAAGTAAACATCTCTTTACAATTTCCCCACCTAAAAATTGACTGTATATTCTGAATACTTTCACCACTTATTATATATAAGATCAAATGTAATAGAAAAATCCTCAAGTAGCTTGCATCGTAATGACTTGATTTTAATTTATATTTATTTTGTTATGACCTGCTCAGTATAATAGTGCTAAGAATTGCTCACAGAACAATCCACATGCAATTATATAAATATTTAGTACACTCAATAATTAAAATTTCTTGCGACTACGTTTTGGAATCAGGTACAAAACTCGTGTCTTCCGCTATTAGAAGCAATAATTTGCAATGGTGAAGGTTAAACTAACATGCAAAAGGTAAAATTAATAAAAGAAAAGATTCTATACCGCATGAGCCAGAAATAAAAAAAAAATTAGTTGAACACGCAAAGAGCTCCAGCAAGCTAAGGTAAGTTTAGGGCTCCTGGGGACGGTAGCAACGGGAATAAGCAAATGAGCGTACGCCGCAGAGGCAACAAGTCACGTCAAAGCAGTGCGCCCATCAGAAAATTTTTTGAGCGTATTTTTATAACTGGATAGTAGTATCTAGTAGAAATTTTTACTAGCGCTTCAGTAACACCTGCCAATATCGCGCCGTTGTAACTGGATAGTTACTCATATTGACACCGAGTCACTTGATTGCAGTGATCTTGCCATTACTGCGGCCAATTATCAGTGCTGGGCGTGTCGGAAATTACTATAGCAACGAAGACCTCAGTTACGCAAACTACGCATTGGAATCTGAGGTGTGAGCGCTGGAGCTGCAGTGTATTCTTGCACATATATATTTAGNCACATAAATAAAAATTTGCGCTTTCATGGTTATGTGGACCCTAAACTTTTGCCTCAATGGCAGCCACCTATTCCGGTAAAGTTCCCTGTCAGTGGCGGTCACATGTCGCCTGTTGTTGCAATCCATTGGGATAGCGCCAAATTACTACATACAGACTGATGTTGCAGTGACGGTAATATAATTGACTACAATAACACTCTGAGAGTGCATATCTCTGCCAAGCGACACAATGTTTACAAAAAATTTGAATTGGTCCTGAGGTCGGGATCTCTCATTGATCATCACCGAAATTTGATCTTCTGTTTCCCGTTATATTCCTTGCAGAACCTGATGCACAAATAGAGAAACAGTACATGAACTGAAGTGCCATTTATCATCCTACAAATTTCATGAAGATCTGTTCAAACTTTTTTTGTGATGTGACTGACAAACAGAAAGACATAGATAGAGACAAACAGAGCATCACCAATATTTGGTTATTTTTTTCCTTGTAAAATCTGTGCCTACTAATTGTATGATCTGATATTGGTTTTTTAAATTCTATTGCCAAAAAAACATGGTCAATGAGCAAACTGTTGAGCGAGTCCTGAGATGACCAAAGCCAATCATCTCTTCCTCCTCACATAATGAACAATTCTTGTAAATTTTTTGAAGCTACGTCCATAACTTTTCACTAATCTTGGTGACCGACTGAGGCAGACATTCAAATAAACTTTGATGAAAACAAAATTGTACCTGAAAGTACCTAGCATAGATTACCATTAAAATACATGATAAATAACCTACTTCTAAGTTGGATCATTGTCTTGACCTGACTGACTTCTCACGCTAAGGACAGTTTGATTAGCTCATCAAAAGTTGATTTAGTCCTAGTCCATTTATCCGATTCCTTTGAAAGGTTTTTTCAGGAAGCAGAGAGTATTACGGGAGGATTTATGTGAAAATAGTGTCAAGAAGTGACATCACATCGATGAAGGGTACTGATGAAAAGCCTGTATGCGTTTCGTGTAATATATCACCAAAAAGTTGCTAAATGGAAACGTCAAACCCTTAAATATATAAATAAATAAAAAAGAAGATATACTAATAAAACTAATGAAAATATTGGTTGACGTCTTGGCTTGTTTATTTTGATAGATAATAATAGACCTCTCCCAAAATTAGTTTTATTTAGCCTGGCCTCCTGTGCTGGTGAAGTTAGTGCCTTCTTTCCTGTATTACCGTGAAACAGCCACTAACTTAACCAGTGCCAAAAGCTTTGCCAAATAAAATGAAGTCTGGAGAAGTGTATTATTATCCATCAAAACTAATTGAACAGCAAGCATAATTATTAATAAGAATTGGAGTGGAGGCTAGTTAGTTAGTTTCGTTTTATTATTCACTGTTTTATTCTCAATTGTCATATGCTATAATAATATGGGTTGGAGTGACGGAAAATGTGAAGGAGCGATTGATGACAATAAGAAATGATGTTCTAAGAATCATATTGAGTGTAAAAAGAGACGATAATAATACACTTTTGATGCACACTAGTACCATGTACAGTATTCTACATGGTATTGCAGTTTAAATCAGTTTTGTCTTTTATAATTGACATGTGTCCAATAAGTAACCATACTTTTGAAGGGCTTGTTTCCTGTACTGGTGACGTTTCATTTTTAAATTGTATTCGTATGGTTTGTGTAAGTAAGGAAGCAATAAAAGTGTTGGAGGCGTTAGTAGGGGATTTTTCAGAAATGAAGCTAAAATTTTGGGCCGGGATGGCGCCCTGATTCAATTTCTTTAAAATGAAGCCTTATCTATGCTCATGCAAAATTCTTACTGCTCTATGCAAAGATTTTTTTTAACATATCACTGTTTCGCCCGAATCGATTTAACTTCCAGCTCCTGAGAGGCAAGCTGCTTGAGCTTCTACCATACGCACAATATAGTCAAATTATGTGGTTATCATCGTTTTCAGAAAATTTGAGCAATAACGATTCGTATGGTTTCTTTCGAGTCATAAATAGGCCATTACGTATATTTATGGTTTGGACTAAAAGCCAAGGTAACGAAAATCTGAGATCTAACATTCAAATAAACTCTCCTCTCCGTCGATATGACGTGTGCGCCGATATGCGATCACGGCTGAGTTTCACTTAGTGCAGTTGAGTCCTCCCATTACAGTCTCTGCTTCCCGAGTCCTCTAGTGTCACGCCTTTGCATTGGGTTTTAGTCATTTACTTTAAATACATTACGTATGGAACCAGCGAAAACTAACTCATGCCAGCTGGAAGAGCCGCCAATTACAAGGAAACTCTCCGATCAATGTTTGGTGGGAACAATAATTGAAAATAAAGAAATGCTGATATTGTCAGATTTTTTGAATCATACTCAAGCTGTGAAAAGATTAATAAAGATGGTGACAGAATCTTTGAAAACAGTAACAGGGAATGTAAATAGAGATGGAACAATAAGAGCTCGGCTCAGTGGATGGAAACTGCTTCCTAAATTTGAGACCAAAAACAAAAAACAATTTAACATTGACACTTAATGTGAGAAATGAATGGTGGGTGGGTTGGCGGAACTAGAAGTACAGCCACCTCCACGTGGTGTGTTCTGGATTATTTCTTTTATCCTAAAATATATGAAATAAACAAAGAGCTGTACACATTTGTTAGTGATGTCAAATAAATCCATATATTATATTATAAAAAAGGGAATTTCTAAGCCTTCCCGGCAGTTGAAGATACACACTGACGTGTTTCAGATTGCTCATGTGCATAATTAAAGTGAGATAACATTGTTGTTTGCTATTACGACGCAGCAGATACAATTAATACATACTTCATTCGAGGGGTAACTTATTGAAATTTTCAATTTTACTCATATTTTCTATATATTCACCTTCTTCCCGGTAGTTGAAGATGATGTTACAGGGGTCTGAATTTTTTTACTGATTGTTCTGAAAAAGTATAATTAAGTATTTTCACTATTACATGTGTTACATACCGTAATTAAAGTATTTTAAAAAATATTGCAAAAATGGACGTTTTTCCCCATTTTTAGAATTTTCAAGCCCTTCCCGGCAGTGCAAAAAATTGGAATAGAGGTCTAGGATTTTGCACAGCCGATTTTTGTATACACCCCCATATTTTCTGCACTATTACATTTGGTATTTCAAAAAAGTTGAAAAAACGATCCACCCTATTCTTCACTTCCCCTTATCTACAAGCGCTACTGTTTTTTTGGTTTCATGTAAGCGTTTTTAGCAGTTCGATTCAGGGCTCAATTACCTCACTGCAAAGGAGTGAATAGACAAAGAACCCTTGGAGAAGTAAGAAGTATGCATTGCACGCATCGGATAGAGCTGTGCTTCTTNGCCTCAGGGACAGGGCCGAAGAACAATGACCGTGTCTGCGTTTGCTTCCACACGTAGTGGGGCAGCACCCGACATGAGAGAGCGGGCGATTGAAATACTTGAACGTCAACGCGCCCTAGTTTTGTTATTAAAACGTGCCTCAGTATATTACAAGGTGAGACGTACCCACTCAACCCGTCTGTGTTGAGTTCGCTGACTACTAGGGCATGCCCTGCTCTCTAGCAAATAGAGAACAAAAAAGAGAGAGCAAAAGCGGGCGTGTCCCGAGGCATGCCCCATCGTATGGAAGGGCCTTTTGATTCTGTCTCAGGTCGTTGCACATCTCAGTAATAATGAAATGAGTTACGAATGAAAGATCAAACTTTTCCAGATGTCATCAAAGCTAGACTAATTACATACCTACTCCAAACGCGTGTTTGTATCCCCAAGCTCCTGCGGGCAGGTTGAAGAATCGAGTACAGCTGTCGCTGAAGCTGTCATTGTTTGTTGTTGTTGTTGTTGAGCATCCATGCTATATCCTGTAAGGCACATGCCACATAGTGTATATTTTATCAAGCACTTTGCCAAAATATTTAATAATGTAACTTCTGATCGCCCATTGATCTAATCTGTGACTATATTCATTATCAAATCAGTTGCACTAGCATTGACTTCCTGTGCTGTTTGCAGCTTTATTTGTTCCTAATTGTTGATCAGCTAATCAGGAAGAGGAGGAAAGCCCTCGAGCCGAACAGTCTGCTAAAAAATGCTGCCTGTTGGAAAAGTTAAAGTGTCTTTTGTCATTGGTAGGCAGTTGGTACGAAGGAGCCGTCAAACCCTGGGCCTGTGCCGGCAGCCCACGAGAGTGACGAACCCGCAGGAGAGGCTGCAATTGAAACCCATATGGTTGGCACGGCTTCAGTAGGAGAGAAGACACCAGACCCAGCTCCCGTGAACGATCCTGTGACATCAGTCAACGAGCCGTGTGGCTCGTCTTCATCTGTCAGGCTCCTTTCTAATCATGGCCTTTTGGGCACTCCTGCTAGTGTGGAACTTCGTGAGTGTTGTGTGTGTGAGTATGTCGGTGCTTCTGATCAGGATCTGTGCTCTCATTTTGTTGACAAGCACTCAGAGACGGTGCCCTACAAATGCAAACGTTGCGAATATGCAACAAAAGTAAAAGTTAACTTAATTCGGCATTTTTTTGCTAAGCACAGTGAAGTGATACCCTCTAGTTATACTGAATCTATTGATTTGTCTGTTTTGAAGAGTGATCCCTTACGTCATATTGTCTCAAAACATACAAGAGAGAAACCATTCAAGTGTAGCGAATGTGACTATTCTTTTGCTAGGAAGCAAAACATGACCGCGCATTTTGCTCGCAAACATTCAGGAGAGAAGCCATTCAAGTGTAGTGAATGTGAGCATGGTTTTTCTACCAAGGAAGCTATGAGTAGGCATTTTTTGAACAAACATTCAGGAGAGAAGCCATACAAGTGTAGTGAATGTAAGTATACTTGTGTTTTNTGAATGTGAGTGTGCTTTTACTACTGACAATGCTTTGAGCAAACATTTTTTTCGCAAACATTCAGGAAACAAACCATACAAGTGTAATAAATGTGAGTATGCATCTGCTACCAAGTATGATATGAGCTCACATAATGCCTTCAAACACTTAGGAGAGAAACCCTTCAAGTGTAGTGATTGTGAGTATTCTTGTGTAACCAAGGGAGAGATGACTAGGCATTTTGCCCGCATACACGCAGAAGAGAAACCGTACAAGTGTAGTGAATGTGAGTATGCTTGTGTTTTTAAGCACGAGATGATTGGGCATATTGCCCGCAAACATTCGGGAGAGAAACCATACAAGTGTAGTGAATGTGAGTATGCTTGTGATACCAAGCAACATATGACTAGGCATTTTGCCCGCAAACACTCGGAAGAGAAACCGTACAAGTGTAGTGAATGTGATTATGCTTGTGTTACCAAGCCTGAGATGACTGGGCATTTTGCCAACATACATTCAGGAGAGAAACCGTACAAGTGTAGAGAATGTGAGTATGCTTCTGCTACCAAGCATGCTATGAGCAAACATTTTATGCGCAAACATTCAGGAAAGAAACCGCACAAGTGTAATATATGTGAGTATACAGCTGTTACCCAGCAAGATGTAATCGCACATAATGCCCGCAAACACTCAGGAGAGAAACCGTACAAGTGTAGTGAATGTGAGTATGCTTGTGTTACCAAGCACGAGATGACTAGGCATTTTGTCCGCAAACATTCAATAGAGAAACCGTACAATTGCAGTGAATGTGAGTATGCTTGTGTTATCAAGAAACATATGACTAAGCATTTTGCCCGCAAACATCCAGGAGTAAGACCATACCAAATTCAATAAATGTATGTCCGTTCTACTGAGCACAATTTGAACACGCATTTTGCTTGCATAAATGAAGGACAGAAACAACGAAAACTACACCACTTTTGAAAATATAACTCAACAGATATGACGACTGGGGATAGACAAAGAAATATCTACAGCCTCCAATCAACTGTTCCCTGTAATATTCTCAAGCGTTGCTGTAAACTTCATAAAGAGCTGTTCATAACGTTTGATATACATTACTGACTGGTTATAGGCTGACCTGTAAATCGGATGGATCATCAGCGAATTAATCATCTGTTTCTCGTGACTTTCGAACGACTCTGAAAATTTCATGAAGGTTCACCCATCACTGTCACTGCACTGCCAAAGTAAAACAGATAAATATAGAAACAAATAGCTGAATGCAATATTTCCGATCTGTAAGATTCATGAAGAATAATTCCTACAAAACGTAACTTCTCTGTTGGTAGTCCTGGGCTCTGTGCATTTCTGTCTGTGTGCATTTCTCTTTTACCGCTCTACCATGTATTTTCCTATTCCATATGACGATGACATTGGAAAAAGTAGAGAAGAACTTTCACACATGGTATATTTGAAGAGAGAGATTGTTCTGAAATTTACGTAGTATATGCATATTTCAATAAGAAACACATTTTCTCCTATAATATTGTAGATTTAGGCTCTAGTTTTTGAGATAATGGAAAATATAAATATATAGCTACAGTGTATGTATTTTTTTGCAAATTTCAAAAGAGTAGAACTCAATGAATTTGATGCTGGAAAGAAAAAGTGACGGGTTTGTAATCCTTGAAACATTCCTAACGAAACTATAGAGCCAGGCTTTCCATATTTGCCCTAATAATTTTTTTTATCACAGCTCAAAACTGAATCCTTTGTCTTTTCCCTG
>LQNS02277964.1:11466327-11487998 GCA_001587735.2 Parhyale hawaiensis | reverse complement strand
GTGCGGCGTAGCCGAGCGAAAGCGTTCAGCCGTGCCCGGGGGTTGGAGATGCTCAACTTGCGCCTTTTTCCTGTCAGTAGCACACTGACCACTCTGAGACCTACCGGCAGAGAAGCCGAGACAAAAATCATTGACAATTTAAAACGCGCTCTAGTTGGCGCACGAGCTTGCGGTTAAACACAGGAATAGTTCGGCGCGATATAGGCAGTGTGCCACTGAAGCGCTAGTAAAACTTCTACTACTACTACTACTAATGAACCTACGAGATACAGTAATATTCTTGATCTGGTTTTCTCCACTCCTGATTGTGAAATTGTTGACCTTGCCATCCTAGACCGGCTTGGTAACCACAACATGATTGAATATACGCTCAAAACTGGCAGTGAATTCAGTGCTAATGCGAGTCGTCTCGAGCTACCAACTATCGACGAGCAAATTTTCAGGTAGTGGCAACTCAAATAGGAACAACTGACTTCGAAACCCCGATGAGAGACACCAGTGTTGAACAATGCTCTCATATTTTGAAGACAAACATCCTGAGTGCAGCTAAACGATATATCCCAAATAAACTACATGTAGTTAGTATCAGCAATGATCCCTTCTGGATGA
This sequence comes from Parhyale hawaiensis, assembly GCA_001587735.2. Classification (NCBI taxonomy): domain Eukaryota; kingdom Metazoa; phylum Arthropoda; class Malacostraca; order Amphipoda; family Hyalidae; genus Parhyale; species Parhyale hawaiensis. The sequence goes on along the minus strand of LQNS02277964.1, from coordinate 11,487,389 downwards.
ATCGGACAGTCAAATGCTACATTGCTAGGCGACAAGCGCGTTACAAAGCTTGGAAGCATAATCAAACTGAAGAAAACAGGTCCAGTCGCATAAGTCCATGTCAGGATGTAGAGAAAATTGTCAGGACATCAAATAGGGAAAAAGAAGTATTCGTAGCCACCATGGCAAAACGCAACCCAAATGCATTTCTATAAATATGTAAATAAAAGACAAATAGAAAAGAAACCATAGGTCTGCTCAAAAGACCTAACGGTGCAATCACCAATGATCTATAAGACAAAGCCACAATCTTGAACGACTATTTCACCTTTGTATTTACTATTGAAAATGTTGCGAATATTCCTGAACCAGCACCGATGCAAGTTGCTCCCATAAACACATGTGTTATCTCAGAGATCGAAATCCTTCAAGAACTGACCCACCCAAATGTGTACAAATCCACTGGCCTAGATCTTACTCCCCGTGTACTACGAGAAATGGCTCCAGTAATCGTGAAGCCACTGCTCAAAATATTTTCTTTCTATGTCTTTATACTTTAATTGTGCAGCGTGTTTCTCAGTGAGCCAGTCCATAATTACTTGCCATGTGCCCCATTATCTATCCTGTCGACGCCATTTTACTGTATTAGAAGTATCATTTCCTTGTTTTTTATGGAGGCACTGACATAAAAATATGATGTTAAATCAAGGCAGTGAAGAAACGCAGTTATTATAGAGGTTCCTTAAATACAAAGTCAGAGCTTCTTATGTGCTCAGTGATCCTCAATTCGATACTCAGTGCATATTGTGCAGACAAACGAGTGGATGGTGCACCAGTAAAATAATTTTAAAAGCTAAGGAGTTGGTTTTTCTTGTCTTTTTCTCTGTCTGTATTTCAGCAGCTTATTTCTAGGATTGATTCTCTAGCACTATTAGATGTTCTGATTGCCTTTCTTGTTCTCTAGTGTCCAATATTAGCCATTTATCTAATCACTTTTCATATCTTGGCTCTGTGGCAGTGTTACTGATACTGGTATCGAATGTATCAACCAGTGTCCAGTAGTTGTATCAGCTGCTGTATTGCTGGTATTAGTAGGGCCTATTTTGCAGTGTAATGGCAGGCTGGGAGCTGTGATATGAGCAGGACCAGACTGCCAGATGTTTGATGTTTCTGTGTGTAACAAATGTAATGTTATACTCCAGTAAATATAGTGAGCATTGATGCATAGCTAAGTGCGTAGACAATAGCAGACCTTTATTTTGTTATTATGCTGAGATGAGTTGTGCTTTTACGCCTTGAACTGCACGTGTTACTTACGTGCTTGGTTCTCATGTGCAGTAGAGAAATGCCCACAACTCGTGCATGGATATGCTCCTTCTTTGGTGTTACAGGACATTAAACTGTCACTCTAGAGTAAGGTAATACATACATATAGTCTACTCCGCGTAGTGGCGTTGTCTGGCATGCTATAGTGACGTAGGTACTCTAGAGCTTGGGGCTCTACTCCGGTGTGGGAATGGGCCTTTCGCTTCATCTAGTGCAGTGGTTCTTAACCTTTTTAGGCCCACGCTCCCCATAAGGATATATTTTTCTTTCAAGCCCTCCTTAGTGTTTTAAATGAATATGGAATTTTATTATACTCTACTAGATTACCCGCGCAGTCAAAAAATGCCTGTGAAGATTGAAGATTTTTTGAAAACCCGTCTGTATTTAGCATGTGTGATATGTAATGTCTTTCTGGAGAATACTCTACAAATGCCATCAAAAAAATTGTCATAAGAGATGATTGCTCTCTCTGTCAGTAACATCTTTAGCAGCCCATTCATCTCCCACCTTAGAAGAGGAGCAGAAAAACTTTGACATGAGCAAGCAGCAAAGCATTGCTAAGTTAAATTGATTTCCCGTCGCTTATTCGAGATACCTATGGCTGAGCCTTCAGTGCGTCTTTTTCTCCTGAAGCGAAAACTCTCCCTCAAAGGAAGACAGCGGGCTTAAAGAAATAATCGTGTCTACTGCCCCGTGAATTTGTACTTTGTGACCGAACTGCTGAATTCACACGCCGTGATCTTAGAGCAAATATTCACATCGATGTATGTAGAAAGTAATAAAAATAAGATTCCATAACCGCCCTATGAGAAGCTGAAATAGCTTCATTGTTTCGATGTCAAGAACCATTTCAGGGAGGACCTGGATTCAGATAAATGGATAGCGATTTCACTTTAGCCTCCATCTGCAACCTAGTCATCGGTCACGTTGAGTACGCAACTTGATTGCTGAGTCTGCAACCGGGTTCATTTTTCGCCTATCAAGTTAATACATTAAGAGCGTCACACGAAATGCACAAATATATAAATATCCTAATATAAGTAAACGCTTTGTGGATTTACTTATTTATTTCGTGTCCACTTAAGACAATATGGGAAAGGTGGGCCAGGTTACAGATTTTGTGGTTGGGTTGTGTTTTTATGGAGATCGATGACCACGTTGCAAAGGATGATGAAGGTGGGATCCTGTCCCTTTATCTGAATGATCTTCTTGCTTGAAATACATCTTGAAATTGAAACAATATATTTGCAGCTTCCGGAGTATGAATTTATAACTTTTTCTCTGAGGTCACGATGTGTGAGTATGGCAGATAATCAACGAAGGAACTCACGAAGTGAGTGCTGTCTTTCTTTGACGGAGCAGTTTCCGCTTCATAGGCCAAAATTTCAGCTCATCAATCAAGCAGATATTTGAATTTGAAAATCAGTATCATGGCTATGGTGCCATCACATTGCAAATAACCTGACTGGCGTTGCATTGAAGTTTATTGAAGTATTTTACTAATTATTTTACTTCTGCCTCTCACTATGGAAGACGCACGTCTTAAGAAGGAGGATAGAGAACGCAAAAGAAGAACGGAAACTTCTACAGTCTCAAGAACGAAAACGTGCTACCAATGGACAGTGATAAAGCGTCTATGCAACACTTTGTCAAGAAAGACTTGAAGCAGAAAGGTTAGAGAAGGGAATAAGGGCTGCTGATAAGCGTGAGCGGAAAAATGCGGAAACGGTAAGTTAGAGAAGAGAGGACCTACGGATGAGAGCACGACAAAGCATCAATGAAGAAGCAAGTCAGAGATGAAAAGATTCCGCATCGGCCTGTACAGTATTAATAAATTATTGCGTAAATTTTTTTCACAAACGGGTCTACTAGAAAAAATATATACCTATTCCATTTAATATGATCTAATTACATAATAGGCAAATTTGATACTGCTTTACTGCGAAGGCTCGCGCCCCCCTTTTAATTTGCTCACGCCCCCTTAGGGAGGCGCGCCCCCCAGGTTAAGAACCACTAATCTAGTGTCACAAATCTAATCTTGTGTAGAGTTTGAATTAAGGTACTTTTTACTAATGCAGTGGCTGTAAAATATAATGTAAAACTGTCACATGCTCTTAATCACCTTTTGCTTTGGGATATTAAAATATATTACGTTACCGCAGTTGTGCCGCAGTAGGCAAAACTTGGGTTTTGCCGGGGATATTGCACGCTCCCCCGGCGCTGTACGAGTGCTCATGGTGAAGTCTTCCTGACTGGCTGGTCTCGTGGCAAATGATGGAGCTGTGCAATTCTGAATGTTGACAGTTTTTTTTTAAATTTTTGAGAGAAAACGATTAGTGTCGTGGATACATCAAGTTCGTGTGTCTTTTTGATGCCACATTTGTTATCGGAATGACTGTATGATCTAAATGATTCCTGTGGAGCACAAGAACGGTTGGATAATTTATTAACGAAGCAGAGATGAAATGTTTGTTTTGAAACCGTAGCTGCCTGCTATGTCTATAACGAAGATCGGGCTATTTATGAATTCCAATTTAGTTTAGAACCCTTGTTGTTATGCAGTATTGGTGTTGACACTCTTGTACTAATATGTTTTCTTTGTATTCAACATTATTTACTTGAATACGATGCTTCTGTGAAAACATTCCTTTTATACAATATTTAGTGTAATCGCCATTGCGGTCACATTGTAGGCCTCAAACTGTACATGCCCCGTATGGGCAATGCTTGGGGCTCATGTGATGCTACTGAACAACCAGTTCAAATTGTCACATTTATTGATTAACACATAAATCCAAACAAACTTCGAATTTAGTTGATCTTAAGTGACGGGTTACAATTTTTTAGTGTTGTTCTGAAATACAGTAGAGAAATTATTAGAGAAGTGTGCATCTGAATAATATAAATTTAGTTTGCAATAATAATAGGAGGGATTGGTTGCAGGGATTGCACAGAGAAAATCCTATGCAGGTTCGGCAAAAAAGATAAACACAGCAAAGGAAGCGGAGAGGTATAGATGGGCAAGGAAGGGTCGTCCCCCGAGCCTAACTAGCACTATGGTGCCGTTAGGATGTGGCCCTAGTGCAGGTCCCTTGTCCGCCCTACGCTAAACTACAGCCGTAAATTTGGCATGGGTTTTTTATTACTTAAATCATCCGTATTATTATGCAAGGTGCTCAAGCCACCGTAATCACAACTATGGCGTTTCAAGAGAGCAAAAGGAAGGGACGCGTAATACACCGACAAATACTTGGAACTCCTAGTAGTAGTAGTAGTCTTCGAAATCAGAAGGGAAACAAAGTGGGCACAAAATCCAGAAATTCCATTGGCCCTACTGTCAGTCGTGCATAGTTATTATAACCCTAGGCCATGAGAATCTTGCGTTATTTTAGGACGAAAGGCAAGGCATCCTAATTTTGCCATAATAAATGAAACTTTCACAGACCGCAAAGGAGAACTGTATGGCTTGTAAAGAAGAGGAAGAATGAACTAAAAGTTAACAGAGGCACAAAGAGGGGGTCACACTTGGACTAGCACATCATTACTGTTTAAAGTGTAACCAGGTTAATGGCACATTCGCTATATCTAAAAATAAATTCCTTTCGTCAATAGATAAAGTACTGCACCCAAGTTCGTCGCGCAGAGACAAAAGTGTGGCTCACGCCGGTTTTTCTTTAATGTTGATAGTGCTTTTTCTTCACTGCGCGTTTCAAGAAGCGCGGTAACATTTAGGAAGTTACTCGTTACTTAATTATGAGCAAAAACATTCACGAATAGGATTACTATGTTGAGCAGTATCACGTATTATTTATTGAACAGGCTTAAAAGAAACATCACGAAATTTTCACATCAATTTTAATTTATGAAATAATAGAATGCCTCGATGACATAAGACCATCACCCGCTGTAGGGAGAAAATTCAACGAAGTTATTTTCGATGAACGAGGCTAGGGCACAGCCGCATTCTTTCCATGGATTAGCTCTTCAATAATAACATAGGAAAAGAATAGAACATCCCATTCTCCAGACGATCTTCCGCGGTGGAGGCAAATTCGCCGCCGTAGAGAAAATTCAACGCTGTCATTTTTATGGCGAGCTAGGTCTAATTTTTTGGCATAGGTCACATCTTGGTCAACCCACTAAACTACCTACGAAAAATTATGAAGATAGCTCAACTCCTTCAACCACTTATTGGTTGGACAGGAAAATATATTTCAAAACGGGCTATTAGATGGCTAACAATATTCATTTACGGCCTGTTGAGTGGCATTTTGGTTCAAAAGAGGTACCAAAATCCTAGCCATCTAAATGCCTCAATCTTCAAAAATAAAATAAACGTAATAAAATCCGTAAATTTTTTGCAAATTTGGTCTCATTTTGAAAGAAAATAAGTCTACATTCGAACGCTAGCCCACTTCTCGGTAGTTGAACAACAAAAACATTTTTGTGCTGCCACCATCCACCCTAGTACCAGACCCCTTTCAATGAGCTCTTACCCCACCAACCTTGCAGGTTAGGTAGGCAAGGACAAGTTCCCGTAGTGAAATATGAAGTTTAGAACACAGTAAACCCATATAAAGACCTATATTTGATGTAGGACATGAGCAGAACCAGTCTTGGAACCTAATCTGCAAGGTTCTCGGAGGGAGTGTACCTCTATCAGGCCACAACGAAATATATATATATATATACTTAAAAATGTATATACTGTACTTGAATCTTCAACGAAAACATTATCACCTCTCTCGTTGTTCGCGGGTGATAAATATTTGTATCTAAGTTATCCGAAGGATAAGGACTGAGATGAATTTACACTATAGCTCGTGTCTTCTACCTTGATCCACCCATGATCTCTTGTAAGGTCAGCAAATGGGGCATAGGATGGGCCATATGTCATAGAGTTAGAATTATATACTGTACCAATGCTACGTTCTGGGAGCTGCGCCACCAGTGGGTTAAAAAGGTTACTTATGCCATTAGCTAGGCCTTCAGGACCTCCGTCTTTTGTGTCTACTTTGCTGCCTTCTGATTTTATTCTACAAACTATTCTGCTTCTTACTGCTTTTTCTCTTCTCTCTACTGCGTGTTGATCCTGTGTGGGAACATCTTCGTGCAACGATTCCCCACGTTTTTTGACATACTCATGTCCCTTGTTTTTTCCATGACATGTCTTCCTGCGGAAATGGAAGCTGAAACCTCGGACTATAGCTAACTTTTCCAAGGAAGTGACGTTGCGGTCGTGATCACGGAGCAGTCACACCGGATCACTTACACAAAATCAAGTCAGAAGCTGGTCACAAAAACTCAGAAATCTCTGGTAATCATTTGCAGGTTGGCCACAAATAGACGCCATTGATAAGGGAAGCAGAAGTATAATTTTATGATGTGGATATAACCATCCATCCCACTCTTGCTCTTCCTGTCTAATATCAACTTGCTGTTCACAGCGCGTGACATGATACTAGTTGTAGTCAAACTAAATTTATACACTGTAACGATTGTAGCTCTTACGGATCCTTTGTAACTGCAGGCCTCATACCTAATAGCCTGCTTAACAAACAAAATAGTCACATACGACCTCCATGAAGCTAGGGAAAATGATATATAAATGTTTCAGATGAACGTTTTCGTTGAGCATTCTCTCTCACAGCTAATATTTGTTCATTGACCCAGTTTCTTTCACTTAGTGATCCTTGTAGTGGGATTTTCTGGCGAACTTACTGTATGTCTTTCATGAAATTTATGTGACCTTTGTCCCCTGTTGTCAACTCTATTGCCTTACCACACGGGTTATTGCGTCTGGCACAAATGCTGCTGATGAAATTAGACTCGCCATTACAGCTGCAGGGAATCACAAATTGGATTAGCCATGGTGCCATCGCGACGGAAAACTTAGTCCACTGCTGCACCCCCTAGGAGAGCCTCCCGGTGACAACGAGTGAAAGAATTGATGACACTGCCTCGAGCGTCCGATCTTTTGATGATGAGCGAGTCAGCGATCTATTCCTCAATACTGTTGCTGCTCTCATGTGGGGTGCTTCAGAAGAGGCCCTCGACTACGGACTGCCCGGGGTTGAAATTTGACCGAGGCCAGGGGTGGGTCTGCTAAATTTGCCGAGCTGGGATTGGGTTTGAAGGCAAAGTTGAAGCCAGGCTTATACATCAGTACAGGGTTGGCAAATACCAGGGGTCTGCTTAAAACATAAAAAACAAGTTTATTTTTGGTTTATATTTTTTATATTTTGTTGTTTTTTCCAAGTTCTAGGAATTTTCTCCAACATTTAAAGGGTTTACAGTCTTGTAAACATGTAGTTAGCTAATCATCAATAATCTTAGTTGCTTCATTTGAACTTATTATAGTACAAAAATGATTAAAAATAAAAAGGATTAAAAACAGCAGTTAGCAGAGTATCTGCATTTGCTATGGCTATATTTAATATCCAGACTGCAGAGAAGCTCTGATTTATAATTCTTGCAATATAAAATCTTTTGAAAAACTTGAAAACATCCCCGATGACCAATAAAACTTGACATAGTTAGCTTCATACTAGCTAATTGAAAACTACTGTAATGAACTGAAAAAAGTGAAATATGAATAAAATTCTTCTAAAAAACTTAGAAAAACTTCAAAATACAAAGAAAACTTGATAGAAATAGCTCGCTACTAGATAATTAAAAGCAGAATATTCAACTGAAGAATATGAAATAGCTATTTGCCTACATCCTTCATATGAGCTCATTAGCTATCTGATAGTAACTTTAAATTTTACTTCTAATTTTCCGCAGCTATTAGCATACCAGATTATAAATAAAAATGTATCTCTGAAATGAAATAACACAGTATTCAATAGGTTATAGCTTTTAAATAAACATTTGTGTAAATAAAATTTAATAATTTCCAGAAGTAAAACTGTTTGTTTTGCAACATTTGTGAATAAAAACCAAACAAATCGGATAAAAAAAACAAAAGAAACACTAGGTTTTTTGGTTGGTGTAAACCATTGGGACGGCTTGAATGCAGAACTGCAGTCTGTAAACTGGGACGTACGGTACTTCTAAATAACTCAATAGAAAGTGAAAACATCAATGAGATCTTCGAAAATATTAGAAAAGTGCATGAAGTACTTTGGCCCAGCAAAAGAAAAATTTAATAAAAGTCGAAACCACAAATTTTGTACAGGATTTCTTAAGAAACATGCAAAACTCATCAAATGCAAAAAATCAACGAAGTTATTACAACGACAAACCGAGTGCAAACAGAAGCTAGATGAGATTGAACATCAGCTTGTAAGATCACTCGATGAAGAAAAACAAGAAAAAGAAAAGCAAGCCATTGAAAAATAAAAAGCATAGCAAATACTTTTTTACCTATGCATCACATCATTCTTTGATAAAATTGAAAATCGATCCACTGATCAATAATACAGGATCTATTGTTGAGGATGACCAGGAAATGAGCGAAATACTGAGCCGTCAATATTAAAAAGTCCTTAGTGACACAATTCCAAATCCTAAATTCCCAAGAATTGATTTAGGTATAAACCAGCCAACCCTGCTTCTGTGACAGATTTATGTATTTTTCTTCCATTGTTTATGATTTATTTAATGATTGCTTTTTTCATATTTCATATCTTCCATACATATATTATGAAATATCCAATTACTCCCACCAAGCAAACATTGAGCTAAAGTTCTATTCTATTGAGCGACAGGCTTCTCTGGTGCCAGATATATAGTTCAACACATTTCATATGACTAAGGGTGCAGATTTAACATTAGTTCGATACTTCACCATTTTAATGTGCACTTTTAAGCTTAAAACTACAGACTTAGATCAAATGTCAGTTGGTCACCACCCACCCCAGTCAACTTCCTTAATAAAATGTATATTTTCTTTTTTCCCTCCATCTCCTATTCAGGCGATTTCATGTTAAGGCCAGTTTTCACCATATGCTACACAGAGTACGGATGCGTTGCTTTATCTGTTTAAACAATAGAACAGTGCACGAGCGTATGAGCTCTTACACACAGCAAATTTCATGTTATAACAAAGAATATAATGACATTTCATGCCGAGCAATCTCACTAGTTGGCTACATTTCTGCAGATCATTGGATGTACTCACGTTGTGTGATACGATGAGAGGCGTTTCGACCTATGAACGTAGTGCAAATAGCTAGCATTTGAAGTGGGAGGTTTTAGAATCACTTTCGTATTTCTAAAATTTATTTGCACTTATTTTTGGGAGGCAGATTTCGAAATGTCACTGTAGCCACAGCGTAAGACGAGAAATTTGTGCAGTGTCAGAGGCCGCTCCCATATTATACGGTATTTGAAATGCAATCGAAGATTACACCGGTTGTCCACATAAAGTTTACTGCTGACCTTGGCATGACTTCTTGCCAGTTTTTGGAAATGTTCCATGAGAATCGATGTTACGACAGATTGTTGCGCTTCTCGTGCGTCAGATGAAGATGAAGAATTTCTAGCCAGAGTTGCAATTCCTGATCAGGTTGAAATTTAACGTTAAATTTGATCAGTTAACAGTGTACGTTTTGAGGTAGGTATCCACTCAGCGATTGCCGCTCAGTACAAGGATCATACCAAATGCATGGAAACTAAGAGTCAATGTAATGTAATTTCTTCATCCACATTTGTTGATGGTGTGGATAAAAATAGTGTACACATAATAAAATTGCATGTGTTGACGATCAACCAACACGAGTACATTTGAATAGTGAATAATCTCAAACACTGCAAGACGCAAGTGTGGTACCACTGTAAACTTTCTTTGAACACAATTTGGACAAATTTTTACCTGTAAATATATCAAAGAATTTAATATTAAATAACAGTCGACGATATATATCGTCGACTGTTATTTAATATTAAACTCTTTGCCTTAGTGTATTTTATATATCAAAGAATATATGGTAGTTGCACTTCAGAGATTCTCGCATTTCAGCTGCCGCCGACGTTTAAGATGGTCCCCGGCTGCAGCCACATGAAAGGCCTTGGCCGGGGATGTGGTGGAAGAGAAAGCCGGGGCTGTGGTACAAGAGACGGCCGGGGCCTGTGGTTTAAGAGAAAGCCGGGGCTGTGATGCAAGAGATGGCCGGGGCTGTGGTGGAAAAGAAAGCCGGGGCTGTGGTCTAACAGAAGGCCGCAGCCACAGTTCCACTTCCAGAAAGGGCCAGGTGGCTGAGGCCCCCATCGGTCTCTTCTCTCGGTCTACTCTCATCTATTTTTAACACACTTTTGCCTTCTATTGCAGCAAGTAGTAGAGCAGAGGCCAAGCTTGAGACTGTAGAACTCGTATGAGATTGCTCCATACCTGAGATTTCAAGGCAGAAATTCCATCATGAAAGTATTTTGTGAGACGTCCCGAGCGGTATAAGCTTAGCCACTGAAGCGCTGGCAACCATGTTGTACTTCTGCTGCTCACTTGGCTGCCTCTGAGACTTGTCTGCTCAAGGGGTATAGGGTGGCACTGAGGGTTAGATTAGATTAGATAGGCGGCAGTAGACGAACCAACAGGCCCATTCTCAATGGCCCTGTGCAGTTCACTCATCCTATGTAATGGGGAGCTGCGCGCCTGGAGGATCTGTTTGCTACCGTAGCCTTAGCAAATACTTCAGGATGTTGCCCCTCATGCCTAATTTGCTTCCTTCCATTTCCCTTCTCACTTTCTGTTCCATTCCTGCTCTGCTTTCCCAACTAGCTGTTCCCAGCATGTTGCTGGCTCGAAACACCGGCGAGCAAAGGTTCCAGTTTTCGATAGATATGCAACTGGTTCCTTATTTATTCCTTTGTTTTAGCCTATTTGTAGTGAAGATAAAAGCTTTGGGTTTTTACCATATGTAATAACATAAATTAGTATTTTGTGTGTTTGTCATGATGAGATAGGTGACTTTCATAAAATGAAGTTTCTGTTTATTCAACCATATAAATTTTGTCCCGAAATAGACGGGGCTTCTTGGAAAACCAAATAGTGAAGCTAATAATTTTTGCAATTTCAGCAGAGCATAAAGCATGCAGCAAAGTTCAGCTAACGCTTGTCCTGCTAGCTCACCAGCTCTTTATCATGGCTTCTGTAAACAAGAACCTTCACCTTTATTTAATGGAGACTACAAGCCAAATCCATTGTCCCTATTTGATGAAGGCCATAACCAAAAGTCATCAGTTGCTGAAATTCATCCTAATGGTGAGCGTATAATGCAGTATTGTTTGACCATTAGCTATATTGGTTGGTAAAAATGCTCCAATAATGGGCACTATCACGTTTTTATCTATCATATATCTGTATGTATGCATATTTGTGACGTGTGCATTTTGCTGCATGGCGATGATTAAATGTGGAACATTGACTTGATTGTTCAAAGGTTGAAGATCAAATAAGTTCAGAGCAGGAACCAAGGTCTGCGAGATACAAATTAGCTAACTGATAAATTCGAAGCTATGGGGTATATTATTCAATAGGCGTTTGAAGAAATGTATTGCGGGTAAAGAACTATCCAGTGCCATCTGACAAAGCAACCAAGTCCATGGAATCATCTACATTAGAATTGCACACACGAACATGGATTCTGAAGGCGGCCTGGAATTTGCTGTCAGTTATCACCACAAGCACACTACATGTTTCCTGACCTACAGGGCGGTGGCAATGGTGCGTTAGAGACACTGGAGCTCTAATATCATGGATGGTTGCTGACATTGTGACTTGAGTAATGCGATCAATCGAGTCTCTTGTGATGGTGTATGTTTTCATATTCGTATCGAACTCTTTAGCTTGACATGAAGTGTCATTGGCCTTATAGCTCTTCCTGGAATCGTGAAGCAGCTCTTGTCTGAGGTAACACGTAGTGTAACAGTGCTTGGGTACCACAAATACTCCATCTGTTCATACCATGTAGCTGATGCTTTTTTTTGTATTTGATTCTTTCTGATCTCTCTTCTTCTGTCACTCAAAGTTACATTAAAGGTAAAGGTAAAGTCAACTTAGACCACACCCTCACCTGGGAAACCCACATGCACTGGTTTGCGCTGCGGGTATAGGCCCACTGGCCCCAGACGAGCAAGTGTAGTCGCAGTCGCCCTCGGGTTACGAACTATGGCCCCAATTTGACGGAAGGAACAAATAACCCGAGACCCCCCACTCCCCTCATCTCTGAGGAAAGCAGTTCCGCCACGGCGCCGAGCATGCACACACAACTGCCGAGTCAGCACACCAAGATCTGCAAGAGCTCGTGTGCCTCGCGGGGGGAATCGAACGAGCGATACAAGGTGTTAGAGCTGATAACGGAAGCATGCAGCTACCGTGTTGGTATTTTGCAATGAGAAGTTTTGTATTGCATATTTGACATGATAATTGCATGTGTGAATATTTTTCTAGCAGTATTACACCTGTGGGTTTTTACCTTTTGTTAGAACTAAAGAAAACTCAAAATTCACATCGTTTTGTTATCTTCTCCAAGCGCCGATGCAATAAAACCAAACTTTGACCGCGACACAATCGAGTTCACCGAATTTAATCTCTTCTGCGTCCAGTGGGAAGTAAACCGCTTTGCTGTTGGGCAATTCTGATATTTAAAATAAAAATTGAAGTTTTTCATGAATAGAGCCAGAGAGTCATGTAAAATTTAACAAAGAATTCCCATGTTTCTAATAGTATGTATCGATATCCTCACTATATATAAGTAATTTGAACGTTTTAAGCTGGAAATAAGCAAGAACGTCTTTCAGTCTTATCAGCATGGTTGTTAAGTTTCAGTTAATATGTGCTAGTTAATAGTCGCTACACGACTTGAACAATATTTAGCATTCGGTGTTCCATAAGAGCAGGTCCTTCCTGTTGAAAGCAATGAACGTCCTTTCTCGTAGAAAACTACTGTATATTTAAAATTTCTTCTGGTGTTTAAAAGGTATTACATTTAAAACCAATTTAGTAAAAAAAAATATTCAAGGAACTTATATCGAGCTAATTTTGCTTCTAGATAATATTTGTTCACGCATGTTTACTTAAAACCCGCCCTGTATAGTAAAGTTAAGAATAGGTTTTGAAGACCTCACACGTAATTAGATGAATTTTAAATAAATTCAGTTCACGATGCTGTCAACTTCGTCGTGGAGTTAGAAGCAAAAATCCATTATAAGCAATAAAATGCAAGGAGGCTCAAATTAACATGCAAAAAATGAACAAAAAGGAAGATACGGTACTACGTAACTCAAAAAGGTAGAAAATAGAGTTCAACACACAAGAAGCTCCAGTGAGCTAAGGTAAAACCCACGCTTCTTGTAATTGTGGCAGCGAGAATGAGTCGATGTGTATACATCGTGGAGGTAATCGGTCACACCAAAGTCGTGGGCCCACCAGACAAGTTTGAATTATATTTTTTGGTAACCGAAAAGTTAGCCATCTTGTTGACACTGAGTCACTTGTTTGCCAGCTTACATTTGTAGTGCTCATTCCACTACGGCAGCCAATTATCACTTCTGGACGTGTTTAAAATGACTATAGGAACAAAGAACTCATTTACGCAATCTGTGCACGGGAACATGAGGTGCAAGCAGTGAAGCTGCTGTGGATTTTTGTACTTATCTATGTAGTGCCTAAAATAGCTAATGTTGTATCTGTATCTATGGATATTTTTCTGATGTTTGTGCTTAATTATAAGTTTCAGACGACAATACTGCCTCAGTTCTTCCTGCAGCAGCGGAAGAAGGGCAGATCAAGCATGAGCTGACTGATGATGACTGCATATCTGTCAAAGAAGAGCCCCTTGACAGGACCCCTGATGATCTGGTAAGACTGTTTTCTGCCTTTCTTCACATACTAGCCTCTACAATAGATCAGTAATAATTGTCAATTTTGTACTCTTGACCGTTACTTACTATGTCTGAACATAAGATTGAAGTACATGTGACTGCAATTTTATGCTCTGATTGTGATTTTGCCCCTAAATATGAGAGTCAATAGCAACAGCCTATTGCAGATGAGTTTTGTGTCAGCGGTCACCAGTCGCATGTTGCAATCTGTTAGGATAGCATAAGTTAGTCCTTGCAGACTTGTGCTTCAGTGACGATAATATACTAACAGAGAAAAGTACTCTGCAAGGGCATATCTCTGCTAAGCAACCCACTTTGTGTGAAAACTATAAACTTCGCCCTAAATCAAGGATTTCTCATTGATTATGAAAAGATTGATTTTCTGCTTCTCGTAACCTACTTTCCATGACAGAGAAACAAATTCATGAATGAAAATTCCATTTATCATTAAATTTTGGTCTTTTCGTCTATTGACATTCTTACCTGTTTCTACAAGTTTCATGGAATAACAATCCTTACTCTTTGGATTATGTTCTTGACGAGCTGAAAAACAGAGTATCATCAAAATTTGATCATTTCCTTTTTGCATCATCCCCAACAGTTCCTACGAATTCCATGTCTAATAATAAATTTTTGACTCATAATGCTAAAAAAAACACTGATAAACAAACAATCGAATTGATGTTCACCAAAAGTTAATCATCTCTACGTTACATAGTTGACAATCCCTATAAATTTTAACACGATACGTCTATAATTTTCTAAGTTATCTCGGTGCCATGCAGAGATATACAGTCAAACAAATTCCGACGCGAGCACCTTGTTTGTGAAAGTATCCAGCATAGATTACCATTTACCCTGATTATAAATAACCTACTTTTAAGTTGGAACATTTTCTTGACGTGAGATCTCATCAAAAGTCCGAGTAATCATAGTCCATTCGTCCAATTCCTTTGACTGGTCGTCTCATGAAGTAAAGAGCGTAACGGCAGTACTCTCATAAAAATGGCAACGATGAGTGACATCACTGTGTACCGTAAACTAACTCATACCAACCAGTGCTTGGATTATGAAAGTGACCACTGTGACAGTCAGAAAAGAAGCATAATAACGAGCTTATAGATATGGCAGAGCACATGGTCTTTGTTCAAATGAACTGCAAAACTTGAAAACAGAAAAATAAATTATAACAATTGTCCGCAGTATTTCGTTGAAAACACTTACCTAAGAGTTAAAAAGGAAACGCAGAAGCAAAATATACCGCAAAATGCGTTCAACACTAAAACATTCATCAAAGTACCATACATCCCTGGAGCCTCACAAAGAGTAGAAGAAATTCTAAGACCTTTGAACATTAATGTAGCAAAGAGTTCTTCTAACACCCGAAAGAACCAATGTTTACAATTAAAAGATTTTTGAATGACTGTACCAGAAATGCCCTCAACATAATTTTCTGCTATGACTGTGATAATAGTTGTATTGGAGAGGCCAGTAAAGATAGAAAAAGTAGAATGAACGAGTGTCAACCTAACGTTGAACATAACTGCCTCGCCTTTAATGTAAATAAACACTGCAAAAATACAGGTCACATCATGGCATGGAATATTACTGATGTACAATCGTCGAGCAAAAATTGAAAGAACAAAAAATTTATTGAGGCCCACCTCTAGATCTTTAGACCTTTATTAGTTCTCAAATCAATGACAATCATAGGTGAAATACCACTACAAAAAACATTAGCATAGAGAACGTGCTCAAAGAAAAGCGATGGAAACGCTTATGTGACATACTGAATTGCTGATTTTCATTGTATCTAGTACACTCCTATTGTCAAAAAAATGTCTAGGTTTAGATCATCGAAAACAGTAAAAAAATGTACACGTATTCCTAGATGCAACTACGTATATCCCGATACACTCTTCACGATTAAACAACAACAATCGCTCACTGACACGATGAACTTCTCATGAACAGCAAAACTACGTCTATACACAATCTTTAAAACAATATATTTTTATAAAAAATTATTGAGGATACCCGTAAATCAGTTGGAATTTCAATGCTATTAATATGGCAGATATGCATCGAATAATCCTATGTAAATTGCCTAGCATTTAATTATACACCTAATTCTTTCCTTACAAGAAAACGGCGGTTGTAGCTACATAAAAGTGGTGATTGTGCGAAACTTAAGTCTTTGGTTGATGGCACCTAGTTGCATATTGACACAGATATTGCACATTGATAAGCACAGATTGACCGCCCATAGAAGTAATAATGATTTTATAGCTACATGGCATGAATCTCAATTCCGGTTCATCAGTAAAACAAATTGAACATTATTATACATATTGCACTAATCCTGATATTGACTTAGAATGTAACATTTGTACTTCGATTTAAACATTGTATTTCTCATGGGTTGAGTAAAATCTATAGGCACTGCATTAAAAGATCATACGCTCTGAAAGACAACAAACTTTTTTGTAATTCAAGTCTTACAGCTGGTAAGTTAAATCTTTGGCTCCTCGTGTCATACGCGTGGGCTGGTACAAGAATATTGTAGTATTTTATAAATAAATCAGGTTTTATGAACATTGCATTACGTATAAGTTTTAAAAGAAAATATTCGTAGACATCCTCAAGTCTTAGCAATAACAGTTTGACAAACATATTATTAATTGACATCAATGGAACATTATTTGCATCATTCCTAACGTTAAGGATAAATCTCAATACATTATTCACTGCCACCTTGAAAGGATGCAAACCGTACGCAGTAACACTACCCTACACAATGATATTTTGAGTCAAATGGGAATATACAATACATAATATAACTAGGGCACTCTGAGAGCGCATACCTCCGCCAAGCAAGGCAGCAGTATCAAAAAATTCAAATTGGGTCTTTTGATAGTAGTAACAGCTTGTGCAATTTTCTTGAAGATCCATTCATAACTTTTTGAGTTATACTGCTAACAATCGTTAAAGACAAACATGAGTCAAACATACAAACGAACAAACCGATCTGCACCAAAATTTAATCATTCATGTATTTCAACATTACTAACAACCCCTATAAATTTCATAATGATCAATTCATTATTATTTGAGTTATTGTGCTAACAAGCATAAAATTAAAAACAGTGACAAACGAACGAACAAACAGATCATTAACAAAATTTGGTCATTTACTCTTTGTTATACCTACCACTCATGTTAATTTCATAAAAATCCCACCATAACTTTTTGAGTTATGGCATTGAAAAAAATTGGGCAGACAAACAAACAAACAAACAAATAGACATATCTTCACCAAAAGTTAATCATCTATTCCTCCTAACATACCTAACAATCTCTGTAAATTTCATCCAAATCGGTTCAGAACTTTTTGAGTTATCTTGGTGACAGACAGACAACACGACAAAAACATAACCTCTTTGGCGGATGTAATGAAATCAGAGATTTACAGGATAATCACCATGAGACTGCGTAAAACGCTCCCCTTACTCTATTGATTTTACCACGGAGTTCTATATGCTTTGCAAAAGTAAAATTCTAATCAATTCTTAGCTCCAGGTACTTGAATTAGGAGACCCACTCCAACACACTATCATTAAGATAGAGATCAGGTTAAGGTGGGATAGAACGGGATATAAAAATAATTAGTTTAGTTTTCTCTGCATTGGGTGTAAATCGATTTAATTCAAGCCAGCGTTTAATGTTCTTAATCATTCTATTCATTTTTACTATGGCGGTGTCAAAATTCTCGTCGTCAGCGTAGAAGACGGCATCGTCAGCAAATAAAATAGCATTAGAATCAGTGCTGAATAAAAGAGAACCCAATATAGACCCTTGGGGAACACCATGAACAATTGATTTTCAGGCAGAAGTATTGCCATCGATAGAGATGTACTGCTTTCAGTCATGCAAGTAGCTCCTTACAAGCGCCAATGCACTTTGTCTAATACCGTAATGTTCAAGTTTAATCAATAATATTTTAGCATTAACAGTATCAAACGCTTTCGTAAGGTCTAAAAATAAACATAATGTATATGTCTTCTTGATTAAAGCAGGTAGCACATCGTTTATAAAATTGCTAAAGTAGTACTCCCTTTCCTAACTCCATACTGTAATGATGTTGAAACATTATGCGAACTAATAAAATACATTCTAAGATGGGTTATTGATTCGAATACTTTATTTAAGACACTAAGGGTAGAGATGGGTTTATAATTGTTCATGTTCATTTGGTCACCAGCTTTAAAAATTGGAATTACCTTAGCTACTTTTAAAACATTTGGGTAAACACCTAACTGTTGACACCGGTTAAATATTGCACATATGTAATCACAAATTGAGGGTAAAATCTGGAGTAACTGTCTGGGCTGAATTTCATCTTTGTGACATCGCTTATTCTTCATTAATTTACAATATTATGGATTTCGGCAGGTGTCACAAGATCCAACTAAATAGCCTCATTAAGTCGTGGCCTTGGTAAATCATATGACATGACATTTGAAGGGAAGCTACTAGCCAGGGGAGTTGCCACCAACGTAAAATGGGTATTACATGCATTCGCCATATCACCTCCCGTCACAGATCTGTCACCCACCGTAACACTCTCTACTTCTCTTCTACATCCGCGGCTCAACAATTTGTTGCCCGTCTCCGGCAGTAAGTTGTATCAGAGACTGTAGTAATCCTGAAGCAATAATAAATGTTCAATTTCCGTCAACATCTGGAGATCAATACAATTTATCTATCATTTATACTACAAAAGAAAGAACTCATCAGATCGGCGCAACGTGTGAAAAGTTAATAAAAGGCAGCACTAATGGAAAAGTTTTTTGTATATTTAACTGAAATTGAACGTTTAATACAGCAAAAGAAACAACTCAACAGATCGGCACAACGTATGAAAACTTAATAAAAGGCAACACTAATGGAACAAAGTTTTTGTAGAATTAACTGAAATTGTACGTTTATTATTGCTTCAGGATTACTGCATTCTCTGATGCAACTTACTGCCGGAGACGCGTTCGTTTGATGATATAATAGAATTTTTTGTTTTATATCAAATTACTACCTTTGGTTCAATAACTTCTTATGATATTAGATGATCTCTTCAATCAACTATATAATAGTGAAGACATTAGTGAAGGCCTATTCATCTATTTGTTTATTGATTTGTCTATCTTCCGTCACACTTCAAGAAAACAAATACAAAGGCGAATATTAGCTCTGGATGGACGCTGTGGTCTTCTTATTAAACTTCATTGAAAACTGATACATATTAAATTGGTCAGGTCGCAGATCATGGCAATAATAATTTTTCTACATAAATACAGTTATTTCTTTGCCAACGTTGAAGCCAACTCAAGGCAGATACACACATTTTCTCCAAACACTTTCTCGCATCGTGATTTGTACTCTTTTCTAAGGTTCCCTTCATCCACACTGCAGCTGCCCTGAGTTTACGCTGATGCTCTTGTTGACTGCATAATCATAGAAGCCAATTGTAGGATATTCTTCAGCGGTCAGCAGGCGGGTACAGAAGATT
Source organism: Parhyale hawaiensis (assembly GCA_001587735.2). Lineage (NCBI taxonomy): Eukaryota > Metazoa > Arthropoda > Malacostraca > Amphipoda > Hyalidae > Parhyale > Parhyale hawaiensis. The sequence continues at coordinate 11,467,696 of LQNS02277964.1, read as the reverse complement.
AGTATTTCTTGACAGAAAAGTTTTCTCCAATTTCGTTCTTCTTGCAACAGAAGAACTTTTCACTTAAGAGAAATTTCCCGAGTTTTTTAAAAAGTCACCACCGGATCGAGTATCATGAATGCAGAGCTCAGTATTCATTGGGAGCAATAGCGAATGAGGGCCAAAAAAATTATCGCTTCTCAGTGTATCACTGGAGGAAAGCTTGGCGTTGTTTACCCTAGCATGTTTATCTTATACTCCATAATTCAAGTTGGCAGTTGCAGTGCAGCCTACAGAAGGAAGTTATTAGGAAAATTATTATTTATGAAGCAGGGTCATCAAAAATGCCTCACTGTCATATTTGATTGCGCAGTCACTAATATTTTGTAAAAAAAACGCATGGCTAGTGTTTTAATCATCTCAAATTAGGTACTTCATAATGTAGAAAAAATCTGAATGTTGTATCTTGTATAGTGGTTCTCCTATGATAACTGCTCAGCGTTTGTAAATTTTTGCCCTGCCGAAGGAACTAACTTGACTTGTGCCAAAAGCTTGGTCCCATAAAAACAGGTCTGGAGAAATCTATCTGTATCTATCAAAACCTATGATACTTCTATTCAAAACTAAAGCTATGGCCAAATCGATCGCGCTAGCATTGACTTCCTGTGCTGTTTGCAACTTATTTGTTTCTAATTTTTAACAGCTATTCAGTACGATTGGCAAAACCCTCGACCCTACAGCCTGCTAAGAAACGCTGTTGATTGGAAAGGTAAATGTTTCAATTTTCATTAGCAGGCAGTTGATACGAGGGAACCATCGCACCCTGGGTCTGAACCGGCAGCGCACTATAGGGAAGGACCCCCAGGACGTCCCTCAAGCGAGACCCATATGACTGGTACAGCTGCAGTTGGAGAGAGTAAATATGACTCAGCTCCCGTGAACGATCCTGTGACATCAGTCAACAAGCTGTGTGGCTTATCTTCAACTGAGAGGCTCCTTTCCAATCACTTTCCCTCAGATGCTCCTGCAGATACGAAACTTCGTGAGTGTTGTGTGTGTGAGTATGTCGGTGCTTCTGATCAGGATCTGCGCACTCATTTTGCTGGCAAGCATTCAGGGACATTGCCCTACAAATGCAGATGTTGCGTATATTCAACAAAAGTAAAAAATAGCTTGGTCCGGCATTTTTTTGCCAAGCACTCTGATGTGAGACCTATGAAATGCTGTGAATGTGATTTTTCATGTGTTTCGAAGATTGAACTTGTGCGTCATATTGCATCAATACATTCAGGAGAAAAACCGTACAAGTGTAGTGAATGTGAGTATGCTTTTTCTTTGAGACATCACTTGACCTTACATTTTGCCTGCAAACATTCAGGAGAGAAACCGT
>LQNS02277964.1:11412221-11426722 GCA_001587735.2 Parhyale hawaiensis | reverse complement strand
TTTCTGCGGTCTATGGGAATCGCGTTCGCCAAGCTGAGTCGTTATTTCAACAAGCCTATGATCAGATAATGTTGTATCATGGATTTCAATATTTTTAATCAATTGTGGTGGGTGTAAGATTGGGACAACAGAAAGAGACCTTAAAGTAAATGAATACTGCAAAAGTACAAGTCACAGCGTGGCATGGAATAACGCCGATGCTCTATCGTCATGCACAAATTAGAAAAACTCAAAATTTATTGAGACCTCTTTCATCGCCAATGACAATGCGTTCAATCGACATCTGGAGATCAACATAATTTACATACCATTCATACAGTAATAGAAATTATCTCAAGAGATCGGCATAAATAATTTTGTATATTTACCTGAAGTTGAATATTTATTATCACTCAAGGATTTCTGTGTTTTCCGATGCCACTCACTGCGGGAAACGCACATGTTTGATCATTGGAAGGAATTTTGAAGTTTGTGAGATTAATTTCTTTGAATCAAGATTTTCTCATGAAATTAGATGACTTCTTCAATATTCTGTATAATACGTCTGTTTAGTGTACTAATAATCTAAAATAATGTTCAGTAATGAAACTCGATAGAAACTCCATAGAAATTTATTTGCCAGAGCAATTAAAAATATATATGGTCATAATTAAAACTTAGATGGAAAAACGTCGTTTTAAGCCTAATCGCTTCTTGGACCTAAAAACAGCTTACAAAATTTCAAAGCACTAGAACAAGGATGTAAAAACCTGTAGTAGAAATCATCATTACAAAGATAGTACCTCCCTTATACAAAAATTAATGAAGCTCGTCATGAAAACAACTGAGAACTACCTAATAATGAGTATGAGCTGATACCTTGAAATGTTTTTTTCAGAAGATATGATGACATCAGTAAAAGCATGTCCTCTTCTATTTCATTTACTAAATTTACTAACTGAAAAATTTTCCCTTGTTTCTCTACGTCCAGTCTAACATGAGGCAACCTGAATTTCTGTGTATGCATACCATAAATATTAATAGGTTGAAGAGGTAAATGATATTTATTAAAGGATTCCTAATCATCATACAAAAGCTTATGCGCTAATTTCAATAAAAAGTATTGATAAATGTTGTCAAATTCTAGTAAATCTAAAGCTTAATACATATCACCAGTATGGGTTTCAGGTACATAGATTATTGATTGAACTTTGAGTATTGCACGTAATATTTTGTTCACGAGTATTGAGACTTTTTTTAGAGGACGGGGGTATACCTCCCCCTAATTCAACACAATAAATTAAATGGGGATACATAATGCTAAAGTATAGATCCCTGAGTGTACCGAGAGGGAGCTTATTGGCAATACAGTAAAACAAACCAAGAGCTTTGCTTAGTTTTGTACAGACTTCATTGATGTGCAAATTGAAAGAGAGCTTAGAATCAATCATGATACCTAGGTATTTTATCTCTTTTGCCCATTCGAGCCTCACGTGATTAAAAAATATATCTTGAAGTATAGGGGTATCTCTTGTTGGCCTTAGCATCAATTTCGTTTTTCTTTTTTGAGGTATGAGCATTTTCGATACAAGCCAAGACGTTAACTGCTCAATAAATTTCCCAATTCTACTAACAGCTGCATTTAAATCATCGGTAATGTACAACACCGCATCGTCTGCATATAGTGCACAACTTGTATCAGGTAAGGCTGTCAGATCAATAATAAACACATTAAACAATAAACGACCTAGAGTAGACCCTTGAAGTACACCGAGTGATATGGGTTTGTCAACGGAGCATGCATTATTGTAGGTGACATAATGAGTGCGGTCAGAGAGATAAGATCATAATAAATTGAGAGCATTATGTGTTACACCATATTTTCTAAACTTTTAAATAAGTAAATCTGGATCAATAGTATCGAAGGCTTTCCGTAAATCAAGAAAGAGACAAATTGTGTACTGTTTGCGATTAAAAGCTCGTAAGATGTCCGAAACAACAGATAAAATAGCAGAGCATATCGTGGAGCCTTTTCTAAAACCAAATTGCTTACAGGACAAAATGTTACAGGAACTAAAATATGCATTCAGACGTTTAAACAATAACATTTTCAGATATTTCAATTAGACTGGCATTACCACTTTTAAAAATTGGTGCCACTCTCGCCCGCTTAAAAATATTAGGATGGATGCCAGTTGTAAAACAGCTGTTTAGAAGATCAACAAAGAACTTGAAAATGAGCGGTAATACGTTGAAAAGTAGTAAGGGATTGAGATCACCTAAGTGGAACTTCTTATTCTCAAAACCAGACACAATGAAATTAATTTCATCACAATTAGTTGGATAAAAATGACAAGATGCTTGAACTACAGGTATACCATTCGGATTGTATACGACATGCGTAGGCAGACTGCGGGCCAAGTCGACAGCAACTTCAGTAAAAAATTAATTAAAAATCCCTGCAACGACAGTGGGGTCATCAATAGAAGTATTTTGGTCATAGTTTAATCTTATTTTATGTTTGTTATTGGAACTTCCCATGAGTTCATTGAGAATTTTCCGGGTTTTTTTGGATTACACCTGTTTGTTTCTATCTTTCTGAAATAATAAATGTCTTCGGCTGGTCTTAGAACAGAAGTGGGAGTATTTCTATACCATTTGTAGAATCTATGATTAATGATTCCACGACGGTACTGTTGATGAAGTTTGTTTTGTTCCTAATGAGAAACTTGATGTCCCTATTAATCCATGGAGCAAATTTAACACGCTTCCTGAAAGACTTAGTTAGAACAGGACAATGTCTATCACTCTGTCATGACCATGCGAATAAAATTAGTCATGCCTACACAAGGGTTGACGGAGAGTATTGTAGCAAGATTGAGTTCCCTAACGGATTGGACAAATTTGTGCTTGCTAGCATGATCTAGCCTTCTGTATGATGCTGAAATGTTTGAAGATTTTGAAAAACTTGAAGTACGACGTATGGTAACAGATGATCGGCAACTTCATAGTCGCAAACAGCGGCCAAATCATCATTGTCTAGATTCATCCAAATAGGCTATGGCCAATCAAAGTATAGGTAATTGAGTCATGGCGTTGAGTAATCCGGGTGGGTCTAGTAATAAGTGGATGAAAGTTCAGTGCAGTAATGATCTGGATAAAATTATTAATATTGCTAAGGTTATGTGAATTCAACAAATTTATGTTGAGGTCGCCACAGAGAATTATCTTTGAATCAGGTCGGTCAGATTCAGAAATAAGATTTACCAAAAAGTCATTGAAGATAGATATTTCATTACAAGGAGGCCTGTACATACATAACATATTATTGTTTTGTTTGCAAATTTAACAGTAGAAGCCAGTAATTCGCATACGCAGTAAATACCTGATGCAAGTGAATTTACAGTAAGGGTCAGATAATTTTTAAAAAATACACTAATGCCACTACCATTTCGGTTACGATTCAAACATATTTTGTCATAGCCGTCTGTATTAAAGAACCCATCAATGGTGTTATCTAATTAGGATTCTGTAATAACAATGACAATGAAGCTAAAATTTAAAATGCCTAGTAAGGTACACAAGTTACAGAAATTGTGGTACATGCTCCAGATATTATTACACAGAATTGAAAATGCATTGGTATTCAAGGTACTCGTTTTGGTTTGGAGCTGAGCACTTGAATCAATGCTACAGTGAATGTCGTGAAATTCATGTATCTGGTCATAAAAAGCATACGTAGGAATATCATAATTAGTTATAGCCAGGTTAGGCATCAGTAGGGAGTGGGTTAGACGACGCGTTAGCAGGAGGTAGTACAGCAGCCTGTGAAGGAGAACTCGCGGCTCCAACGCCAGCAACAGAAGAGGCTGTAGTGTTATCAGGAGAGCCAGACAGTAGTTGCTTCATTTTATTGAAATCATGTTCACAGTTAATAAGAAAGGGTCTCGGTCTACCAGATAGGCGACAGTAAATAGTACCAGACCTGGTATAGATTTGCAAGATGGAAGATGACAACTTTTCAGCTCGTACTGGAGTACCCGCTCTGTCAAAAATGGCAGCGATAATTTTGTGAAGACCCATTCTCATTTATCATGAATACTTCCGTTACTAATATGCTTCTGTAGAATGCGCTATAAAAGAGTACTTAAATTGTCATAGGACATAGGTGCTCTCTCAATTCATCTTTAGCAGCAGAATCGTCAGCCACCTTAGCAAGAAGTACTGGAAATCTTTTACATTGGCACGCAGCAAAGCTTGCTAAATTAAATCAATTCCCAGCCGCGTATCATCGCTACCGAAGAATAAAGCTTCAGTACTTCTCAGTTTCTTTCTCTCTTGAAGTGAAAATTCTCTTTCAAAGGAAGACAGCAAGCTGAAGACATATTTATCTACTGCACCGTGAAAAATAATCACTTCGTCTGTGCTTTGTTGAGTGGCTGCTGTATTTATACTTCGTGAACTGAGAGCAAGCGTATGTTTCGATGCATGGAGAAAGTGATAAAAATTGTAAATTCCATGACCGTGATAAGAGAAGCTACAACTTTTCTTTGTTTTGATCTAAGGAACTCTTTCAAGCAAGAAGTGCATTCACATAGAGGGTTTGGAATCCCACTTTTGCCATCTTCTGCAACCTGGTCATTGATCTCCATGAAAATTCGACTTGATTACGAAATCTGCTACCTGACCTATACTTTGCCCAACAATTTCACTATTATGCTGACAGATTTTAATACACAAAGGGGTTTATTATATTAGGATTAGTTACCGCATATGGATAAAATCTGATTGATGTATCTTGTATACTGGTTGCACTGTGATAGTTCTGCAGCATTTGTAGATTTTGCCCAATGAAGACACTAACTACACCTGTGGCGAAAGCTTGGCCCAATAAAAGTAAGTCTGGAGAAGCCTAGCAATATCTGTCAATACCAATGATTGTTGCATTAAACAATGTAGCTATCCGTTGCCAGTTCAATCGTACTAGCATTGACTTCCTGTGCTGCTAGCAACTTTATTTGTTCAGATTATTTGATATTCTGTTCAGGATGTGTGGCAAAATCCTTGATCTGTAGTTTGCTAAGAAACGCTGGTCACTGGAAAGTAAATATTTCTATTTTCATTTGCAGGCAGTTGATACGAAGGAACCGCTGCAGCATGGGCCTGTACCGGCAGCACATCATAGGGACGGATCTGCAACAGGGCCTTCAAAAGATACCCATATGGCTGGGACAGATTCACTTGGAGAAAGTAAATTTAACCCAGCTCACGTCAACGAACCTGTGACATCACTCAACAAGCTGTGTGGCTCATCTTCATCTGACATTCTTACTTCTAATCATAGCCTTTCAGGTGTTTCTGCTAGTATGGAATTTCGTGAGTGTTGTGTGTGTATGTCAGTGCGTCTGATCAGGATCTGGCCACTCATTTTGCAGACAAGCACTCAGGGACGTTGCCCTACAAATGCAAACGTTGCGAATATGCAACAAAATTTAAAGTTGACTTGGTCCTGCATTTTTTTGCTAAACACACAGATGAGAAGCCTCTGAAATCCAGAGAATGTGATTTTCCATGTGTTTCGAAGATTCATCTCGTGCGTCATATTGCTTCAAAATATTCCGGAGTGAAAGAGTACAAGTGTAGTGAATGTGACCATGCTTTTATCAGAAAGCATGATATGACTCGGCACTTTGCCTGCAAACATTCAGGAGAGAAACCGTACAAGTGCAGTGCATGTGACGATACTTTTGCTATAAAGCGTAATATGACTCGGCATTTTGCCTGGAAACATTCAGGAGAGAAACCATACAAATGTAGTGAATGTGAGTATGCTTTTGTTACCAAGCAAGAAATGACCATGCATTTTGCCCGCAAACATTCAGAAAAGAAACCATACAAATGCAGTGCATGTGACGATACTTTTGCTATAAAGCGTAATATGACTCTGCATTTTGCCTGCAAACATTCAGGAAAGAAACCATACAAGTGTAGTGAATGTGAGTATTTTTTTACTACCAAACAAAAAATGACCCTCCATTTTGCCCAAAAACATTCAGCAAAGAAACTGTACAAATGTAGTGCATGTAACTATGTTTTTGCCAGAAAGCATGATGTGACTCGGCATTTTGCCTGCAAACATTCAGGAAAGAAACCGTACAAGTGCAGTGCATGTGACTATACTTCTGCTACAAAGCATAATATGACTCGGCATTTTGCCCGCAATCATACAGGAGAGAAAAAATTCAGGTGTAGTGAATGTGACTATACTTTCGTTACCAAGCGAGATATAAGAAAACATTCTACCCGCAAACATTCAGGAGAGAAACTGTAGAAATGTAGTGAACGGGAGTATGCTTCTAGTACCAAGCAAACTATGACCATGCATTTTGCCTGCAAACATTCAGAAGTGAAGCAATACCAAGTGTAATGATTGCGAAAATGTTCCTACTACTGAGCATAACATGTGCTACGGTATCATATTGCCTGCATAAACGATGGGCAGACGCAACGAGAACTGCATTCACAGAGCGCTAACTCCCGTCAAGAAACGCACTTCAAACAGATATAAAGACTGACAGACGCTTGCCAAAATTCTATTAAATGATCACTGGAGCATTAAGTGCTCCGACAAACTCCATTAAGATCAGTTCATAACTTTTTGATCTATAGCTAAAACCAACAGACTGCAGACAGACTGGCAATACGGACTAATGATCTTCGAATTTTTCTCATAAGTTTATCGAGTCATGTAAATAGCTCCTATGAATTTCATGAAGATTTATCCATGACTATTTTGAGTACTAACTACCAAGAGAAAACAAATATACAATCATAGAAACAAACAGCTTGATGCATTATCTCCAAAAATTGATCCCCTGTCTCTCTTAACATATATACCCAACAATACCTGAAAATTTCATGAAGAATCGCCTATAGCATTGCTGAACAACAAACGCGAAAACTGATAGACAGATTCCGAGAAAACGTATCCTTTCAAGCAGAGGCAATACGTGAAAATTGTTAGAAAAGGGCGATTGTTGCACTCACTGCCTGCTAACATTTGCGGCAGCTGTGCTACAAATGCTCTCACTGCACCTCTGCTGCCTGCCTCACGTCTTACTTTACTTGTCCTCATGGAGCGCGAGTATCTATAGTCTTCAAGTTCTGCCCTGCAGTAAATGTAAACAGTTCGTATGGCAGTCGCTGCTGGTTGTGTTGCCCAGACTTGACGCCCCACAAGTCTAGATTTAACTAATGGAATTTTCTGTCTTGACTCATTGTGTGTATTGTGATTCTCCGCTGCTGCTGACTTTGATCAAACAATTCGTCTTGACTGTGACTGCCTAATTCGCGTTATAAGCTTTTTACTTACACTAAGGAAGTTCTGTTTTTGATGATGGGTTTTGGAGGGGTCACGAGCAGTCTAAAAACAGGGAGAACAAGGAAAACTCCGGGAAGAAATCACTCGGGGAAAAAGGGACCTGGGAACAAAATGCTCAGGGAATGTCTGCAGGGCAGTGGATGCTGTTTTTTATGTGGGGTTATCTTTGAGAATACAGCGATCCCAAAGAGCCTGAGCCATATGAGGATTATTTTTTCTGCAGTGCCGGGAAAGGTGGACGACTGTAGCTCTATTTGCAGCAAATCTTAATATTGTGAGGGTGATTTGTAACAGTTTTAGTCCCATTCAGCCCATAACCTATAGGTAATCACATTATTTGTGAGGAAAATGCACAATCTGACACTCAGAGAGATTTGAGAAATGTCAGGGAAACCTCAGGGAACACTTAGAGAATTTCAAAAGTTCTGATCGCTAGACACCATGGTTTTGTCAATTATTGTTTCTCCGTCGTCTTCCGAACTTGTTGATGATTTCAAGACCTTTACCAGTGATTTTCTTTGAAAGCTATTTAGAAATAAACATTTCTAAAAGTATAAATTTCCGTAAGCAATTCCCTCTCACATTTTGCCCTGACACACTGGCCATCATCAGATCAAGGATGTTGCGAAAGTCGTCTATCTTAATATTTAATGATGTGCTTAGGTATGAAATGTATGTAAATCTATTACTACTCGAAAGAAAAAAATATTGTAACTACAGCACAATGACTAAAGATATTTCAAGAATACTGACTGCAAAAATTTTGTACTCTGAAGAAGACAGCGACAGTGTCCCTCGCCTGTAGCGCATTTGGCTCACATGCAGGCTGCCGTCCATTCGTGCGACCATACGAGTATTTGCAGCGCCTCAGTCAATGTTGCAGTTTATTACAAGTTTGGAAAGCGGAAATCTTGCTGGCATTTGTGTAAGGCGTGCCTTGCTTGAGGCTCGGCAGCTGCTGGAGCCATTTAGTTAGTTCTGCAGTGGTGCCATTGTTACGGAGCTTGACTATTTTCTAGCGGGACTCGTAGAAATTTTATGGGTAAAAGTAATGCTTTCTTTTTGCTAAACTATTCCAATTTTAGGCGGCGCTATTGTTGCGAATCTAAGTTAAACGCCCTCAGGGACATATTGTGGCGGGCCTTTTTCCTGCCACAATATGTGTGGGCATCACGCACCCAAGGGTCCCGAGTGCCTTCTCCGCAGGGGCTGTAGCATCTGGCCGCAGTTCCTGCCAAGAAGGTTAGTTTTGTAGAGTTAGGTTGGTTCTCTATATTTTCTTTCTGTCCCGCGAGGGGGGCTGCCGATCGAGCTGACCAACTTTTTCTGCGGCTCTTACCTTCGCCCGTGCGAAGAACCCCAGAAATGTAATTAAAGGACCACTTTAACGAGAACAACAGTTGCATAAGACGTAGTTTACACGTATCTGAATCCAAATAAGAAGTAGGAAAATGGGTTGGTAAGATTTGTAAAATTGACTTCAATATTTCAAGACATAGACACAAAGCAAGTTTTAGAGCTTGTACATCTAGTCAAGAGAATTGCTTTCAAATGCTCATCAGTCAATCTCGTTTGCGGTTATGACTTGAGATAATTTCATTCCTGAAGACGATTATTCGCAGACGTAACTTGATCCAAACTCGGATTTTACACCTGTTGCAAATTGCATTCAACTTTGGGACCAAAATACGGCAGCAGCGGTAAAATTCTCCATGTTTTCCTTTTTTGTACTTCTTTTTCTTTTCTATTGCAAGACTTGAATCCGACTGTCACTGTAGAATGAGTTATTATGGTTTCCTCAGCCTACTGACCATGTGTTGTATTGTATAGTGAGGTAGCTACTCCGATGCCCGGGGGAGGGGGGGGGGTGCGCTCTGCTCTGGGAACGGGCCTCTTGCTCCGTTTGTCGTAAATTAAATCTAACGTAGTTAGTGTTGCGATGCTTTGTAGTACTCCAGTGGCTGTAAAATGTGATTTAAAACTACCACGCGTTCTTAATTACCTTTTGCTTTGTTGATAGGCAAATGTATTATATTCCGCCCTCACGGGTATATTATGACGCTCCCTATCCCTGTCATACTATATATGGGCCTTACGACCCCAGGGGCAAACCCGAGTACCTTTTTCGCAGGAGATGTTGCATCTGGCCGCAGTTCCTGCTGACGAGGTTAGTTTTGTAAAGTTAGGTAGGTTCTCTACTGTATTTCATTTTCTGTTCCGCGAGGTGGGCTGCCGATCAAGGTAGCGTACCTAAATAGTCAGCGGGACTTCTCTCATCTCTCTCGTGTGGAAAGCCGTAAAAGAGGCCGACCACTCGAGTGTCTCATACTATGCTTTACCCCTTGTTTCCTGCCCGTAGTGGCGCACGTTGGCCACACCTACCCATTATGAGGTATTTGAATACTGCACAAGTAGTTTCTCTGTTGAGACGCCTGAGCTGCGTCTACAGACGTTAAACGAAGTATATAATAGTAATAATGTATTACAATACTGCAGTTGTGCCGCAGTAGGCAAAACTTGGGTTTTGCCGGGGATATTGCACGCTCCCCCGGCGCTGTACGAGTGCTCATGGTGAAGTCTTTTTGACTGGCTGGTCTCGTGGCAAATGATGGCGCTGCGCCATTCTAAATGTCGACAGATTTTTTTTAAGGTTTTTGAGAGAAAACAACGATTGACGTCGTGGATACATCAAGTTAGTGTGTTTTTTTTGTGATCGGATTGATTGAATGATTTAAATGATTCCGGTGAAGCACAAGAACAGTTGGATAATTTTTAAACAAACCAGAGATGATATGTGTTTGGAAACCGTAGCTGCCTGCTATGTATATGCCAAAGATCGGGCTATTTATTAATACCAATTTATTTTTGAATCGTTGCTGTTATGCAGTAGTTGGTGTGTTGACACTCTTTGGCCAGTATATTTTCTTCTCATTCTGCATTATTTACTGGAATACGATGGTCCTATAGAAGCATTCCTTTTATACAATACTGTATTGAAGAAATTATTCGTTACTTTATGAATTATTAACAAAAAACATTCGCAGATAGGGTTAATATGTTCTGAAGTATTGTTTGTTGAATTGGCTTCAAAGCACTAGATCAAAATTTTCCTAACAATAGGAATTTATGGCACAACGTTCCAATCCAAGTTATCTGAAGCACAAAAACTGAGATGAATTTACACTTTAAATTGTACTATAGCCCGTGTCTTCCATCTTGAGTCAACCTTGATTTCTTTTCTTAGGATCCCCACATGGGGCTTAGGAAAGGCCAGAGGCCCTTCAAGTTCACTAATCCTAAGTTATTTGATGCAGCGCCCCCACGGAGTTATGTACAGTAGGTTACTTCAGCCGTTAGCTAGATTTTCTGGACGTCTGTCTTTTGTGCCTACTTTACGTCTTTCGCATTTCATTCTCCAGCTAATTTTACTTCCTGCTGAACTGTTTTTTTCCCGACTTATTGTTCCCTTGCGTGTTGATCTTGTAGAGGAACATCTTCATGCGAGGATTCCTCGCGTCTATTGCCATACTATATGTTCCTTGTTCTTTCTTCCGTGGCATCGTCTTCCTTCGGAAAAGGAGGCTTAACCTCGGACAATAGCTGACTTTTCCATATTATATTCTTATGATGTGAATATAACCATCTTTCCACTTCATTTAGCTCTATCCCACCACCACTCTCATGTCTAATATTCACCTTTTGCTCACAGCGCGTGACATGACACGTGTTGGAGCCAAAATATATAAACGGTAGCGATTACAGCTTCTGCTGATCTTGTGTGACCACAGGCATTATACCTAACTATAGTGCCCGCGCTGTCAATAATGACAGCAAAGAATTTGTGAACACCCTTCTTGTGTTGCCTGTAGCTTCATCGCAAAGATATTAGGGCAAAACCTTACATCTATAAAAGGGAGCTCCCTGTCTGGGTAGTTCCGCGTGTTGACGGGACATGTTCTTCATGATTTCTCAGGTTATTACCTATTTAGGGTAGAAGGTTGAGCTCCCTTCTATACATGTATGAATCTTATTGACTTCCTTGTTTAGAGGAGTAATTATAAGACGTCTGCTAAACAAAGAAATCGTATAATTACTCCTCTAAACTATGGAACCTGAACGTCCTATATTCCAGTCAATACGATAACTTCCTTGTGTAGGATGCTACGCAACTGCCAACTTGAATTAGGGAACCAAAGAGATAAGCGTGTGAAGCTGAACAACACCCAGCTTCTTTCGGTGATACGCAAAAAAGCGACCTTTTTTACCTGCAGTCGATATTGCTTCTAATAAATACGGCGCTCTGTATCCAAGATACTCAAGGGTGACATATAACTCGGACTCGGAAAATTTTTTCCTCAGAAGAAAACTTGTTCTGTTGAAAGAAAAACCTAAAATAAGTGGAAAAAACAAATTGCTGCCGAGAAATCATTGTGGTCTTTACGCGCTTTCTGACCGCTCAAGAATATCTTACCAGTTGCCTTGATAATGAAAAAAATAAGAGTACCAGCTTAAGTTTGGATGGAGTAAATCTCAGAAGAGAGTACACATCACGTTGGAAGAGGTTTAGAGAAGCCGTATGCATCTACATCGAGTGGACTTCAACGTAGTCAAAGAAAGACCGGAATTCAGATATACTGTTCGAGTGCCATCATCTGCATCCTGGAATATTTTCTATCTATCAGTTTGCTATGAAGCTTGGCAGGATGACCACAGTCTTCAAGCAGATGAATACAATGTTGAAACCAGGAAGGCCAGAGCTATTATTTTGCTTATTTATTTCGTTAAGAGCATGACACCGAACATATAAATATATATATTTATAAACACACGATGGTCATTCTTCGTATTAGATTAGATGGCCTTATCAACGAACAGAATGGTTACATGCGATCTCCATAAAGTTAGCGAAAGTGAAGTGTAAATGTTTCTGATTGTGGAATTTTTTCGTTTAGCGTTCTCTCTCACAGCTGATATTTGTTCGTCAATTCATTGGCTCAATTTCTTTCAGCTAGTTATCTATGTAATGGATATTCTGACGAACCTATGTCTTTCATAAAACTTATGTGACTCTCGTCCCCAGTAGTCAACTCTACTGCCTTACCACTAGCCATTACAGCCGCAGTGTTTCACAAATTGATTTATCGATTGTGCCATACCGACAGAAACTCTACCCACACCTGCACTCACCAAGGGGAGAGCCTCCAAGTGACTACTAGTGAAAGAATTGATGACGCAGTTTCGAGTGTCCGATCTTTTTATATTGAGCGAGTCAACTATTTATATCTCAATGCTGTTGCTGGGTTATCTCAGCCATTATCTAGGCCTCCGGGACGTCAGTCTTTCATGCCCATTTTAACTCCTTCCCAATTTCATGCTCCTACTTGCTCATGGTTTATTCTGTTCTTCCTCTTTTTTCCGACATGCTGTTCCCATGCGAGTTGATCCTGTGCGGGAACACCTTCGTGCATGGGTTCCCAGTTTATTGGCATACTGTATGTCTCTTGCTCTTTCCTCTGAGATATTGTTCTGCTCAAAAACAGAGGCTTACACTTTCGGACTATAACTAACACTGTTACTGTTCTCATGCGGGGGGCCTCGGAAGAGGCCCTCGGCTGTGGACCGCCCAGGCTGAAATTTGACCTACACCGGTGCCGGCTCTGCTAAATCTGCACGGTCGGGATCGGGGATCGAAGCCGAAGTTGAAGCAGGGCTTATACCTCCGTGACAGATTTGAAAATTAATTTCGCATTGCTCTCGATTGTTTCAAATTTATTTAGTGACAGCTTTATCGTGACTTCGTATCATCCATGTCATACCCATATGTAGGAATATCCAGTTATTCCCACTCAACTAACATTGAGCTGAATTTCTATTGAGCGACAGGCTTCTCTTATGTCGCACATATGCTTCAGCGCATTTCATATGGCCAATGGTGCAGATTTAACATTCGTCTGATGCTCCGCCATGTTACTGTGCACATTGTAAGAATAAAACCTCCGACTTAGGTAAACTGTCAGTTTGCCACCATCCACTTCAGTCAACTTTTATAACAAATAGAAAGTATTTCATTTATCGGTAGTAGCCTTCTTTTCAGGCGATTTCATATTAGCGCCGGTTCACGTTAATGTTTTGCCTCCCATGCCTTCATGCTACACAGTGCGAATGCGTTGCCTTGTCTGTTTAAACAAGAGAACAGTGGACAATCTTATGAGCTCAAATACCAAGCAAATTTCATGTTATTACAAAAATTATATTGACACTTCATGCCAATAAACTGACTAATTGTCTGCATTTTTGCAGATCGTTGGTTGTACACGCGTTTTGTGACACGATGAGAGACGTTTTGACGTATGAACATAGTGCAAACAACTAATGTGTTAAGGGGGGCTTTGGCATCACTTTCGTATTACTTGAATAATTGCACTTATTTTAGCGAGGCAGAATTCGAACCGCCACTGTAGCCACAGCGTAAGACAAGAAACTAGGACAGTGTCAGAGGCCGCTCCCATATAATATCCAACTGTGGGCACTAACATGCCAGCAGCGTACTGTTGAGGACGTTGTCTTCCGGCATTTGAAATGCAATCAAAGATTACACTGGCTGTCCGGTTTGACCTAGACATGACTTTTTTGGAAATTTTCCATGGGATTCGATGTTACGACAGATTGTTGTGCTTTTTGTACGTCAGACACAGGATCTTCTGCCAGAGATGCAATTCCTGATCAGATTGAAATATAACTTGAAATTTTGCGAAGCTGACAGTGTACGTTTTGAGGGTAGATATCTACACAATGAATGCTGCTGATTGATAGAATCATACCACACGCATGGAAGCGAAGAGCCAATAATGTAATTCCTTTATCCGCATTTGTTGATGGTTTGTCGTGATTAAATAGCTATGGATAAAAGTAGTGTATGCATAATTGACTAGTGTTGCCAATCAACCAATACGAGTACATATCTGTAGTGAATAATCTCAGATGCAAGTATGGTACGACTGTATACTTGCTTTGAACATAATTTAGACGAATTTTTTATTATTATTATTTAATCACACCAGACTGGCGATGTAGGAACGGAGAAACTACATGAGGTTAACAAACCTCCACGCAACCAGCCCAGCGGGTGAAGAAAACAAAA
>LQNS02277964.1:11314674-11329437 GCA_001587735.2 Parhyale hawaiensis | reverse complement strand
GAAGTATTGAGAGCCTACCTAACTTTACAAAAATAACCTCGTCAGCAGGAACTGCGGCCAGATGCTACATCCCCTGCGGAGAAGGCACTCGGGACCCTTGGGTGCGTGACTACTTTAAAAGGCCGGGGCCGAGCTAGGTGATTCGAGGTTACCGGAGCCGGGGAGTCCAATAATGGCCGGGTTTAGCAGGGACGGGGACCCCGGTCGGTCTGTACGTACTAATCCGACTCTTGAGATGAGCTTGAGTGTTCCTGAAATCAGAAAGTATATTCTTGCCTCCAAGCCTTTGTACTCCACAATCTTGTTGTATGAGCGAATTCTCTATTAAATTCCAAGCAATGACACAGGCGGAGGAACTTCAATAATGAAGGATAACGACACCAACTATTAAGAGTAAAAAATTTATTCAGCAAGCGAGCTAATGATAATAGCGGAGGAAGCAATTAAAACTTCACTAAGGTCATGCACAGATAAAAATTAGGTACTAACATAAATTCATTTTTTAAAGTCGCTAATTAGTAGTATAAGAGTCAATAATTGGAAAAGAATCGTGTTAAGTTTTATACATCGGGTTGGAACGAAACCTCGGTCTCTTTTAGTGTTTCTAAATAAATATAAGATTGAGTATAATACAACATTTTTTAATGACCAGCATAATCATTGTTATCAATGACCTCTTTCATCTCTACATGAACTTTTTGATACCATTCTCACAGATTTTTTGTTTCGAGTAAAAAAGGGGAGCTGGATTCATATAAAATTCTCTTCTTTAAGTAAGCCTTAGCCCTAGTAAAAAGGTTCTGCAAGCTACTAAAGGGATAAAAATTTGTTTATGCAAGATCGGAAGAATAAGGGAGGTTATTAAAATGTCCTAACCAAATTCATCTATGAGATTTTAGTTACTCCTGAAAAGTGGGCCTGCCATCGCCATCGCCTAAGTGCATCAAATTTTTCTTTCAGTGTAGGGGCACAATACCCTGAGTGCATACATATATACATACATATATACAGTACGTTACCTTAGATACGCCAAATAGAAATTTTTAACTTTATTCTTCAAGATGAGTGTCTAACCTTGAAGTATCAATATTAACTAAATGTATGGCTATGTTGCCAATATAAACCGCACTTGTAAAATAAATATTTAGCCATTGGTTAAGTTTATCATACAATTTGCTTATTTACGAGTTTTTTACTGTTACCTCAGATTATACAACAAGTTAAAACGTCTTAAAGAGGAAATAAATGCAAGTGAACAGGAATATTTTTATTAAACGTCCAAAACCAAGAAGTTATAACCAAAACAATTCAATAAACACTGAAATAACTGTTCAGTAGTGGTAAACATAAGTTAATTTTCAACATGGCAACCTCCATTTTTCAGGATTTTTATGAGGCGATTATCAACAAACTTTGTCAGGTTTGATATTTCAGAGGGTGGAATAAAATCTGCAGCTGTTTTTGCTGCATTCCACAGGCTTACTTTTCTCGAAAACTGCCGACCATCTTCATTTCATAGACTTTCCTTTTGATCATTGTTCAGAGGTTCTCAATGGAATTTAAATCGGGGCTATTCGCTGGCCAGGTCATAATTTTTTTTATTTAAATCCTCTATCTGCAACTAGTTAGCAGTGTACCGTGCTCGGTGTGAGGGAGCGTTATCGTGCTGAAATATCAATTTGAATCTGCGTGCGATAGTCTGCTCAAGCCATGGAATCAAGTTGGCTTCAAGAAACTGGCAGTTTTTTTTTGCATTCAGTTCAATTCCTTCTGCCACTTCAAATGGACCAATAAGGATGTCACCTACTATCCCGGCCCAAAACATTATACCTCCACCAACTTGTTGACGCTTAAGCCGTGTCTGTTAAGGTCTCTCATGGAGGACCCATCCAGACGGCCATCCATCTGGATCATCAAGAGTGGCTCTGCATTCGTCAGTAAATATGACATGGAGAATTCAGTTTTCAAGTTCTCTTCAGACTATCTGACACTATTTCTTTATGAGTTTTTGATAGAAATGGTCATTTAGTTGCGTTTTTCACTTTCCCTAGCTTCTGCAGAACTTCACATCTTCTCTTTCTGCTTAGTATTGGGGCTCCAGCGTCTTCAAATATCGCCTTACTGGTAGAAAGTTTATTTCTAGCCATGGAAACCTTGAAATATCGCATATCTCGAGCAGTCAATTTCCTCGTAGAGGCTCTATCCGGAATTTTCTGGTTGACCTTGCCTTTAATTGCATAAGCCTTAATTGTGTGGTGATCACGCTGAAATTCCTTGGAAACTACGACTGTCGTCTTACCAGAAGTCAATAACGAGGTCACTTTGATCTTTTTTACACTTTTTAGGCCGCATTTCTTGCCCATGTTGACTAGAGTGATGTTGCATAATCTGGCGTAGCAGCAGAACCCCGTGCGATAAGCAAATGTTGCCAAATCGTGAAGCAAATGTTGCCAAATCGTGGGAAATAGTTCCGTTTCATTTTTCAATAATTGTTTTTAATAGTAACAACATACCTGTGCACTAACTTACTATTAAAAGTTTGAAGATTTGACACTTATATTGAAAAACAAGTAAAAAAAAATGTAGTTGCATAATCAAAGGTAACGCACTGTATATATATATACACACACACACACATGAACGCACATTTTTGACAGTATCAATAAATAGCTCTGCACTCGAAGAGCTCCAATCTCCGCCAAGAAGCGCAATGCTACCATCTAACGAGCCACTCGTTAGATGGTAGCATTACGTTTCAAGGTTTGCGATACACCCTGCTAGAAATGCTACCGGAGAAAATTAATGTAGTTACACTATATAATTAGTAGAGGCCGAGAACGCAACCCTGACAAAGAAGTCTATTGTATTCTCCAACAAAATTGTCAGACTCGTATCTTACATAGCTACAAAAACTATATAATACATATATAGAAGCTCATGACAAATACCAAAAAACAAAGATGTGCCCACTAGCCCATGTTATTATGAATAAGTATTTTCGAACCGTAGTAGGCCAGCAACTTCAGCAAGGATGGTCAAAAGCATGCGACCCTATATTGACTCAGGAGAATACAATTTACTTTCAATTCACCGGGGATAATGCAGCACTTGCTAAATTAATCATAGCAGCGGAGTCGGATAGCTCAAACCCGACTCCGGTTGCGGGCGTTCCAGTTATTCTGACTCTGACTCCTGGTCCTAGTTTTTCCGACTCCAACTCATTGATACAATAAGCATTTAGTGTGGCCATTAATTTTGTCTACCTGCTCTTTACCAATATTTTCAAAGCTAAAACTAGTGTTTTCTTATGTTTACAATTTTATTTGTCACCATCAGCACCATAAATTTTCATACATTTGTTATTCATTAAAAATAATACAGAAGGATTGTTCATACATGCTATGTATGAATGTCAAAAATATGCACCAACAAATAGCTTGAGAAAATATTTTGTTGGGATTTGCATACGAATCGATCATTATTTGTACAATTTGACTCTAAAATTATCAAGTAATATATAACAATTCGGAGCAAATGGCGATGCCATCTTGGGGCAAAAAATTATTTCGGCCTCACACATTCATTTTTCAACTTAAGAAAGCAATACAAACACTAAAATGACCACAAATAAATGCTCTAAGAGTTTAGGCACTCATTTCTTGTCCATAGTGATTCTAACTCTCCATTTTTTTGCCCCCAAAATGACCTTATTGCCATTGGCCTCGAATAGTTGTATAAAATATAAATAATTAGCATCATGCATAGTTGAGTCAACTTGACTACACATTCCAACTGGGAAACCTACAAGCGCTAGCTCATGCTACAAATGCATGCCAACTGGCTCCTCGAGTGTACGGCTGCAGTCGATCATAGACTGTAAAAGATTAAGGCGGCATCGACGAAAAGCTCTTATCTGGCGATCTGGGACCTTCCGACCATCCACATTCCCGGATACCGTCACGACAATCGCAGCAAGATTTTGCCATTACATTATTATTATATTCAAAAGTTCAAGTCTATATTTCCACAACAAAGGCGATATCACAAAGGAAGAAAGAAGGGACATATAGTATGACGATGGACACGTGGCACACATGTACATGGGTGTTCCCACACAGAATCAACATACATGAGAACTGCAAGTCGGGAAAAAAGAGGAAGAACAGATGAAAGTAACATCAGTAGGAGTATGAAACCGGAAGTAAGCAAAGTGACACAAAAGACACATCTCCCGAGGGCTTAGCAGTCAAGGTAACCCGCAGGGTCCACTGAGATCCAGCTCCCCGTAACATAGGATGGGCAAACCTAAACTAACCTAACCTTATGGCCCATCCTATGCCCCCTGTGGGGTCTGGGCACTGCATAAAACGCTCGTCCGTCTGGCACTGGACGCGAGCCAGCGACCTTGAACGTCAACACAGCCGGCCGTAGCACCGCGCTACCACAGGAATAGAGTGATAATGATCTGCTTGAGGCCAAATGCCACCACTTACACCCTTACCCTGATAGTGGACAGATTAAAGTGAGCCTATCCTTGCCTAGGAGACAGGTAGGTATAATGCCTTAAATCTCAATAAAATCTAAATTTCATGTGTTTAGGTCTTTTCTGTTTAAGATCTAAAATTAGTTCTTAGCGTCTAATAAATGTCCCTACTTACAACAAGTGCAATTAAAAGTCACTAGGGAATAAAAGGAGAGATCGATGTAAGTCGGCGCAATCCGTCGACAGATTAAATATTGGAATAAAGCAAACAGGAGCAGTGCAACAACAGCAGCACTGCTCAGATCAAACTGGCAGTGGCAGAAAAATCTATTTAAGATAAGTACAACACCCACAGGCAGTGCACTGCATGTACAAACAAGGCACGAAGTGCACAAAAATATACATTTTTGATAAGAATGCACCAGAGGAAGAGTAATTTTTATCAGTGAAATTATTTAATATAGAGCATTGAGTAGATCCTATACAGCTGACTACAGTAAATACAATCTATGTATATATGAACTTCCTAGCATCAAGCTAAAATAATAATACACTTTATTTGATACATGTAGGGCTATAGAACAAATGCAGGAGGCAAAGTTTATCGCTAGAGTTATAGTAAACTGAAAATAAAAGTACATAGCTACTACTTAAGTCATTCTTCTAATTATTATTATTATCAAAACTTAATGCTTGAGCCCCCATGAAAAAGTAGTACAAGCCAAATGAAGCACTTTGCAGCACCGGGAAGCCCGAAACGCTGCTATAGGAAATCCAACAAAAAGCCATCAACAGCTGACTTAAGCCCCTGCAGGCCAAAACGACCGGAAGGCGATGCCGGCAAAGAATTCAAAACCCCAATATACCAGGGCACGAAGCACCGACCAAACTGATTAGTTCGACATCTAACCTCCTCCAACGTGAAAGTGTGCGCACTGACCGCAGCATGTGTTTCTCTCCTAAACACCTGAAGTGCAGGGACAGAAGAATGCAACCAATGCCTCTCATTGTTGTACACCTTGTAAAACATACAGAACTCGGTCAATTATCTCCTGTGGAACAGGTTTACCGGATCATTATCCGCCATTATCAGCCTGCTGGCTGAACTAACAAGTCGGTCCAACAGACGGAAGTGACTACCAGCAGCTGAAGCCCAGACCGGTGGGCAATACTCCAACACAGGCATGAAAAAAGTTTAAAAGCATCTGCGGACAACCTCACAGTCACCAAACACAGAAATCACCTTACGCAGGAGACCAATCTTACTGGATGCACGTGACACAAGTCGCCTAATATGCAAAACATAAGACATGTGTAACCATTTGCTAAATATTGAGACAAATTTTTTCTTGCGTGATATTACTTTCAATCAATTATGGTAAATCTTCATATTTCGCGCTCCTGCATATAGTTTTGAATTGCGTTGAACGAGTATTTACTATGAATAGCGTCAATTATACATTGCAATCATAGTTGCTAAAACGTACTTATAGAAATCCAGTTTATAGGTAGGCAAGCAAAAGTCCAAGCCAAAACGTAACAAGGTCCGTAAGCGAGGAGACAAAGTTGTTGAACTATAGCTAAAAATGACTTTACTTGGGTCACAAGGTTCCAAACGGATCCGGATACCTAATTCTCTAGCCTCTGTTGGTGTACAGCGATCAATTTAATAATATGAAGTCGACATAATTAAAATTCTTTAACGTTTTGGGATAATTGATAACATCAACAGAAAAACTCTAAAGAACCTATAAAAGTACAATTTTTTTTCATTTTTGAATCGAGGAAGGGAGTATGGGTGCTGTCGGGGGGAGGTCTGAAACGCAAATGAACAGAGCCACATAAAATGTCGGATGTCAGCTCCTGTACACTCAGCAGATGTGAGGCTAAATATGGACAGTGTGCACCGGTAGGCCTATAGCTGAGGTCAAACTATTAAGACTAGGTTTTGTTCTATGGATGTGGAGAGCCTCTATTGNGCACTCGGGACCCTTGGGTGCGTGATGCCCAAA
Source organism: Parhyale hawaiensis (assembly GCA_001587735.2). Lineage (NCBI taxonomy): Eukaryota > Metazoa > Arthropoda > Malacostraca > Amphipoda > Hyalidae > Parhyale > Parhyale hawaiensis. The sequence goes on along the minus strand of LQNS02277964.1, from coordinate 11,322,942 downwards.
CATATTGTGGCAGGGAAAGGGCCCGCCACAATATGCCCCTGAGGGCAATTGACTTTACTAGGGTCACAAGGTTCCAAACGGATCCGGATACCTAATTCTCTAGCTTCTGTTGGCGTACAGCGATCATTTTAATAATATGAAGTCGACATAATTAAAATTCTTTAACGTTTTGGGATAATTGATAACATCAACAGAAAAACTATAAAGAACCTATAAAAAATACAATTTTTTTCATTTCTGAATCGGGGAATTGAGTATGGGTGCTGTCGGGGGGAGGTCTGAAACACGAATGAACAGAGCCACGTAAAATGTCGGATGTCAGCTCCTGTACACTCAGCAGATGTGAGGCTAAATATGGACAGTGTGCACCGGTAGGCCTATAGCTGAGGTCAAACTATTAAGACTAGGTTTTGTTCTATGGATGTGGAGAGCCTCTATTGTTGTGAGCTCGATTGGGTTGGAAGAGTCTATGATTGAGAAGTTGTTCCTGCTGATGGGAATACTAAAAAGTATTTAACGTTTTCTGTGAAAAAAACGAATTAATGGAGAAACTATGTTAATAATAGATGTTTTGTAAAAAGATATTAAACATAAATTTTTCCTCTCACAACTTTGAAGAAATTGTAAATATGTATCATCAATAGAATGACAGATATGAATTAACACAGAAGCTTTAATCGTATTGAACCAGTCAAGGGTTCGTGCGTGATCCAACAGAGGGAGGGAGGGGGGGGGGGAGAGCCATGGGTTTGTATGATCCCCCATGGGAAAAGACTGCCATAGAACAAAAGTCACCGGTTCGCAACACAATATAGTCTTTAAAATGTTGCTCCTCCTTTCTCATTATTATTATTATTATTATTATTATTATGATATTTAGACGTTAAAGTCTCCATTTCCACAACAAAAGCAATATCGCAGTGGAAGAAAGAAGGGACATATACATATATACTGTATATAGTATGACGATAGACACATGGAACCCGAACACGAGGGTGTTCCCACATAGGATCAACGCACATGGGAACAGCAAGTCAAGAAAGAAGAGGAAGAACAGATCAAAGTAAAAGTAGTAGTATAAGAAAGTTATTTCATTTCTTCACTATATTAACGGGAAATTGACGAAGCAGTTTCAAAACGGTGTTTCGAAGATGTTCTAACAATATTGCAATCCTATCTTTGAGATAATTTTGAAGGTCTACCAGTTTTTGGTCTTGCATGTAACGTTTCATCTGCGTTATACATCTTTATACATGTGTGTATATATACGGTATATGATGAACGACACTTTTAGACCTATACACAATGTCATACGTCAACTGTTTCTGTAAGTGGAATATTTGTAAATAAGTTTTCAACATCGAACGACGCCACATAAAAAGATTCTGCACTCTGAACAGCACAAAAATCTTTAACAAAGGAACCCGAATTCAAAACGCTAAACTCATTAGAAGTCAATGGGTTAGGTACTAGAAACTTGGCGATCTTATAAGAGGCTGTCTTGTACGCAGCAAAAATAGGTCTTAAGATTTTTACATTAGTAGTGACAAAATCAGATCTTGCTTTGTTGAAAGAACTGTCAAGAGAAAATCATGTAATAGTGACAAGACCTGATAAAGGCAGGGGCGTGGTTCTACTTGACAGATCCAATTACGAAGAAAGCCTGTTAAAAACAATATCCGATAGGACTAAATTTAAGGAAATCTGTGACTCTATCCATACGTATGTGCTGTGAATTGAAGATAAAATCAATAATTTTTTACGTAAACTGAAATCTTCCTCTATCATCTCTGAAACTGTTTACAATAATCTCTATGTTGGTGGCTCTGCTCCAGGAATTTTGTGTGGCTGGCCTCAGATCCATGAAGTTGATTTTGGATCAAAATTCCAATTAAGACCTATTTTTACTGAGTACAAGACACCCTCTTATAAGATCGCCAAGTTTCTAGTACCTATACCTAACCCATTGGCCTCTAATGAGTTAAGCGTTTTGAATTCGGGTTCCTTTGTTAAAGATTTTTGTGCTGTTCAGAGTGCAGGATCTTTTTATGTGGCGTCGTTCGATGTTGAAAACTTATTTACAAATATTCCGCTTACAGAAACAATTGAGATATGCATAAATTAACTTTTTTAATGTAAATACAATATCATACGTTTCTGAAACAGACTTGGTTCCTTGATGTTTAGAAATAACGAGTTATTTCTGCATGAGAGAGTATTTTGAGCATGCTAGCGGCAATATTGCTTCGAACAAGTTTCAACGATGTATAAATGTCATCTTCAATTTTGAGATACTCTATCGTCTTAAAAGGGACTAGAGCACTCTAAAATTGCATTGCTTTTCCAAATAAGGCAACAATAACAAAAATCTCATATTGATTCTGAAACCATGATTTTCTTTGTATCAACACCAAAATCTAATCATTAAAGCCTTTTGATAGAAATTTTCTTGAAGATCCGTTCATAAGTTTTCCAGTTATGCTGCTAACCAACATGACAAACATAAGTTAAACACAAACGCAATAACCAATCATCACCAAAATTTGATCATTTATGTCTTTCAGCATTACTAACAATTAAAGTAAATTTTATACATAGTATCCAAAACTTTTTGAGTTATTGTGCGAACAAGCATAAGATCAAACACAACAACAAACAAACGAATGAGCAAACAGATCATCACAAATATTTCGTCATTTACTCTTCGCAAAATACCTAACAACTCAGCTAAATTTCATAAAAATCCGTCCATAAATTTTTGAGTTAGGGTAGTAAGAAAAATAGGCAGACAAAGCAACAAACAGATGAAAACAGATATTCACAAAAGAAAATCATCTGGTTCTGTTAACGCACCTAACATTCCTGTAAATTTCGTACGCATCCGTTCATAACGTTTTGAGTAATATTAGTGACAGACAGAAAAACACGACATAAACATAACCTCTTTGGTAGCGGTAATGAAGCAAAATTTTAATATCATTCGCTTACTTCTGGCATGGTCTAAATTCCTATGCATATTTTCATCTAATTTTTTTCTTAGGACATCTGTTTTGTAGCGACTTGTAACCCTGTTTTATTTCATACATTACGATCTACACTCTAATTGGCAAAAATTCCAATATAATTCATTCATTACTTTCTAGGTAATAAAAGGATTCATGTCGGCGTTTTCGTACCTTATATTATGGTAGGCAGCTACTGTACATAAATATGAGCTAAAACTTAGAACAGCCAGGGTTACGAACAGTGTAGTGTGGAAATAATTCTACAATGATGCTGAACGATGGCAGAAAGAGCAAAAATAAAAATTGAAGAAAAATGCTAAATCCAAATCACAGTTTGGTACAAAATTCACAGACTCCACAGATTCCTATTCTATTCGCTGGGTTTTGATAAAGGTTAAATAAATAGTAAGATACATTGGGCTAGTTGGAGGTAAATCATGAGTAGATGAAGTCACTGCAGTTAGGCAATGTAAACAAAGTAAGACTGCGGGCTCAAGACTGGCCCCTTCTACAGAGAGTAATACAATAATGACTGAAATATGCACAAGGCCCATGAGAGCCGCAGCGTGTGGAGATCAATACGACGTTGGCAAACCAGTGAGCATCAATCTATAAGGTGCATGCCTGCCGATAGTATCGTTTGGGATTTTGCATCATGCTCGTACGCCCGTAACAATACAGTGAATGCAAAAATCAGATCGAACTACTAAACTAAAGCATAAATTCAAAGAGCAACATTAAAAATCAGTCGAAGCAATATATTATTATTATCATTATAGGTTTTCCCGCCGTAGCCGAGAGGAGCACGATACAGAAGCGAAATAAATTCTACAATTAGGATAAGTTACCCGAATTAATGGGAAGGAATTCTTATAGTACATATATTGTACATACATTTCCTTTCTCGCTTTGTATTTGGACATGTGATTTGTTCCTTTCATCTCATGTACTGTTTATGTTATATTTCGGTGATCTTCGTGAGAGTAGAAGATCTTATATAGAATAGAGGAGGTTTATGCCATTCATAAAAAGATGTAATAGGCCTTGGAAGGCTGATTTATCTTCTGCTAAGATAGAAGAGAGAGTGAGATTGCCACCCCTGTCTTTGAGGGTTGTAATGGGGACATAGCAGAAGAATATGTTCAATTGTGAGTGGGGCAGGGCAGTAGTTACACTGGGGAGGTCAAAGCAACATATAAAATTTATGCAATATACATATACCTAAAAATTAAGAGACTTAGCAGGATCAAACTAGAAATCTGACCAACACAAAACAAAATTAAAATTAAATTACAAAAGCAAACAACTGCAAAGCAAAAGAAAACATGCAGAATCACAGAAGTCAATACACCGGAACGCTGACAAAGCAAGGAATTAACCACCAGGACAGTTAATGGCAGCATACAATGAGGCAGGGAGGAACAAAGGCATCAGCAAAAATACAAGAGGCAACCAAGCTAGATAAAACAGTGCAAGACAGCAGGTCATCACCAGCATCAAATAGATGCTGGGGAGTACATTCACTGTCGCATGATCATGATAATTAAAGAAAACTACTAGCAAGCAAAAAGACATATGAATTGAATTAACACGAATAATAGCATGCTCGAACGAACCAAAGAAATACACTGTAAGCAAATAAAAAAACAAATAGGACACAACTAAGAGGGTTTCTATAGTATATTTAGAAGCTAACTCAAGATAAAAAGCCGACAAGCCGTTAGGAACGACGAAAACATGAAATATCAACAGAAAGTGGCTGAGATCAAAACGATATCAGATACCTATGATGCACAGTCAAACACAATGCCAAAAACACGATATAATTCCATTGACTGCAAGTGAAGAAAATGGAGCTTACAGTATAAGCGAAGTGTACTTTACCTGAAGTAACAACAACTGAAGGGCATGTTTCTGGAATGATCAATAAGAAAGCTGTGACAAGTCTTGAAATACCACGGCGTACGGTCTCCTCAAGTGTAGAGCCTTTAGCCGAAACTGAAGAAAGACTTCCTTCGGGACGAAAAAGAAGATAGAATCCAGGAAGAGCCTGGCGGCTATTGATTCAGGCACATCCAAAACCACAAAAAAGCGGCTGACCGAATCCAGCGAATTAGAGGAATTTTCCTTTTATACATCAACAAAAGCGATGGAAATTAGGCATAACATGGCTTGTAGCGATATGAGTTTANAGCATTTCATTCGTGATCTATATACTGAGCTAGCGCAAATATCTTATGTCTTGTTTGAAAAGTTTTATCAGACATTGGTTCCCTAAGCTCCTCAGGTAGTTGGTTGTAGCACATTATACTCTGATAAATAGTGAAGCGCTTCTGAACCTCAAGTCTTACTTGAGGTAAATTCAACATATTGTGGCGAGTATTATATAAGTGAGTAGGAACCAATGCTCTATAGTGCCGTTAAAACAAGTCAACATCAATATATATGGCTCTTCGTAAAAATTTCAGGAGAAAATATTTGTAAACATCAGGTAACTTTAACAGTTGCAATTCAAAATACATGGAGTTAACTCGCATTGTTAGTACGTTATTATGGTCTTTTTTAACATTTAGCATAGTTCTGAGAACGTTATTTATAGCAACAACAAGAGGCCGAAGTACATGCTCGTACGCCCGTAACAATACAGTGAATGCAAAAATCAGATCGAAATGCTAAACTAAAGGATAAATTCAAAGAGCAACATTAAAAATAAGTCAAAGCAACATATAAAATTCATGCAATGTACATAATTACATACCTATGCCTAAAAATTAAGAGACTTAACAGGATCAAACTAGAAATCTGACCAGCAAAAAACAAAATTAAAATTAAATAAGCAAACAACTGCAAAGCAAAAGAAAACATGCAGAATCACAGAAGTCAATACACCGGAACGCTGACAAAGCAAGGAATTAGCTACCAGGAAAGTTAATGGCAGCATACAATGAGGCAGGCAGGAACAAAGGCATCAGCAAAAATACAAGAGGCAACCAAGATAGATAAAACGGTGCAAGACAGCAGGTCATCACCAGCATCAAATAGATGCAGGAGAGTACATTCACTATCGCATGATCATGATAATTAAAGAAAACTACTAGTAAGCAAAAAGACATTTGAAGTGAATTAACACGAATAATAGCATGCTCGAACAAACCAAAGAAATACACTGTAAGCAAATAAAAAACAAATAGGAACACAACTAAGAGGTTTTCTATAGTACATTTAGAAGCTAACACAAGATAAAAAGCCGGCAAGCCGTTAGGAACGACGAAAACATGAAACATCAACAGAAAGTGGCTGAGATCAAAACGATATCAGATACCTATGATGCACAGTCAAACACAAAGAAAAAACACGATATGATTCCAATGACTACAAGAAAAGAAAAAGGAGCTGACAGTATATACTGTATAAGCCATGTGTACCTTACCTGAAGTAACAACAACTGAAGGGCATGTTTCTGGAATGATCAATAAGAAAGCTGTGACAAGTCTTGAAATACCACGGCATACGGTCTCCTCAAGTGTAGAGCCTTTAGCCGAAACTGAAGAAAGACTTCCTTCGTGACGAAAAGAAGATAGAATCCAGGAAGAACCAGGTGGCTATTGATTCAGGCACATCCAAAACCACAAAAAAGCGGCTGACCGAATCCAGCGAATTAGAGGAATTTTCCTTTTATACATCAACAAAAGCGATGGAAATTAGGCATAACATGGCTTGTAGCGATATGAGTTTAGTCAAGAACAACTGACCAATAAGCTAAGGTTCTAACGATTAGCGTATTTCTATGAAGAGCCAGTAAATTCCAAACGCAGACAGAAATAAATCAACAAAGGAAATGAGATGGCTCGTGCAAGTTCGGCGACAGAAACACATAACAGCGAGACGCGAAAGTTTTTTTAAAGCCAAGGAAAAGTCTCGGTGAGAAGAGATGTGACAACAGGTTGTGCTTGACCCAATGTAATAATCTTGAGACCCACGATATGAAAAAGTTTACTCAAAATATGGACAAGGCAACATAGTAAAGTAAGAGAGCAGGAACTAAGTAACACCATTTCAGAGATGGACACAGGATAGCCGATAGTGAGTTGCTGGGCACCCTCCGGAAATGCACCAACAGACGAAAAGCAAAATTGTAAAATACGTCAACCAAAGTTAGTTATGAAAAGGGCGGCTGATAAACAGTTCTTGGAAAGAGTGCTTGGTGAACGGAAAGTTCCTGCATAGGATAACAGGATAAGGTAATTGACCTGACTCTAGCCTATTGATAAAAACAGCCGAACCTTATTTTTAGAACTAGATCCATCGATAACACATACGGAAGAGTCGTTACAAACCATACTCAAATTTAACGTTACGGGATACAAATCCTATATTCAGAAAAACCTATAAAGTAGCAACCTATCAATAAAAATTTCCTTTACGTGCAAATCGATTAGGGGAGCATGGATGTTGTCGGAGAGAGGTCTAAAATGCGAATGAACCGAGTTCCGCGGTAGGGGCCGGATGGCAGCTCCTGCACAGTCGGCAGATGTGACGCTAGGTGTGGACAGTGTGCAGTGGTACAGCCGAGGTCATAATGTTGAGGCTCGGTCTGGTTCTGTTGATGTGGAGGGACTTTATTGCTGTGAGCTCGATGGGATTGGAAGAGTCTATGATGGTGAAGTCGTTGCTGCTGATGGGATGGTTGCTTTGCTCAGCATGTAGGCGGGGGGGGGGGCTGAATGTGAGGGTTTCGCAAGTGGTAAACTGGTACGACTGGATACATCTAAATGCTGGTCAATACGGGCTTTGAAGTGTTGTCCAGTGCTACCTATATATGAGGCACAGCAGGCCTGGCATCGGTAACGGTAAATAACACTGGACAAAAGTGGTGCGCAGAAAGCAATTGGTGTGCATCTGTCAGTGCTGTAAACACTTTGCAAACGTTCCTCTCTGATACCTACTCACATATAAACTTCAGATTTTCATACAAAAACACATTTACCATAGGATCCTGCTTCAAAGTTAAAGACAAACCCCCCACATCACTTTTGTCCAGTGTTATTTACCGTTACTGAAGCCAGGCCTGCTGTGCCTCATATATAGGTAGCCCTGGACAACACTTCAAAGCCCGTATTGACCAGCATTTAGATGTATCCAGTCGTACCAGTTTACCACTTGCAAAACCCTCACATTCAGCCCCCCCCCCCCCCCCTACATGCTGAGCAAAGCAACCATCCCATCAGCAGCAATGACTTCACCATCATAGACTCTTCCAATC
>LQNS02277964.1:11301251-11312809 GCA_001587735.2 Parhyale hawaiensis | reverse complement strand
TTTTGTTTAACCTCCGTAGCCGCAACTCAGGCGCTTCAACAGAGAAACTACTTGTGCAGTATTCAAATACCGCATATTGGGTAGGCGTGGTGGCCACGTGCGCTACTACGGGCAGGAAAACAAGGCGCAAAGTATAGTAGGAGACACTCAAGTGGTCGGCCCTTTTTGTGTCCTTCAACACGAGAGAGACTAGAGATGTCCCGCATACATGGTCGGCTATCTCGATCGACAGCCCACCTCACGGGGCAGAAAGATTAAAGTAGAGAACCTACCTAACTTTACAATACTTCCTCGTCAGCAGGAACTGCGGCGAGCTGCAACATCTCCTGTGTATAAGGCACTCGGGAACCTTGGGTGCGTGATGCCCAAACATATTGTGGCAGGGAAAGGGCCCACCACAATATGCCCCTGAAGGCTGATGGTAAGATTAAGTCTCAATTTTCGTGAAAATCAGGGGTACCGAATCACTTTAAATTAGAATGGTAGCGCCAGGAAACTGCTCATAAATACTAAAGAGCTAAGCCTAAGATTACTGCACTGAAAAGAAAAAGACCCAAGTCAGGTATTATGGAAAAAAAACCGCGGAAACACTTCGGACTGCTGTCAACGTGGATCTAGACGAAGTATAAGAATGTGTTCCTGTGGAAACGTTTGAACTTCTTATCTAGATTAGCTGGTGTTTGAGAGTTCTTACAGGTTTAAAGTCCAAAATAATTTGTTGTCTGGGAATAATAGCATTTGAAACTTGAATAAAAGTAGATGCTGAAAAAGAAAGGTTTTAGTGCCCCATGGAAAACCGTCTGGTGGAAAACGGTGCCTCGATTAAGTAGGAAGAAAAGTAATCAATTTTTGTAATTCTGAAAGAAAATTCGATTATCATAGCGTGAAAAGATATGAGGTCCAGCATGTAAAAAACAGCCGGGAAGTACGTTACTTTACAGGAAACTAGCAATCTGACGGATGAAGACGAGATAAAGTACATAATTTGTTCAAAGATCATTGGACAACCTAAACTAGCTAGAGAATGAGAAGAAACAACAGGAGGTGCTCCCTTCCAAGAGGCTGTCATCCTATGGGTGTCATGAGAAAAAAAACAAAGCGTGGATATTCATTCTCACAAATAAGGTCTTTTTACGGCTATTTTTTTTTTACTATGTTGCAAATCATCGAAATGAACCAGAACAGTAGCTAATTTAGGTAACAAATAAAAGATCCCCTATTTACATTGAAATATTAACAGTGTTAATGGACAGAATCAATATCAGGTTCCTTATATAAAGTACTTTGTTTGGAAATAGCATTTCTTATAGGTCACCCAGTAGATACAACAATATTTAACCAAATATAATTAATATAAATTTTCAAGTTATTTTCAATAACGTGATAGACGAAATAAGCCAATTGTAAACAATATCTCCGGTATCAGCTTATATAGTCAATATGAAGTGCTTCGTGCTGGATAAACTGAATGAACAAATGACTTTTAAAGATCAACGTAAAGAAGCTGCAATAACTATTTCAAAAATTTCCAAAAATTTGCATAACATGCTGCCAAGTTAAAATTCAAATTTGAAAATTTCGCTGAAATCCATCTTAAAATCACTCTTCAATTGAACTTCATCTCCAGCGGAAATGAACATCAAAATTACTTCAAAAATTGATTAGAAAGAACAATTGGAAGCATCTGCTAAGTTTCCCAAAAAATTGCCTACAGAGGTTTAATTAAGCCAATCTTCTGGTAATTTGTAAGCAATGAACAAGAATGAACGCCGCGCAGCCCCTGGAGTCACAAAGTTACAAATTAAGAATGTTTTCTAGCAATATGTTTGTTCAGGGTCCTCTTTTCGAAACAGGCAAAATCACATGCACTACATTTATAAGGTTTCTCTCCCAAATGTTTGCAGGCAAAATGAACGCGGAGTTCTTGCTTTGTAACACAAGCATGATCACATTCACTGCATTTGACAGGCCTCTCTCTTGTGTGTTTGTGAGCAATATGACTCCTCAGGTCAGACTTTCTTACACAAGCATAATTACATTCACCGCATTTCAATTGTCTCTCTCCTGAATGTTTGCTAGCAATATGACATTTCAATTCATACTTAGTGACGTATGCAGAATCACATTCATTGCATTTGTGGGGTTTTTCTCCTAAATGTCTCCAAGCAAGATGACTCCTAAGCTCTGGCTTTGTAACGAAAGAATGATCACATTGATTGCATTTGTATCGTTTCTCTCCTGAATGCTTTCGAGCAAAGTGAAGTCTGATATCTTTTTTTGAATGACCTGCATAATCACAACCACTGCACTTGAAAGCCTTGATTCCCAAATGCAAGCGAGCAACATGACATTTTAGGTCAAACTTTGTAATAAAAGCACCCTCACATTTGCTGCATTTGTAAGGCTTTTCTCCTGAATGTTTGTGAGCAAAGTGGCGCTTTAGATTGCCATTATCAGCAGAGGCATAATTGCATTCACTACAGGAGAATTGTTTTTCTCTGGAATGTTTGAAAGCAAAGTGGCGTTTGAGGTCACCCTTTGAATGAGAAGAATAATCACATTCGCTACATTTACGATGTTGCTCTTTCGAATGAGTAGAAGCAATATGTTTGTGGAGATCATACTTCACACCATAAGCAAAATCACATTCACTGCACTTATAAGGTTTTTCTTCTGAATGTTTGCGAGCAACATGGAGCCGGAGAGCCTTCGTTTCAACACAAGTAAAATTACATCGCTTACACTTGTAGGGCTTCTCCGCTGAATGTTTGCCAGCAATGTGTAAACGGAGTTGGAAACTTGAAAAACAAGCATAATCACATTGACCACATTTGAATGGTCTCACTTTCGAATGTAAGCGAGCAACATGTTGTTTGAGGTCACACTTCATAACAGCCGCATAATCACATTCAGTGCAATTGTAAGATTTCTTTTGTATATGTCTGCGGGCAATATGATTGGTGAGTGCTTGCTTTGCGGCAAAAGCGTAATGGCATTCCTCACATTTGAAAGGTTTTACTCCTGTATGTCTGCGAGCAATGTGAGTGTGGATGTAATCCTTTCTAACACAGGCAAAGTCACATTCCTCACACTTATAGGGTTTAGATTTTGAATGTTTGTGAGCAATATGTCTATTCAAGGAGTTCTTTGAGAAACAGGCCAGATCACAGTCAGTGCATTTGTATGGTTTCTTTCTTAAATGTACTCTAGCAAAATGTACGGTGAGATCTGACTTCCTGGCAGAAGCATAGTCGCATTCACTACACTTGTGCGGCTTCTCTTTTGAATGTTTCTGAACAATATGCGCTCGGAGTAGATACTGTGAAATGCAGGCATGATCACATTTGTTGCATTTGTAAGGTCTCTCAATAGTATGATTATGAGCGATATGAATGCCGAGTTCAACTTTGGTAACACTACAATAATTACACTCATTGCACTGATAAGGTTTCTTTCCTAAGTGTTTTCGAGCAGTGTGTTGATATAGATCACGTTTCTCAATGCCCTGATAGCCACATTCACTGCATTTGTAAAGTTTCTTTCGAGTATGTTTGCGAGCAACGTGTACACTGAGATTGTACATTGAATTTAAGGCATGATCACACGCATGACATTTAAAAAGTTTCTTGCCTGCATGTTGACATAAAATATGCATTCTTAGCTGGCTTTTCCAAACAAAAGAACGAGTACATTTACTACATTTGAAAAGCCTTTTCCTTGAATGCTGTTCAGTAAAGCGGTTATGCTGCGTAGGAGTTAGGTCAAGAGAGATCCCAGGAGATGATGCAGCCTCCAGAGCGACGGTAATCTCCCGATCGCCCGAGGTGGTAACTACCGAATGGGCCTCGGCCGATGGCTGTGGGGCAGGTTTGTCACCGCCCTCAGGTTCCTTGATACTTCTTTCGGGCGACGACCCTCTTCTTGCAGCCACCTGAAAAGCAAATACCCAATAATTACTTTTTTAGAACAACAAATTATATACACACCAGCTCAAAAGTTCAAGACCACTAGGAAATGTAGAAAAAAAGTTATGTTGTAGTAATAAACAAAATCCTTCGCCTACGGATCAGTTATTCCTGAAGGAAAAAGGCGAGAAAGACGAAAAATAGCTTCTGTAACAATTTATTAAGAGAAGTACATTTTTGTCAAATAATGAGTATTTCAGTTGACTAGGGTACTTTCTGACGTTTCGGATCAGTTACAGGCTTGCACTGATGATGTGAATGCGTCACTTTGCCCAAAGCAAGCAATCTCCAAGAATTAGAACGAGGTCGAATTGTTGAACTGCATTAGCAATATTTGTTGCAGCGTGCAATCGCAGCTGCGATTCACCGCAGTAAAACTGTGATTTGCAACTTCCTAAAGGACCCGGAGAGTTATGGAACAGCAAAATCTAGTGGCAGACTAACGAAAATCTTCCCTGCATTTTGTAGAATTAAATGAGTTGTTTTTCAAGACGAAAGACGGTCTTCCAGGAAAATCAAGGCACTCACATATCCCGATTGCAGTTCAATAACAATCAAGCAACACTTACGACAAAAGGGCATGATGAACAAAAAGCGTCTGAAAGGTCATCGGTTGGGTTGCTTCCGCGTCACAAAGTGGCCTGTTTACAGTTNAACTTCCTAAAGGACCCGGAGAGTTATGGAACAGCAAAATCTAGTGGTAGACTAACGAAAATCTTCCCTGCATTTTGTAGCATTAAATAAGTTGTTTTTCAAGACAAAAGACGGTTTTCCAGGAAAATTGGCACTCACATATGCCGATTACAGTTCAATAACAATCAAGCAACACTTACGACAAAAGGGCATGATGAACAAAAAGCGTCTGAAAGGTCATCGGTTGGGTTGCTTCCGCGTCACAAAGTGGCCTGTTTACAGTTTGCTCAAAAGCTTCAAACATGGGAAATTAGAAAGTGGACTAAAGTTTTGCTTTCTCACGGAAAAAATCCCCGTTGGATGACTCTGGTGGCTTTTAAAGGTCTTGGCATGACAAAGACATCCATTCTGAAATGTTTCCAAGCGTCAGAGCGGTAATCGCTGTTGGATGACTCTGGTGGCTTTTAAGGTCTTGGCATGACAAAGACATCCATTCTGAAATGTTTCCAAGCGTCACAGCGGTAATCGCTGTTGGATGACTCTGGTGGCTTTTGAAGGTCTTGGCATGACAAAGACATGCATCCTGAAATGTTTCCAAGCGTCACAGCGGTAATCGCTGTTGGATGACTCTGGTGGCTTTTGAAGGTCTTGGCATGACAAAGACATGCATCCTGAAATGTTTCCAAGCGTCACAACGGTAATCGCTGTTGGATGACTCTGGTGGCTTTTGAAGGTCTTGGCATGACAAAGAAATGCATCTTGAAATGTTTCCAAGCGTCACAGCGGTGAAGGCTCCGTTATGGTGTTAGGTGCCGTTTCCTACAGGGGAACAATGACGCTTCAGGAGGTGCAGGGTTGTCAGACAGCTGCTGGTTATGTCGGCATTTTACAAAGATCAATTTTGTCGACGGAGCGCCCTCATTTGTGAGGTGATGAATGGTTTTTCCAGTAGGATAATTCAGCAGTCCACGATGCCCGCCAGACAATAACTTTTCAAGAAAGTGGTGTCCCTGTTTTACGCTATCCAGCATGTTTGCTAGACTAAACTTCAATAAAAAAATCTTTGAGGATGGATGGCGAGAGACGTTTACAGAAATGGTAAAAAATTTTCGACAGTAAACGAATTTCGTGATGTCATCTTTAAGGGCTGGGACATCAGTGCTCCAACCCTCATATTTAATATGCTAAAAAGAAGTTTTGAGGCTATCAACAAGAATGGAGGCAGTACTCATTCATGAGCTTAAACTGTGCTCACCTCAACGTCCTTGTCGAAAGGTTACCTACGATTTCTGTTTGGGTTCTGATAATTTCAATCAAAGGAAAAACTTACGATTGGACATAGATGTACATTTCCGAATAAATTGTAACAATGGGCATTTTTTGTATTTCTCACCTTTTTTACCTTCAGGAATTACTGAACCCTAGTTTAAAAAAATTATTCAATTATCACTAAAACGGTATTTTTTACATTTTCAAGTGGTCTTATACTTTTGACCAGAAGTGTATAAATATGTGAATACAATGGCCACAATAACAAAGTTTACTCCTGTACTGCAAAAAACAAAGTTATCTCATAATTCGATAATAACTTTACTTTCGCTTCCCCCCCCATATGAGAGGAGAAAGGAGGTGGTATGACGAGTGTTGATTTGTTTCCACGCCACAAGCTTTTAAAACTTTGCACTCTAGCCCTGAAGTTCTGGTGCAGACACAATGCACATGTTTTGCAACGGAACCCAACAGGTATTCTGAGGAACTGAAGGAGGCCGTGAGAGAAGTTCAGTTTTATAATGTTTCGTGAACTTAACAAAGACATCACAGTTTTCATCTGACTCATCTCAGTGAACTCAAGGAAATTCTTTTGTGGAAGACGCAATAGTCATGTTAGATTTTACTGAGAACTATAGTTTTGAGATGCAGGATGAAGTTTCCACTGGTCCAACGTTCAGGCAACACTTCACCCTTTTGTTCTCTATTAGAAATCAACAGGTGCACTTCAGCACTTCCAATCTGTGAGCTATCAGATTGTCTTAAGCCAGATACCACAAATGTCTATGCCTTCATTATCCTTGTGGTAATATATCAAACAGGACTTTTTTCCATTCATCAGAAAACTCTTTTACTTTAGCATTGGAGTAGCGAGTCCCAAAAAAAACTATAAAAACTTCTACAACTTCTCCAATGATCACAAATACTATAGCCGTGAAGCAGAAATGAATTTTTTCTATGCACCGTCGCATGATAAGTGTCCGTGCGGTGGCAGTGGTGGAAGGGTCAAACGCTTGGCTGGACGAGCAAGCCTTCAGGCAACTACAGTCGGACATATCCTTACTGCTTCTCGAATGTATGACTGGTGCTGTGAAAATACTCCAGGAGTAAAACTTTTCAATGTGTCAGTGGTGGATGTCAACCAAAATGAGAAAGAATTTGACTTGACAGCACGATTCGGAAATGCATGCAAGGTGACAGGTACAAGGTCCCACAATTGTTTCGTAACAATCAATTTCAACAGCCTCATAAAAAATGAAAAGGATCTCTGCTGAAGATCATTTTCATGTTGTAGACAAAGACCCAAAAGTTGTTGGGAATGATGGTGAATTACCGTCGGGGAAGTAGATATGTTGCGTGCATTTATGGCAAGGAAAGGTTCGTGGGCTGCATTGTTGACTGGTCACATGAACACTTGTCAACTTCACGGAACATTCTAATACAGGACTTCTCTCATGGCCTCCTTCTGTTCGTCAGAATGCCTGATGCGTTCCAGTTCAGACCATCATATGTGTTTTGGGTCTGCACCAGAGCTTCAGGGGCAGAGAAAAAGGTTTTATAAGATTGCTGACCATGGCACTGAATCAGTTCAGAAGAAGCTGCCTTCATTTGGGCTCTGAACTCAATTTTATGCTCATCTTTGGATAAACTGACTTGTTTCATTGTGGATGGCAACAAATTTATGTGTTCAAAGTAAAATACCTCATATTTTCTGCATTTCTACTTAAAGTAGTTAACAGTTAACACATAAGCTGCTGTTGAGATAAAAACTCCTAGATTTCATAAAATTTTTTTCATATGAAAGAAGTGACAAAAGAATCTAATTATGTGACCAAACGATAACCATTTGTGCACAGTTATGCTGGAAAAAGAAAGCTGTCCTGGGTAAATGACTACGCCGTGATTTTGACAGTTAAAAATTAGCCTAAAATTGCATTTTTTCAGTCTGGGCAATATTGGCATCCAAATATGGCTGTTCCTAAACAAGAAATCCGAGTCGGTCACTATGGGAGCTCAGGTTGAGTTCAAATGGAATGACCCTTGAAGCGTTACAGAGAAGGCACCATGGTCTGAGGAATCACTGGGAGACGACACAGACACTCTAACCAAATCAGGAACATAAGCCAACAGGTCACGAACACCAGTCAGTAAATGGGCAGGTTCTTCAACCAATTGCTCACAACCAGAGGCAGCCACGAACTCAAACGTTACATGGCCATGGCAATCGGTTATTCTGGAGCCTAATCATTCCACATGGTAACAATTAAAATCACTCACAGAGACAAATGTAGAATGCCTATCAGATGATTGAATTCCAGCCATTGCATCAAAAAGACAATCAAACACTCGATCATCAGCAGATAGACTACGATACACTGAAAATAAAAGTTCTAAAACGAGCCACAGACTCGAAGCACCATCAGCTCACAACATGGACACTCATATTCCATATTCTCTCTGCCTAGACACAACACCTTCAGGACTATAAGCAGCCAGGCTGCTAAATCCAGGGCACGAGTCTCTCAAACGCAACATTGGCTTTTCAAAATTCGGGGTCATTAGCTCAGAAAAGTGACGGTGGCTAGAGCCAAGCGTCTCCGAACATAGTACTAATTCATAATTAGAAGAGGCTACACAGAGCTCCGCTATATTACGATAGAGATTACGAACATTAGCACCAAGATACGACAAGAACGAACACTAGAACCACGAAGACCAGGGTTAACCTCTACATCCGGATAGTGAACTATCAGGCACGCAAAAATAGAAGAAATACAATTTATCATATGCAAGAGGACAACATAAATCACAAAAAACAACAGTGAAGATGGCTACTGAAGCGGTCAGCTATCCACACATCTCAGACCCTGCCATCACCAGTACAGGCTTTGGCCGAAAAGAAGAAGAGAACGAAATGAAAAAAATCTCAGGTGATACTCACTGATGGCAGAGAAAAGAGCAGACCGTGGAAGACCAAGTACCCAGAAACGGCATCAGTCTATTTATCTCCTTTCGGGGATACCGTTAACCAGAAGATCTCATCCGCTCTTAGAGTGGCATTTCCTCCAACTCAGAGGCTACTCAGAGCCCATACCCAAAGCTGGCTCATACGAACAAAGAAGCGTGAGGTGGCCAGACAATGGGGGCGGCCTGATAACGTGCAGACCAAGCACAATATCGTGTTTTTTATCTTTTTAGTGCTATGTGTAAATGCTAAAAGTATCAGACACGACTAGGGCAATGTACTCAGAGTAGTCGAGTCGAAGTTGCACTTACAGCGCCGATACTTACCTTTGTAACTCATCTCTCATCTCTGCAGCCCCCAAAGCCCACCCAGAGCAGAACAGCCAGACTAGGGAGGCAAGCACGGCCCCGCGCGCCGGCACCAGCAGGAGAACGCACACGCACGCGCCGCCAACGAGCCGGAGAAGTGCGCGGTCGGCCATCAGGAAGCCACCAACAAACAATACATACTCATATGGATGATCACTAGGAACAAAAAAATAGGCAAACACCATCACGGCAGCAAGCCGAGCACCATCAGTACAGCACCCGACTCTCCAGCACAGCGGCAGCCCAACACCCCAGAACACCCAAAAACCCCACCACAAAAAGCAAGACCACCCATATTCGCACGACATGCCCCAGGCAAGCACCGCCACAGCCGAGAACCAAGTATAAATAGAATGTAGAGGCACCACGGGCGGTTTCCACAGTGGAGTGTTAGGTAACTTCTTAATGGGAAGACACAAACATCAACAACAGCAGGGGCGGCACCACAGAAATTTTAACAAAAGCAACACCCGCCAAAACAAACAAGACCCCCCCATGCTCATGCAGCCAGTAAATCAAACTACAGCTGGAGTCCCCATACTCTCCACCACCACAACCCAGTAAAGCAGCCAATTCTTAAGGTATGCAAGGCCCACAAGCCCGAAAAATTTGCAGCAGGCCAACAGGAAGCCAACACACACCGACATCACACATAATCAAACAACACCTTCCCCAAGTGACAAGCTAGACGCCGCTTGAATACATCCAAGTACTGGGACAACACAACCTCCTCGGGCAAAGAGTTCCAGAGCCTAACACACATGGATGGAAATGCCCTTCCCCTACCTCAGTACGAAAGTCCGGGTGAATCAGCTTCAAAGGATGGCCCCGGGCTCCACTATACACGTCGTACGTGGTGACCAGCCTGATGTTGCCGATTTATAATTTTAAAATATTCTACGAATAGAGTAAATTTTTAATACAAAATCGGATGGAGTAGTGACAAGACTTTCAAGCGCATGAAAAGTTGTCAAGTGAACTTATCGTAGCACGTACTATGATCTATATTGTCAATAACAAAGAGTAAGGAACTAAGCACTCGTTTCAGTATCCTAACAGATTTCGTTGAAAGAAATGGGCATGTGCCTAACACTCGCACATCTAAGCCCGCAAAATCGTGAGAACTGAGAACTTTGATTACAAAATTTTCATCTAGCGTGAAATGGCCACCACATATCCTTAATGATCTAGCGTCAAATGTTCTGCTGACTTGGTGAACGGTCTTCATTTTGCTATAAATTCTTCTGCATTTCCGGGAGCGTAGGTCAATGCTAAAATTAAACGAATGCAATGTGAACTCTACTATAAAAACATTCCATAAACCTTGATGCAAGTTACTGGTGAGAAGCTTAGAACAGAAGTATGTACAGTATTGATATAGAGTAATTTACCCTCTGTTTTTCCCTAAACAGGCAATCTCACAGAAGAAGAAAGAAGGGACATATAGTATATGTCACATAAGGCGTGGGACCCATGCAGAAGAAAGGACATTAAGTATATGCCATGATGAACTTGGAACCCATGCAAGAGGGTGCTCCCACAAAAGAACAGTGCCCATGGGAACATCAGATCGGGAAAGAAGACTAAAGATATTGAACAGAATAAGGCATTATCAGTATGAAATGGAAGGAATCGAGGCGCACAGAAAGAAAGACATTTCGAAAGTTTAGTAATGGTTTAAGTACGATATATCAGCTTTAATCTTAACAATAATTTCACTTTGCTTTTCCACCATTCTAAAAAGCGCCTTAGCGATTGTACCAAGTTTATTTAAAACTACCCTTGAGTAAAAACAAGTTATTGCTCTAGTAACAAATATTTAAAATTGACATCAACGTTTCGGCATATAACTAAAGCCATTCTCAAGATTAATAAAATTCGTAATGAAAGGAAAAAAATAAAATGCATGAAGATGTGATTGTTTCCAAAAAGTCGACATATACAGGCCAATGAACTATGTCAAACAGATAAATATCTACAATGAAGACACCGTGGTGTCCAGCATCGGCAGTAAGAATTTATGTTGTTATCTACCCGGCGACATGACGATAAGTGGGGCTGTTCCACATTATTGAAACAATTCTGACTACTGGAGTTTTAGTAGACTGTGAGATTCATTGCACTTGACATTGATAAATGGATTTTGGCGTTTGATTTCTATTGCTTCAACAAGTTTTAGATCGATAGTGTTGGAGAAGCTATGCAAGATACGAAAATGCTCTTTAACTATTTCAAAGGGTAGAACGGCCATGTGGTGGTCATAGCTAAAGTGTTTATAGATACTATGGAGGAATATCTATGTTGCTTTATACGGGTCTCGAGAGCGTTCTTCGTTTAACCAATATAAGCAGCATTACA
>LQNS02277964.1:11173042-11187649 GCA_001587735.2 Parhyale hawaiensis | reverse complement strand
CTGTCTTATTTTGTCCAGTTCCTCTAGAATTTTACATCTTGATGAAAATGCTAACTCTTCCAGAGAGGTAATCCATTTACTGGTCTAGAAGCTGGGCCCAGCTGCTACATAACAATGAACATACTACTATCAAATTACCAGTCAGTGCATTATATACTGCTGAATTTACTTTTAGATTATTTCCATACCCAGCATTGAATTTAGGGGCAAAGAATCAGCCTACTTTCCTCACCCGGAAAATTACAATTTACATGCCCGATACATGTGTGCCACTATGCAAACATGTTTGACAGTTTTCTACACAGACAGGTTTATATATTACGACATTATCCCCGGACTCGAAGTAAGGTTCTACTGATTACCACGCCGCACTCCTAACCATTAAGCCTTCATAACTGTATTGTCTTAGTGGTTAGAGCGGCGGCGTAATAAATTGAAGGTCATCAGCTGAAGTTCGTGGCTCGTCTCTTTAGATTTATGCAATTCAAAATGCCAAGGAAACTGATGAGCTCCCTGTCTAGATCATGACAGGAGTTGAGGCGACTCTTTTTGATACATACGGTTGCTGAATAAATACATTAGAGGGTCGAATCCGAAGATTTGAGACTTGCTGGGGCGACCAGTATACCAACAATAAGAGAACGTTGGCCCTGTGCTTGCGACTGCCTTGCCCAAGTCCCGTTTCTGATTTTCACGGACCTTTAATGTCTTTATCTAACTTAAGCGTGCCTCTTTTCAGGCTGACGCCAGGTGTACGAGAAGAATAAAAATTATTGGCTTTGCAGGCAGTTGCGAGGAGGGGAACGCGAGGCAAAAACAACATAACGGCAGCTGATGGTGGTGACAGACCTGCAGCGCATTTCTCTGGTGAGACCGTAATGGCAGTTACGACCTCATCTAACTCAACTTTGTCGTGCAATCTCGACACGTCGGTCATGCTGGCTGCTGGATCATCTCTTCGACGGCCTGTTGTAGGTCATTGGTCAACAAAGCAAAGGCAAAGTTTTGGATTTGCTGAAAAGTATTCGGTGCTAAAATTTCACAAGTGCAGTAAATGTACCTCTTCATTTGCTAAACAAAGCCAGCTCAAGTTGCACATTTTTCGTCAGCATTCAAGCCGGCTTTACAAATGTCATGAATGTAATCATGTCTCACGGTCAAAGCATAACCTTAGCATACATGTTGCTCGCAAACATTCTGGGGTGAAACCTTTCAAATGCTGTGAATGTGACTACCGTGGCACTGAACAGCGTGATCTCGCTAATCACATTGCTCGTAAACACTCGAAAGAGAAACCTTATAAATGCAATGAATGTGATTATTGTGCGGTTACAAAGGCTGAACTAGGCCTTCATATTGCTCACAACCATGTTGTAGAGAGACCTTACAAATGCAGTAAATGTGACCATGCTTGCGTTTCAAAAAGTCTTCTCAATAGACATATTGTTATGAAACATTCAAGCGAGAAACCCTATAAGTGCCAGGACTGTGACTATGCTTGCGTTCGCAAATCAATCCTGGACACACATTTTGCTCGTGTCCACTCACAACAGAAACGCGTTAAATGTGATTTTTGTGATCTTGCTTTTTTTTCAACATTCACGCTTAAAAGACACATTGCTCGCAAGCATTCTAAAAATAAACCACTGAAGTGTAATGAATGTGATTATGCTTGCGTTACAACAGATTGTCTCAATAAGCATATTGCTCACAAGCATTCAGGAAAGAAACCTTACAAGTGTGAAGAGTGTGATTATACTTGTGCCGTCAAGCAGGCACTCATCCATCATTTTGTTCGCAGGCATTTAAGGGAGAAAAGCCACAGATGCAGCAAATGTGATTCTGCTTTTTTTAGGAAGGATGGACTGAAAAACCATATTGCACGCAAACACTCAGGAGTGAGACCTTACAAATGCAGTGACTGTGATCACGCCTTCGTTTCAGCGC
The DNA here is from genome assembly GCA_001587735.2 of Parhyale hawaiensis. Classification (NCBI taxonomy): domain Eukaryota; kingdom Metazoa; phylum Arthropoda; class Malacostraca; order Amphipoda; family Hyalidae; genus Parhyale; species Parhyale hawaiensis. The sequence goes on along the minus strand of LQNS02277964.1, from coordinate 11,185,702 downwards.
GAGATCTCCGTCTTCACACTGCTACCACACATGCAGCGGAGAAGCCTTACAAGTGCGAAGAATGCAGTTATGCTTCTGCTAGAAAGAGAGCTCTCCAGATTCATATCGCAAGCAATCATTCAAAAGATAAACCTTATAAGTGCAGTGAATGTGATTTTACTAGTGGTTATAAATCTACTATTCTCGGTCATGTTGCTCGTGCACATTCTGGAGTGAAACCTCATAGATGCAGTGAATGCAATTATGCGTCTGCTTCAAGCTTTGACCTCAGTCGTCACTTCGTTCGTAAACATACCTCAGAAAAACGGTACACGTGCACTGAATGTGACTATGCCTCAGCTGATAAGGGCAACATTAACCGCCACTTCGCTCACAAGCATTCAGGAGAAAAACCTTACAAATGCAATGAATGTGATAGCTGTTTTGTAAGTAAGTTCGACCTTAAACTGCATAATTCTCGCCTGCATTCAACAGTGAAACCTATTGCATGCAGTGAATGTGATTTTGGCTGCCATTCAAAGTCTGAGCTCAGATCTCATATCGCTCGTAAACATTCAGGAGAGAAACCGCTCAAATGCGGTGAATGTGATTATACTTGTCTGACAAAACCTGAACTCAACTCGCATATTGCTCACAACCATGCAGTAGAAAAACTTTATAAATGCAGTGAGTGTGATAGAGCGTTTGCTATAAAGAATGACCTCAGACTTCACATTACTCGCAAACATTCTGGAGAGAAACCACACCAATGCCGTGAATGTGACCATGCTTGCGTGACGAAGGCTGAGCTCAATAGTCATATTGTTCACAAGCATTCAGATAAGAAACCTTATAAATGCCATGAATGTGATTGGGCCTTTAAAATAAAGAGCGCCCTCAATCTACACATTGCTAGGAAGCATTCATATACGTAAATTTGTGACATTAGTAACTGTACGATAATGTTTTGTTCATTGCTACGAGTTACTGTAAAGAATACCGAATAAAGCTGCCATTACAATATCAGGGTTACCTGCACTAGTTCTGTAACCCAGCTCCCAAGAAATTGTGCTACAATCTTAACCCAAAAACCGCTGGCGTCAATCGTGACTCGGGTTTACGGTTATGATTGTAAATTTGTAACCGATCCCATACATCCATTTCAACTAAGGAGGACGCCGAAAATACACCAAATGAGCTACGAACTATGTTCAGTAAGTTAGGGTAAGTACATTAGTACCCTTTCTTCGGGCTTTTGTCCATAAAACTACAATGAACAAAGAATTTCATAATTGGTGAGCTTACAGCACTCGCCGTTGGACAGCGCTCTCATTACCACATTTCGGGTTTGGATTACCGTTTTCAGATTGCCGTAGCCCAGTTGGATTGTGATTACAACGCATGTCTGATGATTCAGGCATATTTCTCACGAGTAGCAAAGTTTTAGCCTCATTCTGTAAAGATTTCTCCCTCGTAGTTATCTCTCGGCAAAAATTAAAAATAACATCCGTGCTCATAAAGCTACTCTGTGCTAGAGACATTGTTCAGAATTGGAGATTTCTGTTATTAAACCGAACGTCATAGCTATGTTTTGTTTCAAACAGACCCACGTTAGTGAGTTACATGTGCTATTACCTTCGAAACAACACTCGAGATGATTAATGTTTGCAACGAATTGCCAAGGCTGCTCGGCGTGAGCTTTGCGTCTGAGTCGGCCACCAGTGCAGGTAACCAATGATGGTCGTCGACTGGCTGCGGGCGGCTCCGCCAGTTGGCTTTGCAGTGCCACCAGACCCATTGTCACACCCGCGTCCAAGTGCCGCAGCTCGATGCGATTTTGCTCAGTACATCAGAACGTTGTGCGCCTTTGCAGATTTACAAGTTTCTGAATGTTTTCACTTGATTTGACTTGTGAATTGGACCGTGTTCCCGCTGTGGTTTTATTGTTTTCAGTACACGGAACAAGAAAGAAACGTTAGAATCTCATTGTTTTGTTGTGTGGATGCTTTTTACAGCACGCCCGTTTCAAACTCTTGAGTTTTAATGAACATTTCGTCCAATGTGGCATCCTCTTATAGAGTGAAACTTGTATCAGGGGTTATATTTGACTGCCTAAGCAGTTAGTCAGCTGTTGCTGGCGTATCAATGAAGATCAGTTCCTTGCCTGACGACCTGCCCTTCACGTAAACTGGTACCTTAATAACAGCTGCAAGCCTTCCACTTGATTCTGAACCCATCAGCATCAGCCAAATAAAAGCTGTCAATATTGCGGATAATGTTAATTTCTGAATGATAAGGAATGTTCCCTGGAGAACTCCACTTTTTACTTGCTGACGCCAACAAAGTGACATCATGGAACCAACTAGCAAATTATAAACAATATCAAACAAGTGTGCTATGTATACAATGAACAATGAGGGACCCCAAACACCACAAATGTGAAGCACAAGATACCACATCCAAAACTCACTTCTCTCACCGTCGACAACCAGACATTGTTGTCTACCAGACAAGAACTGAATAAAATCCGAGAAAATAGAACCAACAACACCCAATGTGTTGCCTTGGTGAGTCACTCGATCAAATCCAGCACTGAAGTCAAACTGGACCAACCTGGCTCCATGAGCCCTATCAAGCTCCAACTGTAACTCATGAGAAAGTAAAAGCAGGGCATAATAATTGCGTTAACCTTAGCGATAACCACACCTCGTCAGAGGGAGGACACCCTGCTTTTCAAGAAAGCGACTCTGCCTCGCCGCAATCAACCCTTCATATACTTTAGATCGGGGCTAGGCAACCTCAGGAAGGTTGTGTAGGTTACCTCAGCCATTAGCTAGGCCTGCGCGACGTCTCTCTTTCGTGCCCACTTTGTTTCCTTCCCGATTTCATACTCCTACTTGCACATGCTTTATCTGTTCTTCCTCTTCTTTCCCGACTTGCTGTTCCCATACGCGTTGATCCTGTGTGGCGGGAACACCTTCGTGCGTGGGTTACCCGTTTCTCTTGGCATACTATATGTCCCTTGCTCTTTCCTCTGTGATATCGTTGTGCTCGGAAACGGAGGCTTAAACTTCCTAACTATAACTAACTATACTTTAGATCAAACAGGTGTGATCGAGATGAATCCATAACCGGAAGTCCGAGATGAGACTCAGCCTTAAGGTGGAGCAGGCATTACATGAGCAACACGCCAAAACCGGAAAAGAGCCAAGCCGCAACATTCAACGGAACAGAGAAGCAAGCAGGCCTGCTACTTTCTGAAGAATGTGCGGAAACATACCAGTAGGGTCAGTGCCACCAGGTTAAGAAGAAGGCTGTACACTTCCTAAGACCTGGAAGCAAAACCGGAAAACCTCCACTCAGAGTCACGCACTAGCAGAATACACGCCCCGTCGTGGCTCTACTTCTGATCCTTGCAGTTAATGAAAGGACTGCTTTGGCCGCAAGATCCACAACATGGTCTTTGCCAGTTGTCGGTGGCTGGAGGGGGAGAAGGGGTTCTGCTGCTCGGGTAAAGTTCCGTGGTGCACGTGTTTGGTTTGGTGGAGGAGCTGTTAATCCTCCTGCGAGTATTGGCTGTGTTGGTCGCGGTAGAGCCGCTAGCTCTGTTGCTGATATGGGAGGTGCTGTTCTGATTGTGGGTGGTGGGATTGTGAGGGCATGTCTCATTCATATTCTGGAACTGTTAGTGGTAATGAAGACGTGGATTTGCATCGGGTCGTGGGCTGGTTTTATTTGAGGTGGCAAACGGCCCTCATCAAGAGGCGGTGCGGCTGGTTGTAACTGAGATGCCAGTGTTTGGCGTAATGCGTTGAGGTTTGGCCAATTGAATGTGAACTGCCTCCAAAATAAAATGGATATCTTGCAAGATTTTTTTTGTTGAGCAGAGATGGGATATTGTGGTTTCTGAGGCCTGGGGCCGGAAACACAAACGCTCCCGTTTCGCATCTCGCAAGTCATATAATAACACCCTACGATACATTAAATTAGGACATCGAACCGACTCACATAATACGAAACTCAAAACAGAATATCGTGATCGTATCCATATCGTAGCGCCTCTCTTCATTGTCGCAACTTTGAACTAGAAGGCGGAGCGTCTGCTCAAAGCAGCCAATCACAAAGCGTGTCACAAGTGTTACCTTCATCAGCTGACTTCTGTTTACCTTTCAGAAGAGTTTTCGGCCATGGTTGAATAGAGTTATGTAGTTTAGCCATGGTTTTTGGCCAGTTAGTGATGTTTTATATAGAGAATATTCATTTTATTGCAATATCTAGCATGCGGCAAAGTTGTGAGCGTGAATGCAATCACAAATTGCGTAGGCAAGCGGATTCATGTCCACGCGACAATCACCAACATTTGTGGTTGTTGCACTGTAACTCGAACTTCGAGTTATAAATCCCTCCAGACATAACGATATGTCCGAAAGTAAGCTAACGGCACTTGCAGAGTAAACTGAATTAAAGGTAAACATTTTTACATAATTTTTTGACAATCTCAGAGCTGCGTTTACGAAAGTTTGACATAAGCCTAACGTTCGGACAAAAATATCGCGATACTCGTTCTTTTGAATAGGTAAAATTGAATTTTGGTGCGCTTAAGAGTTTTTTTTATGGTCATAGGGTATCTTTGCCTTCAAGCTATAGTTTATAGTTAAACAATGTGATTACAATTTACAAACTATGATCGTTCGTAGAGTGAAGTAGAGATTTGTTTGTTGACAGTGAGAATTTGTTTTGTAGATCGTGAGAGGGCGCTGAATACCGCTTCATGTCCACGTCGCGACTTTGCTCGCCAGTAGAACAATAATTTTGCTTGTAGTAGCGTATTTTTGTCGTTCATTGAATCAGGCCTCAGCTGACACAGCAACTGCAAATTTTTCATCATTAGCTGCCTCGGTGCATTGCTCTCCATGAAATTTTACCTTCTTACGAGCGCCACATGGAAGATACGGCACCCCCGGAGCAGCCCTAACTTGCAACATTGAATACGGAAACCGTAAAATATGACCGACGTTTGAGTTTGGCAAATTAGAGAGCTGAGGGGCGTAACTTCGAGTTACGACAAAAACAATGAGTTACAGTATCGCAAATAGTTATGAGTTTCTGGCCCCTGGTTAACGACTGTGGTCCCATCGTCATTTGTCTTTCTTCCTGGTATTGAGATTGTGTGGGGGGACACTGGTGGGGGGTTTGGCCGCATGGTTTGTTCGCGAGTCCTCCAGGTTTGAACAGGCTAACTTGAAAGCTCCTAACGTGGCACGCAATTCACTTGAAAGAGGGCGGTAGAGGATCATGGCTGTCTATCACCCCCCTTCATACAGGGTTGTTGATAACATGATTTTGGTGTGAAGCATTCATGATTTCTGATTGAGAGGTGATATTGCTTGGTGATTTTGATTTACCCAATTTATATACTGTTGATGGCATGAATGTTGGAGTTGGCATTCGAGGCTTTGAATTAGACTATGGGGAGCGTTCTTGGAGGTGGGACTTGTGCAGTGGGTGAGTGTGGGTACTTTTGTGATGTCTGATAATATTTTGCATTTATTCCTGACCTCGGAGACTAATAGGGTGGGTGAGGTTTGTGTGTTTGCTTCATTTCCATGCTGTTCTTTCTCCCCTGTGTTGCTTGAGAAGCTGTTTTGTGTGGTGAGCCCCGTAGAGATGTCCACTCGAGCTCTGTCTGAAGTGAGTTGGGATGTGAAGATTAGGTTATTGTCAGTGCAGGATTGTTATAGCTTGTTTCTGGGTGTCGTGACGACGTTGGCTGATTGTTACGTCCCTCTGTGTGACGGTACAAGGAGGGCTCCATGGAGGTTACAAACACCGTAGAGGCTTAAGAAAGCAAGAGCACATGTATGGAGAGAATTCAAGCAGATTCGGTCGTTGCATGGCCAGAATAGTCTTGAGGCAGCAGATTCTTACCGGAGGTTTGGTGAGAAGAATGCCGAATATCGGAGTTGGGTGTCTAGGAAGAGGTCGCTGTATGAAGCTAGTTTGGTTGGCACATTGAGCACAACCCCTAAGCTCTTGCATGGGTATATACGCCGGATGAAGAGAGGACTTAGATTGGGCCTGCTTCCTGCTCTAGATGGTATAGTAGACGACCCTTGGGCAATGGCTAAAGTTTTTGCTGATAGCTTCGCTTCCATTTTACTGGTGAGGATCCTTTTGTCCCTGCCCTTGCAGGAGCTCCACTTCCTCTGTTATTTGGCAGAACTCAAACTGAGGGCTTATTGCTGAAGGGAGTGGTTACAGTCCAGGGTTGTGCCGTTGTTCAATAGTGGTTCGATGTATCAGCCGCTCAATTACAGACCAGTGAGTTTGACCTCGGTGTGCTGCAAAGTGCTTGAGAGGATTCTGGTGTCTGAATGAGAACAGCATCTCGAGTCTAGGGGTCTTTTTTTGCCCTATCAGTTTGGATTTAAACGTTCAAGATCAACAGAGGATCAGCTGTTACGTGTGTATCTGTGGTATGATCGATTGTGTGGATAGGTAGGAGTTTTGTTGTGGGTGCTCCTCTCTTAGATTTCTCAAAGGCATTTGATACGGTGTAACATGTTACGTTGATTGAAAAGATTTGGTCTTTGGGTATCAACCCTGTAGTGTTTCGGTGGATTGGGGGTTTTGACTTGTCGCACCATGCGTGTTTGTGTGGATGGTGTTGACGGCGATGAGAGCGAGGTGTCGAGTGATGCCCCGCAGTTTTCTGTTTTGGGTCCGGTGCTGTTCCTACTATATATATATCTGTCAACTACATCACTCATGGAATAGGCAGCAGTTATGCAGCATTTGCTGACGATTGCGGACTGTATCTCCGGTTCTTACAAAATGACTTGACTTTTGTCAGTGAGGTGGGTAGTTAATGGAACCTCCCCTCAACCCTCATAAGTGTGTTCTGATGCGATTCACTTGGAGATTTTTGGGCCATGAAGAGCTTGGTGGTGGCTTAAAGCATTATCTGGGATTCACAGCCTTGCAGCAGGATCTAACAGTGGTTTTGGAATGTAGGTTGCGTTTCCATGAGCATGTTCAAGTTATTGTGGGTAAAGCATCAGGCTTGGCTTGTAATCTGCTTCGGTCAACTATAAATCGAAGTAGAAATTCATGCTCAGCTTATTTGTTATGTATATCCGTCCTACTTTGAACCACGCCTCATGTTTTGGTGTGCAGAGCAGGTGGATTAAATAAGTTGAGGGTCTACATGACATGAGAAGGCTAGAACTGTACTCTATTAGGGTCCAGTTGATGCGTATTGACTTGGTCATACATTGAAGTATATTGTACTTGCGAAACGATGTTGGGGACTGGCTAAATTTTTCGTCCGTGCTCCTGACCTTCACACAGGTAAATTTTCCAACCTTGTGAATTGGTCTTGTGAGGGTTTGTGTGAAGGTGGTTGGCGTGCTTTGCTGTGGTGGCCCTATGCCGTGCTGGCTATTGGGGCCGCAACGGTGGGTTACCAATTGAAGAGGGATATGTGAGCTCGCACTAAACACAATGGGGAACATGATTTATGTACTCTAACAGACGAAGCCCATGACTCCCTGGACCTCAGATGATGCTCTGTTTCAGCCTCCTCTTAAGCAGCTTTAGTCCGTCGGGGCAAAACTCTGAAACGCTGAAAGTCAACATCAGACTGGCTAGTGCGCCAACGAGAATGTGGCTCAAGCTGCAACTGAGACGATCTAACAGCCTTCATCATCTCTCCTACCGCAGTGAAACGGGAAAACACAAAGGTACGCACTGTACCAGAGAAAAACCCGCTGAAGAGCTTGCAGTGTCGGGTGTGACCTCAACCAACTGCTCACAACCAGAGACAGTCACGAAATTGAACTCTGCATGGTCTTGACAATCGGTCCTTTCTGAACCCAATGCAATGCGATAAACTTGACTTCTTGAAATCGAGACAATGCACTGGAACCCCTAGGATGTGGAAAAGCATAATGTCTCAGTTCAAAGATAACCTGTTCTTCAGCTTGCTTCTTTTTCCTACATTCGTAAAGCATTGCCTTTGGTTAATATCATATGAGGTCGAAAAGTTTTATACATAAATATAGTACCAGTAAAGTTTCTCTACATGTGTTTGCTAGCCCATCAATATGATACCGGTCATCCCTACTCTACACGACATATGGCGCTGGATGCCGCCTCTGCGCCATGGTAGTCAATCCCAGGTAAATGTATGTCACTTTGAGACTAAAAGATTTGAATTATTTGTTTAGAGGACGAAAGTCAAAAGTTACTGGCAGTCGACAGTTAAAAGTTGCATTAATTAAACTTATTTATAATTAGGTTCACCGTTTGTTCAATTTATACTTTTATTTCAGCGCAATTTTTTCTATTGAATTCATTTATTTAATTACTCTCTTGCTCCAAAGAATAAGGGTTAATTTAATTTTCATTTAATTAATTAATACAATACACTATTTAAAACGATTCATTTTTGTTTGCAGATATTTAATTTAATTAATAACTTTTTTCAAGTTAATGGCACCCATTTCATTTCGTTGAACTGCTTTCTACTAAATTCATTTATCCCAAGTAGACTCTACTAACCCCAATACGCTTCTTTCAGTTTTACTTTCACCATCGAGCTCTACATAATTCTTTTAGACTCAGTTTCATTTATAGTAATTTCATTTCTCACCAGTCAACTTAACTCTGTAGCATTCACCTGGCCACTGCGTATGTCCAGCTTTCATCATTACATTTAAATTGCGTAAAATGTTTATGTATTGTTTGTTTATTGCTTTGATGTTTCTGGTTCTCGCTATCTAAATGCTGGTATGTGCATTATCATTATGCGGGCACAGTATGAATAAGGTGTATTTTCTATGCAAATGCTTTGCTTTGGAATGGGTTCCAAGAACGGATTACTTGAAAGAAAATTGCTTCAGAACTCTAACAATTCACGGTCCCACTGTTTTCGCAAAAAAATTAAATTTAAGTTATCGCATATCACTGTTAATAATTGAAATGACGTATTGTACTGTTCAAGCACTTTGTACTGCGTATAAGGTTTAAAACTTTCGGGCGAAATCGAATTTAGGAGCTAAGTAAAGTTCAGCAGCAATTATAAATAGCTGAAAATAGAACATAAGTTTACTTTGTTTACTTTGATTGATCGCTGCTTTGTGAATAGCTCAATCCAAGGATGATGAGACTTACAAGGATAACGCACGCAGAGCTCCTAAGCTGCAGAGCACCATGCATGGGAAATGAGTTTGTGACGCATAAAATCATAGTACGTTAATTTGTAGCTGGTTTACATTGTTTCTTCATTATTTCATTTGGGCCTCCAGAGTGTCGTACAATCTTTATAGTTGCTCAAAAATATGTATCAAAGTATCTGCGAGCTTTTTTTAGCTTTCTGAAGGATAAAATTTTAAAAGAACGTTGGCTAAAAAGCTTGTAAAAGAGCTATTGAATTTAACCCGCCAAATGCCCGCATGTCAGAAGTACTTTTGGAGTAAAGTTTATCATCTTTAAAATGCAATACTGTATATCGAGTTTTATTGAGAATAATATGGCATTTGATAATGGAATCATTTGGTTGAAAACCTTTATGTTTGTTTTATTCTTGTGTTCTATCAATGACTTGCTGTCCTCTATAACAGGGGTTCTCAAACTTTTTTCAACCAAGGACCACGCTTATTACAGAAAATGAGCTGAGGACCCCCTCACATGTATTCCCCACAAAAATATATGTATATATATATATATTGGGTCATTCCACACTGATGTCAACCTGAGCCTAAAATTTGAAAATTCACCAAAAGTAGCTTTTATATATACCAAACTAAAGATGAAGACCTCTACTTTAAGAATCTGAAAAGAAATCAGAAAAAATATAAGTCCAAAATTTTGTAACACTCTGTCAAAGATGAACAATTTTGTAAAAAAAAAAAATAAAATCAGTAAAATGCAACGGATTCAACTCATAATTTTTCATAGTACTAAGTAAACATTATGTTTCGAAACTATGTTACATTGCGATTGCCCTTGAAAGCCAATTATAAATGTTAATTAGTCAGTTGAAATGATTATTATCGTGGTAAGTCATATACTATATTGCATGTTCACATATAAAATCATTATTGTTAAAATGGGTTATAAGGCCATAGGACTACCTAAAGATTGTTTTTTTAATGACCTTATGTATATTATTTTTGGTAAAAAAAATCGCAGTGTAACGATAGTCACGATGTTTTTGTAACGATCGTCACGGCGCTTCTTTGGCTTCTGAGGGAAAATGGTAATTGCACCTAACAAAACCTATGCACATTTGGATTGCCCAATCTTTCATCTATAACTCCCATGCAAAGTATTCAGATACCTATTTGTACTTTCAGAGAGTTTGTACTTTTGTAGCACTAGGTCGAACTTAAGGTTGCATCTGTGCAACTATCGTCACGGCCACTTTAAAAAGCAAATAGCTAAAACAGCAATAATCACAGTAAGTTGAGGATAGTTCCATGACCATCATTAGACACTTGTACTATTATGGTAAGAACCATATCAGGTTAATCATGCAACTTTTAAGGTTATAGGCTGAAGTTTGGCAATAACTATGCTCGTAATGTAACGATCGTCTCGGTAGAATGACCCTGTTGTACGCACTCTTTTATAATATCAGTAGTCATGGACAGCTCTAAATAAATACCTTAACTGAGAAGTAACGGTAACTCCATCGTTAATTGGCAATTCTGGCCCTATCAAAACCTAAGACAACAATTCATATAAAGTGTAATCCAAAGACAAGTTTTCAAAAACCATCCATGAAGTTCCCTTGCATAATATCTCCAGAATTTCCCTCTCCTTCATCAATATCAGATGTCTCTTATTCATGGAAGATTGGGCCTGCCTCCCAGTGCACAACTTCTGTATCTTGGGATGAATATTTGGATGGATGAGAGGCATACTCTTAGGTCATCATCCACATGCATCCGAGCATGGTTGCCAGAGCTGAGAAAGACGCCTCGCAGCCATAAGTAGTGATAAGTGGTAGCAAAACCTTCAATGCCGCTGCAAAGAATTTAGGATATTGCTCTTTAGTAGAAGTTCCAAAGTATATACATACGTGCAATTTGACAGAATCGGATCCTATGGCTCTTATCGCACGACAGCTTCAACAGTTCTTCTTCCGACTTTCCACCCGTACTGCCAGATGGCTCTCACAGAAATCGGCTGCATCCACCTTTAAATTCGTTACATTATGCGGAAACCGTGTCAAAGTGACACGGACCCTGGGGGTGTGCAGACCCCACTTTGAGAGCCCCTGCTCTATAATTTCACAACGCTGCAATGAATGAAACACTTCTAATGGGAGACTTCAACCCTCCCCAAATTGATCGGAGTACATTGCGCAGCCCAGCCCCAGGTAGTAAACTGCTCGAACTCCTGAGCCACCACCACTTGACCCAGTACGTTAAAGAACCGACGAAATGCGATAATATTCTAGATCTGGTATTCTCCACTCCCGATTGCGAAATTGTTGACTAGCCATCCTAGACCAACATTGAGACCACAACATGATCGAATTTACGCTCAAAACTGGCAATGAATACACCACTAATGCGAGCAGTCTCAAGGTACCGGACTATCGACGAGCAAATTTTCAGGGACTGGCAACTGAAATAGGAACAACTGACTTCGAAACCCCTATGAGAGACGCCATTGTTAAACAAACTCACATATTTTAAAGGCGAACATCCTGAGTGCAGCTGAACGATATATCCCAAATAAACGAGCTCGTGTCAGAAATGATCTGGATGAATCGGTCTGTCAAATTCTGCATTGCAAGGCGACAGGTGCGTTACAACGCCTAGAAGCGTAATCCAGCAGAAGAAAACAGATCCAGTCACATAAGGGCATGCCGGGATGTAAAGAAAATAGGAACACAAAAAAGGAAAATGAAGTTTCTGTACCCATCTGTACCCGCTATTTCAAAACAAAACCAAAAGGCATTCTATAAATTTCTACACGAAAGAAAACTCAAAAAAAGAAACCATAGGTCTGCTCAAAAGACCTGACTGTGCAATCACAAATGATCTTAGAAACAAAGCCACATTCCTGAACGACTACTTCACCCTTGTATTTATTATTGCAAATGTTACGAATATCCCTGAACCAGCACCGATGCAAGTTGCTCCCATAAACCCATGTGTTTTCACTGAGATCGAAATCCTTTAAGAATTAACCCAAGAAAATGTGTACAAATCCAGTAGCCCAGATAATCTTACTCCCCGTGTACTACGGTAAATAGCTCCAGTCATCGTGGAGTCACTGCTCGATATATTTAATCGGTCTCTAAGAACGGGAGAAGTTCCACAGGATTGGAAACTAGCTAACGTGATACCGATACATAAGAAGAGGAATAAGAAAAGCCCCAGCTACTATCCACCAATCAGTCTTACATCGGTCGTCAGCAAAACCATGGAACGCCTCCTGAAAAAAGTGCATCACCGATCACCTAAAGATGCATCAGCTCGTATCCGACACTCAACATGGCTTCTGAAATGGAAGAAGCTGCTTAACAAACCTATTGGACTTTTTTGCAGTGGTGCGCTCCCGGCAGAGTACCTCTGTCGGTAGCACCTTGACCCGCGATTCGAGGTAGCACTCGAGGGGACTCCAGATCAGGAGGACGTGTTTAGTCGTCACACTATTTATAGA
>LQNS02277964.1:11137826-11149674 GCA_001587735.2 Parhyale hawaiensis | reverse complement strand
CTTATCTGTCTTATATGAGTGTGACGACTCTGACCTGTCCTCCTGTCATGGAGAAGCCTCGGCTATGCGAGTCTAAGTGCTACCGACAGAGATACTCTGCTACGCTTCACCACTGCAAAAGTGTTCATTGGAACATTCAATCTAATCTCTTAGCAAAACTCAAAGAAATTATAGCACTTTGAAAAAAATTACTTGCAATCGAAAGATCTTTGCACGAATTCAAGTACTTAATACTCAGTTACGATGTAATAGTCTATATGGATAACAAGTAATTACCAACTACTTTGATAGATTGCAAATCCCTGAAAATCTGTGTCTTGCGAGACGGTGTCTAAATATCCATAATTTTAATGTTAATGTTAAGCACCTACCTGGTAAGGTAAGAAAAATGTAGTGGCCGACGCTTTAAGCCAACTGAACGGTAAGACTCTAACTGAAGACATTCTCCAAGAGTGTGAAATTCTGATTGAAAAAACGACGGAAGCACTAGCAGTAGTCACACGAGCTGCTACATGAAACCAGACTATCGTTTCAGACGAACCTAACAATTCTGACAGCGAAACTGATGATGCAACAACTGATAATTCAGACAAAAGTTGTAATCTTGGAAAGCCTCCTGCTTTACATAATTCCGTCCCCTCAGCTGATGAAGTCAGTTGGACTGATATTGAATTTAAAAAACAACAAAGCAATGATCCATTTTGTGTTGAAATAATAGATGCATTAAAAAATGGCCACAGTAGTAATATACCAAATTTAGAAGATTATCAAATAGTAAATGATATTTTGTTTTAAAGACGCAGTATAGAAGGTAGAAAAAGCACAATAATTTGTGCCGTCATGCCAACGTCCTTAATGAATGAAGCAATATTAAGTATTCATTATCGCACTCACATGGATGCACTTCTTACTCTCTTTTCATTCAAATTACGTTACTACTACCAATTAGAAAAGTCCATGATCAAGAAATTTGTCCTCACTTGCATGACGTGTAAAATTGTAAAAGCCCAAACTCCTGTGCCCATAAAAATTTTGACTGCTCCTATTGCTACAAGACCGATGGAGATCTGCTCTATGGACTACTACGGACCCTTGCCTGTGACACAGACAAACAAGCATTACATTTTAGTGATAATTGACCTTTTCTCTCGATTTAGCATTCTACATGCCACAGAAGACAGAAAAACTGCAACAGTACTTGATTGCCTAAAGAACACGTTCGACTTTATAGGTTGTCCGGTTGTCTTACTAAACGATCAAGGAAAAGAGCTCATTTCGGATGCTGTACACGATTTCAGTGGTATCCACGAAATTAGCAGAAAAAGGAGGTTCTGACCAGAAGCCCCCATGGTAACGCAATAATTGAAAGAAACATGAAAAAATCCTTAACTTACTTAAGCTGTGCATAAATACCACTGTACATGGTGAGTGGGATCAGTTCCTTTCAACGTGTCAAAACAGTATAAACAACAGTCTAAACACTACATTACAAGACACTCAAAGTTACATAATGTTCGGACGTGACACGCACCCGAATTTCCAAACACAACATATCGATAACTATGACTCTGAATCTGCTCTAGTGAGATTCCGAGCGCGAGAATCTGCCATGATTCACGAGAACGTTCGAAACACAATCATAAACAACACAAACAAACGAAATATGTACCGGAACCTATCTCAAAAGGATAAACATGTATCCATAGGTGACAGAGTACTGATCAAAAACCATGCGAAAAAGCATAAACTCGATCTATCCTGGCTAGGTCCTGGAGAGATCACCTTTGTAAAAAGAAATTACGCCACAATAAAAATTGGCAAGAAAGAAATCAAAAGTAACCTTAACCACGTTTTACCATTAAAATTTGTCGACTGAACTATCAGTTGAGAACCCGAATCCTGACATAGCATGTAAATTTTCCCAACACAATAATAACTAAATAATAATTCACCCAACGAAACAAAACTTAAATATGTAACTCTTTGATTCAAATTAGTTCACCTGTGAAGTTGAATAATTTGTAACGTACTATTGATACTGAGGTTAATCAATAAATGACCGACTTGTCATGCACTGTAATTTTAGTCAAATGAAAAAATTAACAAAAAATGTTCTAGCGTAGCAACTATATAACCAATCAAGTCTGAGGGAAACTAAAATATTGATGTGTTAAAAAATCATCCTTCGTAAGAAGCAAAACTATCCATCTGATCATGCTATCTTATCATTCTTCAGAATACGGAAGTGATTCGATTAAAATCAGAATGAAATGCCATCTCATGAACTGCAAAAAATCAACTCTTGTTTGATTGCATTCTTGAGACTGCAAATCATTAGATGATTTCACTCGATTGCAAAAGAGCTGACTATGCGTCTGCTCCCACAGTGTCTATGCTCGGCAGGACGTCTCAGACTGCTGAATCAGAATATTTTGCAGACAAAGAAATTATGAAGTGGAAATGCACCTACGATTCTTGCCGGAAGCAAGAAGAAAAATAAATTGCATCAAATCACTTTGGATTTTGAAAAGTTATTTCCTCATATTTCTAACTATACTTTCCCTTCGATTCTTTCACCTTTTTGTATGTTACCTTGCCAGGGGTAAAATGCTGATATTCCTCTGTTTTATTCCGGACGGAGGACGAACGCTGTTTTACTTGAATCCAGCCCTCTCTAACGCTGCCGTGGACGGAACAGAAGCTGACTGGTTCTCCGAAGAAACAATTTAGGACTGATCATCCTCATTTCTTCCTCTTCATACCAAAAATATTTTCGTGTTCAAAAATCAATATCCTATTAGAATTAAGAATTTGTAGGGTGACCATCCATTCATTCATTAAAAACCTTTGTAAGGAACGATCGAGCTCCGACATTTTAATTGTCTATCCTGTTCATTGCTATCCTACATCAATTTCCATCATTTATTAAATTGTTACCAATATCGCTTTTTATTCTTTAGTTTGTACTGTTAAGGACTAGTTGTTAACAATAGTACACGACTAAAGTGAATTGTTAATAGGATGGATTCGTCCGATTTAGACTATACAGTAATAGAAGGCGAAGCCTTCGAGAAGCTGCTCCTTGCCAGTGACCCAGAGCTACAGGTTACTGTTGACGCGTTACGCGTAGAGCCGTATTTTGACAAAATATTCGAGATGTCGGACGAGGAGCTTGAAAACATTATAATGGCCATGAGTTGGAAGAGATCATCCTGATAATCGAAGAGGTAAAAGAGGACCACCAGACCGAAACAATCCGTGTTCTAGAGGCAGGCAAGGGGAAGCGCCAAATAAACAAAGGTGTAACTGCATAGGTTGAAATTTGGCTGCGTAGGTTAAAATTATCAATACTTGATTTGGTTACATACATAGTCAAATTTACCCCGAGGCGGAAGGATGTGCGCCACACGTCCCGAATCTGGCAGAAGACGATAAATAGCCTTGCCGCATCATGGCGGGCAGCACTTAAAGATATAGTTCGCTGGTGTGACATCATCTATCCAGTGATCTGTACAGCCTCGACAACTCTCACCATCTTATTGTCAACCTCTACTGACATAGCTATTTTATCATACAACCATAGACTGAAGATTATACTGCATACCTTCTTCGGTTTTTACTTCATCCCTACAGTATAGAACTCGCACGGACCGAGAACTCCCTCGAAAGGTATCGTCTTGAAATACGATTTAGTGAGCAACTACCTTCTATGGGAAGCAACTCGCATTAACCTAGGTTCATAGGAAATAGTTGTGCAAGCCTAGTCGACTGGGCAGAACTATATCCCTCCAAGAAGCAGACGTTGCCAGCTAGTATCAACTTAGGATCCTGCTTTGGAACTACTTGTAGGTGGCCTATAGTAGTATAGTTCAACTTTCAGCAGACTGCTTCAAAAAACGCCGGTGGGTTCCCAGTGGCGTTTTCTACCATAAGGAAACCCTACTTTTTCACAGAGTTCCTCTTTTCTAGGGTAAGATACACTAGGTCGAGCTGGAGGGTAATTCCCTAGATAAAAGGGGCAGTAAGCCTGTACCTTCCCTGGCTGGGCCTGCTTATTCTCAGTCACACAGCCCCGAGCATGACCTCTTCAGGAAGGGCCAGGCTAGACTACGACACAGGTTTTGCAGATTCATGTTCGCAGTCCCTCCTCCTAGGATAGGAAGATGTCTTAATCAAAAGCGACAAATTAAGGCGTTGCACTCCTTGGGTCTTGGTCCGAGCCAATTAGTATAGAAGAGGATTTTCCTCCAGCTCTGGGAAGAGACGTCCAAGAGCAAATTCTCTCAGCCTTTCCTGAGTCGCGACTAGGATATTAAATCCAGCGTCGCATAGGGACGTCTACCCAATCAGGGCTCGAGCCGGACAACAGCTTTAAGCTGCTATACTGATATACACTAAAATGGAAGTGTAACAGGCTTGGATACTGGGGCTGCCACCAGGAGACTAGCTGCAGATAAAACCTGGAGTGGTGGGGCTACCGTTCAGAAAGAACTAGAGAAAATCTTTCTTTTTGAGTTGCCATGTTATGCATTTTTGATTCAAGGCCAGAGCTCCAGATAAACTCAGGGCTCAAAAAAAAAAAAAAAGTCTCACCTCCCCCACTCACAAGGTCATCTTGACCTTGTGCCATAGGGGAATATCAAGATTCACCATAGAGTAATTAGGGTCAGTCTTGAGGGTCCTGTCCAAGTTGTTCTCTTACAACGGTAGCAGCAATGGAGCTGCAAGCAATGTCATCATCTACATCAGGGAACGGTTCTTCTCCATAACTAGCATATAAAAGGAGATCAGGCGCTAGGGTTCCCTGGCCTAAGAGTAACTTCCTCGGCCTTCACAGTGGGAAGATTACCATAGTTAGGAAAGTTCCCGGAATGGAAGTGTGAGCTTCCTAGAATTAGGAAGGGTTATTTCGTCTCTGAATCTACTCAACCGAGCAGACAGTTCAGGAGGTGGGCTAGTCTGGAAAGTGGCCTGGAGCGTCTGAGTATTCCCCCTCTAAGAATCTAGAATCCAAAACCCTTAGTAAAGAAATCTCAGCCTAATGGCAGAGAAAAGGCGAGGAAAACTTCCACAGTAATTCTAGTTACTACAGATACCGGTAGTCATCCCAGCAAGAGACCAGTTAACAAGGTAAGGAAGGTTGCGAATAGACTCTCTTCTTGGGAAACGTAGCTTTAATATTATCAGTGTTGCAAGTGCAGAAATTGAAGACATTTTTTAAAGAAAATATATTTCGGAGTATTAATGTCCCGGTAATCAAGCTTTCGATTCATTGTGAATCATCGTCAGGAGTTCTTGTTGGAGTAAAGGCTGTTTTGGACGTATCATACATACTAGTGGTATGTATCGGGGTTTTTCAGCTCGAACTGAAAAACCAGCCCTCTCAGAAACTGACCTATGCTACAGAGGGGCAGTTTCCAGAATAATCCGAAATGGGTTCCGGAATAGACTTGAAAGCCTTCCGGTTCTAGAAAGAGCCAGACAAAAGCAATACCAGTAGCCCAAGGGGCACAGAAGTATGCGAACTACAAGCGACTTTGTGCCCTGGCTAACCTTCAACCTGCACGTAAGGTTGGAGCAGCAAGAAGCCTAGTTAGAACAGTATTGTCCTAACAGGATTATTCCATAGATCTATTCTAGGACAATCCAGGAAGTCCTGTTATAGTCTATAGGTTAGCTGAAGGTAAGGGGTACGGCAACTCACTAAAGATGGTTGCCAGGTACCCTCAGGGTCAAGACGTGACATACTGACACTACCAGGCCAATGTTGAAACACCTGGATTGTCTGAAGAAAAGATCACCAAGTACAAGAGAATAAATTAGTTCAGATCAGCATCCTCCGCACCAGCAACTCGGGGGAGGCCATGAAACCCCTCCCTGCTTCGCCGTGGGTAAGTCGGTGCTACCGACAGAAGGTGTTCTGTCGGAGCGAGCCACTGAGAATGGATAGAGTGTTGCAACGAATTTTTCTTAGTGGCTCGCGAAGACAGAACACCTCTGGAGGATCAATATAACCAAAGCCTCTTCAGTTTCTTGGCCTACGGTGAAGTTGATATATTGGTGCGCTCGTCGTGCCAGAATGAGGAGTGCTGCTGCTGGGACCCTGAGGTACCCGGGGCGGGGCTTGAGAAAAAAAAATAAAAAAAAGATAGAACACCAAAAGCTGTCTTTAATGAGGGTTACGCCTCGAAACAGTCTAAACTACCATTTAGACGCCCCGAGAGTTGGGCGCTGATGTGGGTCTGGTGCTATCAACAGAAGATGTTCTGTTTTCGCGAGCCACTGAGAAAAATTCGTTACAACACTCTATCCATTCTTTCTAACGAGCGGGACCCGTGAAAATTCCACGGGAAAATTATGTTTTTGCGTACTTGCGTTTGACAGAAAATGGTGTTCCTGTGACTTAACCTACTCCATCTAATCTACAGTCTGTCTGACGAAACTCCGTCTACCTTAAGACACCTTGTCTACTGGACTCTAGCCTCTCTCACCTGTGAACTTTGGATACAATGGTACTTTAGTAGCCCGTGATTTTACTGCTCTCACTGAAGCGGTATACAACAAACAGTCTCGGCCAGTTTATTAAGCAGCTTAACCTTCTACTTAATATTACCTTAATTAGACATCACATATTCGCTTGAAAGAATACCTTAGAGCCGATTTGTCCAACACTACCAAACACTACCCGCTCCATTCTAAAGCAGCGTATCCTAAATACGTATCTGGCTGGCCTTATTAAGATCGTCAATCGCCACAAGCAAAGCAAACATAATATGTTGTGAAAGAAATGAAATGCGGTAGATAAGATACTTGTGAAACGATCTTCATGTCTTCGCTTTGAAAGTGACAGAAAATTTTTTCAAGAAGCGCTAAAGAAGACAGCTATGGTTGAACTGAGTTCCAGCAAAAATCAGAGCTTTCAGGTGGAGGTTCTCCCTACCTAATACTGAAAAGCATCACCTACAGACACAGCGACGTACGGACGGATGGACGGAGCTTCGAGCAAAATTATAATACAGCTTGATAATTATTTTTATACACCTAAGCTGTTCTGTGTAAGCACTTTGGAATCTGCATCATTGTTCATTGTTTGCCATTGCCACTGTGGGAATTCCGCCACAATGGTGCGATCTCAGAGTAAATACAATGACAGCTTGAGAACAGAAGATTACCCTACTGTGAGTGAAGAAATTGACCGAATCTGCTGTCTTTTATTATTTAGCTAACGTATTAAACAAAGTAGAAAATTTATGGGCTACTGATCAGTATCCACGATTTCCGAAATACATGTAGTGAGAAAAAATCGATTACGCCCACAAAAAATTAACATGCGTAAGATTACGAAGGGCTAAATCACCTGTAAACTGGGGAAACAGAGCTTAGAAATGGTGTGCAAATACATGGGAGAACAATGCAAGAAGTACCATTATATTTCTATGTCTTTATCAAGACAAGTGTGAATTCTTCACTGACAGAATAAATTGCAATTTAGTGGTGAAATAAAATATTAATAAAGGTTAAGTGAGATGTAAGGGAGACGGACTATGTAACGAAAGACGGGTAATCGACGGATGCAAGCTCAGACGGACTGGGTTAAGTGAGAAGCACTACCTCAGGTTAAACTATCATTTATATGGTGTGAAAACATTTACCAACGGTGGAATATCAACGGGCCCGTAGAGAAGAGCTATATCTCCATAGGAAGACAATTGCCCCCATAAGAGCTTAACTACCCCCCTGGGAGGGCATCTACCCACTAAGAGGGCAGCTACCAATTTCCACTAATAAACATGATAAAATTAGATGTGCAACTAACTACATTAAAATCCAATAACAGTGTTAGGAAATTTTCCAAACACATCAAATAAAGTTAGTAAACCATGAATTTTTTCCCTGGTTCAGCTTTTCAATATTATTACACTATCTGTGGGGCGCAGTCACAGTGATAGAAGGCCATGCACGAATACACTCATCCTACACCTGCAGACTTGATTAGCATTGAATAACTTGTTTTCACTCAAAGCAATCCTAATAACCAAGATAGTATGATCATTTTGCTGCAATCATACCGAGAATTTGCCAGTGACGCTTGCTAAACTCTATACTGTGTGGTTGAAAAAAAAAAAAATGGACGGGTTACCTATGTATGATGACTATCCTGGCTAAAGGGCCGATGATAATAGCAATGGTGCAAATTTTATCCATGAGGTCAGACGTCAATATAATAACAGGCTCACATCTAAGCTTACTGTTACTTAAGTTATGCATCATCATAGTAATATGTAATTAACTGCTAATAATGGCACACACAGAAACAAGAGGAAAGATATTTGCTAACAGTTCACGTTAGCGTGCAACAACAATGAACATTAAAGAAAAAGCAGTTAATAGGCTCAACAACAAGAGCTCTTGCAATCATGTGAATTGTCATTATCGGTTTATTTGAGTTGACTTTAAGCTGATAACACTGACAAAAGTATGCATCGGCACCCAGCTATATTATGTATTTAAAGAAAACGTTACAAACAGTTCGTAGTAGCTAAATAGCTTAATGTATATGGAGCATATGCCAGCTCCCACTGACCTATATTTTGTATATCTTTATAGAAAATAAACAGGGCAAGTGCCTGCCAACTCTCATTATTTCTTTGTATAATTCTAGCATTGTCTTGAGCCCGTAGATTTTCTGTTAAATTCTCTACGGCTTCATAATATTTTGCTATTTCCAAAAGCTGAATGGTTGAATGCAAACGAAGCTCCAAATTTTGAATGTATTCCGTAGTATTTAAAAAAAAAAAAACAACATAACGAGACAGTGTTTCGATTGAGGTGGTTGAGTGAGGTTGTTTGGTATGATGCTTTGCTAGAGCATCGTCAACTTTTAGGACCATAGAGTTCATCAGGCTATAGAACAATGGAGTATCAGTGCTCTGTATTTAACCCGCAATAAAATTCTATAGAGACAATCGCGAGGTGCTAAGTGTATGTATCACTCAATTAATCTCACCTTTTGATTTAGAGATTGAGGGAAATTAGAAAACAAGAAAATATGAGTTCAAACTGTGACGATTTGGATAATAAGTGCTCAATGTGTCATGATGTGAAGGCCAGCAATACAATCATAGGCTCTCTTTTTGGGCATTATGTCAGTCTTTTATGCCTGTTGCGTTACAATTAATCAGAATGCTAAATTTCTTCTACCTGTTTACCCTCTTGGACATAGTTGCTCAATGAAAGAAAGATCATACAAGAACTAACGGTTTATGGTGAAGTTGTAAGGAAGCAAATAGAAGGACAGAGGTAAAATGGTGTGCATATAATGTGAATATACTGCGTTTAATGCTCAGAACTGTTTCTGGGTATAGTGGTTATTTTCAACAGTTTACCAGGGAGTGTGAAATGATACTGCAATAGCAGCCTTTATAGTCTTAGAAAACAACAGCAACACAGCACCTTATATGCTAGTGACTTAATAGGGAGTGAGACTTCTGTGGATACTAATGAAATATGGTACTTTCTTATGGACCCACTAGAAAGGACAATAGTCAAAGGACAGTAGAATTTCTACTTGGAGATATAAATCAAATATGAAAAAGAAATCTACAAAACAGTTGAAAGAAAAATATAGTTTTCAGGTTCTGCATAAAGAATAATAAATGCGAAATTTTAGTCCAAGAGTGCAACTTTTTCCGTCCGAAATGAAGTTGAAGGTTTACGAACTATTGCACCTAAGGCTTCAAAAATCGTAATGAGTACTATTTTTTCCTCCTATTGCTTTGTTGTGATTCCTTCCAAAAAGGAGAATGCCTGGAGTTTTTATGCCACAATTTTCACTTGATTGGTACCATATGTACATACTACTAATTCTGAACCACAAGTATAGTAACACATGGAACGCAGAGATAATGGTGGAATAACATGGCGAAGGCAGAATCAACTACCGGCCAACCAGTGAAGAGAGTCCCGCAGCCCGAGTGATCATTATATTTAAATGATAAGCATATTATGACCACAACATACAAGATGAAATGAGTGCACCCTACCAAAATTTGAAACAGGACTTTCAGAGGATAGATATTTTAGTACAATGTATGAGAAGATGCTATCAATGGAAATTTATGTGAAAATATAACAGGAAGGAATTAAAAAACTGAGACTTGGCACCCGCAGCAGAGAAAACATTTTCGAATGCGAATGAGAGGTGAAATAGATTACCAAATCAACCTTCGAAACACTGCACTCGCCAAAAGAGTTGAAGGGCAACCAAGCTTTGAACAAGTTTTATGTAGTCAATGTTGGAGCCCTATGCACAAACGAAACTTTAGAAAGCAACTAATACTCGTGAACAATGTAAGTAAAACAAATTCACTCTTTCATGGCAACATAGTTTAACTCAACTAAATGAGAATATTTGTGATGCTGAGGTCAAAATGGAAATCTACTCTGCATATGTGTGACTGCGAAAGCGGTAAATGCAGCGTAGTGACGATTTACATATATGAAAGAATTGTTTGCCTCACACGTTCTATGGGAATTTTCTAACATATAGGAAAGTATAATAGTACAAATAGAAAAAATTCAACTGGTTTGTGTTGTGTGCTCTCGACCACTGAAATGTGCTCTTAAGAAAAGTGCGGAGTTAATTGAGAAAATTGAAACGGACTGCTGCATGCCTGAAATTGAGTGCATTCTAATCATTACAGGCGACGTCAACTTACCTTTCCTAAAGTCGAACTACTTGAATAAATAATCACAACTGCCGAAATTATTTACTTTTTGTGTATTGATGCAACGTCGAAAATATGGGCACCAAGGTGGGCCTCTGCTCTTTTTCTATCATCTCTTGAAGTTCGGTAGGCAGCCTCTAGCTAATTTATTACGTCATTATTATTCCCTACTATTATTCATTTTTGCTAATTTAACATTCAAATAGATGTGAATTGGTTATATGATCTTGGTTTTTGGTTACATATGTGAAATCAACTTTTCTTGAAATTTGAGATTCTTTTTTCTTGAAAATTTGAGTCTCGAAGCGAAGTAAGATATACAGTTTGAATAATTGTGCATCAAATGGGGTGTATAACAATGTGCCTTAATAACATTGACTTTACTTCCTTTAGTTTACCAGGTAATGAATTTACCAACCATGAAAATTACCTAAGGAATCCACCCAGCAGTAGATTTCAGCTCGTAGAATTACCCAGCTTTGTTTCCACTTAAAAGTATTATTCACATGCCCGATACTACTATGCCACTACCCAAATGTGTTCGACAGTTTTCTATTTTGACTGGTATATTATGTAAAGATCATCCCGGAGACTCGAAGTAGGTTCCTTCTTTGCCGTCACTCCCAACCATTGAGATATCACAGCTGTATTGTCTTAGTGGTTAGAGCGGCAGCGATATAAGCTGTAGGTCATCAGTTCAAGTTCGTCGCTCGTCTCTTTGGATTTATTTAGTTAAAAATGCAAAGAATTCCTATAAGCCCTCTGTTTAGATAATGTCAGCTGTTGAGACGAAAAACAGTGATACTTATCTAAAGAAATACACTAGCGGGCAAATAAGAGAACGATTTTCATTATTTGAAGATGAAGTTTAACCATGTAGAGTAGGTTAATGAATCTTTTGATGGGGCCTTAAAGAATGTATTTAACATATTGCTACAAAATATCAGGACAAACATAACTACATTTAATACATTAGAGCAATCAAACAATAACAAAATTTGAACAGTGCAAAATAAGAGAACGATCGTCTCTAAAACATTCTCACATTTACCCCGGTCATCTGGCAACATTCAATTTCGTGTACATGACTTCTAGAACTACCACTCTTACGATTACACCAT
>LQNS02277964.1:11092492-11108904 GCA_001587735.2 Parhyale hawaiensis | reverse complement strand
AGGAAGGAGTGGAGACTCTTGACTGGCCTGCTCAAAGTCCTGACCTCAACCCTATAGAGAACCTGTGGAAAGTCTAAGGTGAGAAAGTCATGGCTCGAAATCCAACAAACACTGAGGATTTGTGGACAGAGCTTCAAGAGGAATGAGGCAGGATTGATATTGAACGATGTCGCAATTTAATTGAATCCTGCCCTCGAAGATGTGTTGAAGTCTTCGAACATAAAGGATCGTTCACAAAATATTAAGAATGAAGATTTTTGTTAAATTTGTTGTTTTGTTGCGTTTTTTGTCAAGTGTCCCTTTATTCTGCTCACACTTAATTCATAATTATAAGTTAAATATACATAACTTTTTTCTTATCCTTCGGATCGTAATAAATTCTTATCATATTATTAGGTATCCCAATACCTCTTTTGTGTTGAAATTTCTGCGTTGAACCTTTTACAGTTTTTGAGATATGAAATTTTTTATTTTTGTCCCTTAATTATGCTCGCAACAGTATATATATATCAGTTGTTTGCAATAACGGCGTCATAACTCTTAAACTTGGTATTCTGAGTTTTTGCACTATCAGGAAGCCCGCATCAAGTTCTATTAGTGATAATAACGCTATAACTGAGTCTGTAAAAGTGGCTGCTTGAGAAAGGTCCTTATTCAAGTGATAGTTAAGAAAATACGTCCATATTAAACCTGTTTTTGCTTCTCCTGAAAAATATCAATTTTGGAGTTATAACCATGTTGTCGAAAATGAGCGAAATTTATGAAACGAAAATAATGAATAGGTGGCCATGTATTGAAATAAGAATGGATTGCTTCATATGGAGAAATAAATGATCATAAAAATAATTATATCAACAGAAAGCCACTAAAAATGATTGTAACTGAAAGATACTTATTTCAGATTAATGATGTGATGTATTATCAACAGAAAGTGTGATGACACTAATTAGAATAGAGCTACAGCAACACCTCCATGTATCGCGAATGTGATGAATAATGACCCTATTTACTATATTATATATATATTCTGTATCAAAGTAGTGGGGCAGTTGTGCTTTTTTGTAGCACCCCGAGTAATTACATTATAACCCACTGACACTAATGAATGTATGCTCTTTTTTTCACAGTAGTCAAATGATGAATTTAGTTTGATCATTTGGTTTTCATATTTCTCTGTTGGAAATAATTGTGTTTGTATTTGTTCATCACCTTTTATAGCTTTCGTATACACTGTAGTCACAAAAGCAATTTTCTCAAGTCGTGTGGAGTAGAAAATGGCGAAAACCATGGATGACAGTTCCCTGAAGGTTTACTCTGCCACCTCACCAGTAAGGTTTGGGCAGTGCTCAGTAATGTTGCCCAAGTTGTCTGTGACTCAGACAGCTGAAGGCTTTGCTATATATGGCTCTACTGCAGTGCCAGTAAAGCTCAGGCAGCCTTCAGTGCTGTTGTATCAGCTGCCAGTATATGAGGCAGTAGCAGCTCCAGCTTTGCATGGTGGATACATTCAACTGGAGTCGTCAGTTGCAGTAATCAAGCCTGAGGGTGAGTGTATGATGCCGTGACGCTTAACTAATGTCCATTTCTCTGTAGAAATTGATGGGTTAAAGGTATCTTTAAATTTAGTGGTCTCTTCCACCTGTTGTTAGCTTTGTGTCGGACTTATGGAGCCAGTTCCATATGCCAATGAAGTACTACGGATTAGCGGAAAAGAACAGGCATGTACGTCAATGTCACGCAGACTAACAGCTCTGCAACACGACGCCTCTCTCTGCGGGATTCAGGATGGGCCTTACGGTTAGGTTAGTTATGCTTGCCTGTCCTGTGTTATGGGGAGCCGCTTTCCAGGGGTACCCCATAGTTTACTTCAGCCTCGGGTAGGCCTTCGTGGCATCATTCTTTTTTGCTCACTTGCTTCCTTCCACCTTCATAGCTCATTTGTTCTTGCCTTCATAGTTTTATTTGTTTTTGTCTTTCACAACTTGCTGTTTACTGCTCGTTGATTTTGTCTGGGAATACCCTCTTGCCTGAGTTCCACATTTCTATCCACATACTATACGTCCCTTTTTTCTTCTTGTGTGAAATCGCCTTTGCTGTGAAAACTAAAGTTCCAACTACTCAATATTCCTAAAACTCAGTCCCACGCCTGGACGAACAGAGGTGGAGGATCATACATTAACTTTCCCTATATCTGTCAGCATCTTTTAAGTTATCTACTTTGTAATCGGAACTTTTGATTAGCCTTACATTTTCAGAATAACTTATACCGAAGCTTTGACCATTCCTTAGACATATCACTTTGGAAATCTGATAAGAGTTTCCCATGCCTACATTGACTACCTATCTGAACTGTTTTCAGATGAAGTCCACATAACGTTATGAACGTCGATACTTGCTGTGCGTTGACTCACATCGTTTTTGTCTTATTGAATTAGAACTCACTCCCAGCACAATCCAACTATATATTATGTTCATATAACCTCCAACACCAGTCTTACATTTTACACACGTTTGAATTCTGTATTAATGGAATTTCGACTCCGTCACGGCATTTATTAAACCATGAGGCCGTGGCCTTGCCAGCATCACCTTTGGAATACGCACCTTGCAGATTTTAAAAGTACTAGAATTTCCTTTTGTGATAAGCCCTAAAGAAGTAACCTAAATTACATTAATTAACTCCTGCGGCATAGTCGTTTCTAATTGGCTATCTGGCTAACTAGTTACCTAGAGCCTGGAACCCAGTTTTGGACCTGAACGGTTTAAATGAGACATTCTCCTCTGCTCTGTAACGCCACCAATCTGGTGATATCTGCTTTCTGATAAATTTGTCTTCGTATTTACCNGATAATGCCTCTGCTTTAATGCACTAGCCGCCGCCTCTTTAGCTCCTCTCTCTGCATTCCAGTTGTTGAATAAAATTCAGTTCACTGTATTGTATATTACTTTACATTACGTGCTTTATGTATGCACTAGACTGCCCGCGCTTTAAAAAATGACTGTGATAAATTTTTTGCAGTCCCTTCTTCATCTAACATACTTTCATTACTTATATTTTTCTAGAGGATATGCTGCAAAGGCCAACTTGAATTATCATAAGACCGCTTCCCACCTTAGAAGAAGTGCAGAAAAAATTTCATTAATTAGCAAGCAGCAGACCATTTCTGAATCGAAAATGATGCGCTGTCACATATCTTAGCTACTTACGGATATGCCTACTGCCCTGGAACCATTCCAAGAAAGAAATGCATTGAGATAACAGATAAAGAGATTAAGATTTTACTTATGCCATCTTCTGCAACCTGGTCATTGATCTCTATAAAAATGCTACTTGGCTACAAAATTCACAATCTGAGTTAATTTTGCTTGTTTCATTAAGAGCGGAACATGAAATATCGATAATATTAAAAGCGTTGTTGCTTCGTGTGTCACGCTCTTCAATAATAGATGGAGGAAAATTCAACTTGTAAGAAGCTCTGCTTTTTGCGGGAGGTAGTTCAACCACAGTTGTTTTGTTTCAGCTTTTACTTCGAAGCAAAGACATGAAGTTTCTTTTTTGCATGTATCATACCTACCTTGACACTAAATTTAATTTCTTGTAGTATTTACGTTGCTGGGGTTGCATAACGATCCAAATATGGGAAAATCCAATCGTAGCCATAATACGGTTCAAACAAAGCTGTTCTCAACTGCATTTTTCAAGTGCAAGCGCAATGTTTAGAGAAATGATGTAAACTAAAAGAAAAAGTATTTTCAGCGACATGAAATCTTTTTTATGTGGTGAGTGTTGTATTACGTTGGCAGGCTATGGCACGTCAACTGTAAAGCAGCCACGGATCCCGCAATAGAATTGATATCAAATACACCGATGAAAAATGTAAACATTAAAAATAGGAAAGTCTAAATAATGTTATCTTCAGACGATGAGAAACAAAGGATGGCGAAGGCATGTAGATATAGAAGAAAAGCAATGAAAAAATTTTCCAAAAAAGTGAGATTGCTATATTTGCTTATGCTGTCTTTGTATCACTATCATGATAAACAGGGGTGAAAATTTTGGTGGTAAAATAGCTGCAAGATCCAACAGTGATATAGTGTCTATATATATTGTGCATGTACAGGGTGACTTAGAGCGCGGGCACGCCTACGTGAAAGTTGCATTGCCATGCAGATCTTTATCTGATTAGACATTGCTATTTCGCTAAAAAGAATATCCAAGGTTTGAGTCGTTTCTGTTAGTTTGTACGTTATAACAAGCAGCAATGGTCAAGCTTTGGGAATATGAACCTCCTACTTGACGCATAGTTTGAGCGTGACTTTCAATCGCTATTAGTTGTAGTCACGGCAGCGTGACGGCTAAAGCAAAAAGTTAAATTTCTGAGCAATTATTACAATAGTGTGCCCACACTATTAGGGATGGACTTGTGCTACGAGTTGGAACACCGAAGCGCTTCATGTTCTTGGAACAGACGTTTCTGTGCCCATGATATCGGTTGAATCGATTAAGATACATCGATTGCAAAGTTCATGTTCAGTTGTGACTTGAAACTCAATAGTAATTCGAAGACAGAGTCTAAAAGTGAGACGTGGCCCTCGCTGTAGTGGAATAGTTGCCACAGCTCGGAGTTTAAGCTATTTTTTGAAGATAATAATATTAGACTAGTAGGACTCATGGAAATTCCATGGTCGGGTAGTTAATGTCCTCACGTTTTATAATGAACCAAACATAACCTACGCTATTAAAACTCACTTTAGTACGACCTAATGCAGCTACTCAACCTAACCTACCGATAAATAGCGCCTGGCCCTCACGGGCATATTCTGGCGGGCCCTTTCCCTGCCACAATATGTTTGGACATCACGCATGCAAGGGTCCCGAGTGCCCTCTCTGCAGGGGATGTAGCATCTGGCCGCAATTGTTGCTGACGAGGTTAGTTTTGTAAAGTTAGGTAGATTCTCTACTTTCCTCTTTCTGTCCTGTCAGTTGGGCTGTCGATCGAGGTAGCCGACCTGGTACGCGGGACATCTCTAGTTTCTCTCGTGCGGAAGGACACAAAAGGGGCCGACCACTTGAGTGTCTCCTACTATACTTTGCGCCTAGTTTCCCTGTCCGTAGTAGCGCACGTGGCCCCCACGCCTACCCAATATGCGATATTTGAATACTGCACAAGTAGTTTCTCTGTTGAAACGCCTGAGTTGCGGCTACGGAGGTAAAACAAAATATATAATAATAAATAGCGCCTATTCCTTAATCCTAACGAACAACGTCAAACCTCAAGTGTGCTGCACACGAGAGTCGAAACATGGCAATGTTGCTCCCAATCTTTCCCCGTTCGCTGCTGTGTGTGCAGCTTCAACTTATTTAATATTATCTTTAAAAACATGCTTGAACTCTGAGCCGCATCAACTATTCCACTACAGCGAAGGCCACGGGCTCACTTTAGACTCTGTCTTTGCCTATTTGGTTTTAGAAAAGGTTCGACCACATCTTGTGCTATATTATCTCTCGTCTCGGAATGTCTCTCGTCTTTTAATCGTAAAAATATACTATTTGCATGTTCTTGATCTTCGCAAGGCTTTCGATACCTTTGACCCCGGTTTGCTGATTTCAAAACTTGAGAAGTACGGTGTTACAAATAGTGCGCTCAGGTTAATACACTCATATCTCCTTGGTCGCTCACATTATGTTGCTTACGATAATAAATGTTCCACTGACAAACCTGTCTCATTAGATGTCCTACAGGGATTGACGCTAGGTCCACTTCTTTTTAATGTTTTTATAAACGATATTGTTTCATAAGCTGATGTCGACTGTACCCCCTTTGCCGATGACGCTGTTTATTATATATGCGATGATGATTTTCTTTAGCCGTACAAAATATCAAGTGATTTATCCGACACCTTGAATATTGGTTGCTCGAAAATATATTGATACTCACGAAAAGAAAACAAAACTTATACATTTAACATGCATGAAATATTTGTTAATAATGTACGTCTAGAGTGGGTTCAAAATTTCAAATATCTGGGTGTTGTTTTGGATTCAACACTAACACTTAACTTGCACATTACTACGGTTTGCTATAAATTGAGCAGAGCACTTGGTCTTTTGCGTTGCATTGCCAATAAACTGCCACTAATTACACTCAGAAATCTGTATTATAGCGTCGTATATTATTTACTGTATTGAATTGTGGGGTGGGGTATCACCAACGGTAAAGAAAAGAGTCACTTCCTTGATGAACAAAATTCTACGTGCAATACTAATAATTCACAAAAACGAAACGTCAAATTTTAATTAGCTCGTGTCGACTTCTATTTGAATTTTTGTTAATTACCATAGGATAGTGATACTAATAATTCAATTTATCAACTATGTACCTGATGTTCATACTGTTGATATGTATAAAGCCTTGGATCTTTTACAATTTGACAATATTCATAAATAATTTTTACTAAAATTAGCCCTTAAGTATCTTTTTAACAAAGACCAGCCCTTTAACCAACATCTCACACCTCTTTTACTAATGAACAATTACGAACTTCGTAGATATAGATTCAGGGTACCGCCTACTAGATTGGATGTCGAAAAATGGGACGATCTATCAGATGGTAAAATTACTAAATGAAATTGATGATAGTATGCTATTGCCTATGCCGGCTTGCCACCTTAGGAATGAATTTAATAGTTCATGTAAATTATTAGTACTTTCATCTTCCTTTCTATTCATACAGTGCTGCAATATTTACTTATTATGTTTAGTATCTCACGTTATTGAGCATTATCACGCCATTTTTTTTTTTGTGGTATTACGTGTTTTTTATCCGGCCCAAGAAGCGCATGAGCTTATAGCGGCCTTTTTGTCACACATTTGTGAATATTTTTATTATTGTGACTGTACGTGTAATACTGTGTTTCATGTGACAAATGAATTCTATGGAGTTTCGAATTACTACTGAGTTTCAAGTCACAACTGTACATACACCTTGCAATCGATGCATCTTAATCGATTCAACCGTTATCATGAGCACAGAAAAAGCTGTTCCTTGAACGTGATAGGCTTCGGTGTTCCAACTTGTAGCAAGTCCATCCCTAATTGTGTGGGCACACTTTCGTTCTAATTGCTCAGCCACTTAACTTTTCGCTCTCGCCGTCATGCTACCGTAACTACAACTAATAGCGCTTGAAGGTCACACTCAAACTATGTGTCAAGTAGGAGATTCATAGTCCCAAAGCCTGACCATTGCTGCTTTATATAACGTACAAACTGTCGGAAACGACTCAAACCTTAGATATTCTTTTTAGCGGCATAGCAATGTCAAATCAGATACAGATTGGCGTGACAACGCAGCTTTTACGTGGGCGTGCCCGCGCCCTAAGTCTCCCTGTACATGCACAATATAGCTAGACACTATATCCCTGGTGGATCTTGCAGCTATTTTACCGCAAAAATTTTCGCCTGTGTTGGAGTATTGCTCAGCGGTCTGGGCTTCAGCTGCTGACACTCACTTGCGTCTGTTTGACTGACTTGATACTTCAGCCAGCAGGCTGTGCGCTGATAATGATCTTGTAAACCTGTCCCACAGGAGAAAAGTCGCAGAGCTATGTATGTTTTATAAAGTGTACAATAATGAGAGGCATTGGTTATATTCTTCTCTCCCTGCCCTCAAGGTTTTTGGGAGAGACGCGTGCAGAGTGCACTCTTTCACTTTGGAGGCTGCCATATGTCGAACTACAGTAATCAGTTCTGTCGGTGCTTCGTGCCCTGGTCGGCAAAGATTTGGAATTTGTTGCCCGCATCGGCTTGTAGTCGTATTGGCCTGCAGGCGTTTAAGTCAGCTGTTAATGTTTTTTCGCATGATTTCCTATAGCAGTGTTTTGGGCTTCCCGGTGTTGCAAGATGCTTCATTTAGGTTGTATTACCTGTCCGAGGGAGCTCAAGCATGAAGTTTTAATAATAATAATAATTATATCATGATAGTGATATAAAGGCAGCATAAGCAAATATAGCAATCTCGCTTTTTGGAAGTACTTTTTTCATTGTTTTTCTTCTATATTTACATGCTTTCGTTATCCTTTGTTCTCATTGTTATCGCAGTTAGTATTTCTTTTATTTACGACAGTCTAGAACAGGGTCGAATGGGAACATCGGCCTTCTTTCTTAGCCATCACGCTCGTAGCAAAGTGTTTCGCAGTGTCGTTGGTGACAATAGGTTTTGATGCTTAATGCAGTTATTTGCCTAGAGGGACTTGATGTGGACAGCGCATGCTTTCTGCGAATTTCTTCGAAATTTATGTTCTCCCTTCGTATTTCGACTGGGACGTTTCATCATTTTTAATCCTTTTGCCTTAAATATTGGCTATGCCGTATATTCGGGCACTGCAGTCTCCTCGTAGAACATAAGATGAGTCAAGTCTTGAGATTAAGCTAGTTAGGTTAATGTAACCCTTGCTGCGGGGATCGGTAACCGCGGGGAACTGCATTAGTTGCCGACCATACCCTAGCCATAAGCTAGGCCATCGGGACGTCTTTTCCTGCCCACTTTGCTTCCTTCCCGATTTCATGCTCCTAATGGCTTGGGCTCTATTCTGTTCTTCTTCCTCTTCTTTCCCGATTCGCTGTTCACTCGCGCGTTGACTAGAGCATGGGTCCCACATTTCTCTTGACATTCTTTGTCCTTTCTTTCTCACTCTTGGGATCACAGTGTACTCTGTGGGTAGGGAGGCTTGAACTTGGAATATATTGAACTGTCAGTTGCCTTAGCCATTAGCCAGGCCTGCGAGCTGTCAGTCTTGCATGCCCGTCTGACAGCCTTTCTTATTTTGTACCCTTACTGACCTTGCTTTCATTCTCCTCTTCTTCCCGGCTTGCTATCCCCATGCTCGTTGATCCACCTTAGTGTTTGGGGTACTACATGTCTCTTCTTTTCCTCATGAATTGCCCTAGTTATCTAGGGAGGCTTAAGCGCATGATATAATAATAGGTAGTGTTCCCGAACGTTTTGATCTCGTGTGGAAGGCCCACGGAGTGCGTATTTTTCCTACGCGATAAGTATGCCTGTGTTCTTGCTCGTTTCTCTGATGTTCTAACCTTTTAGAAGCGAAACCTGAACAAATATCTAACGATTAAATGTTGTTGGAAATTTATTAGTATAAGATTTAGAAACGTGACTCATTATTAATTGTATCGTTTTATTTTCCAGCACTATTCTCTCAATGTTTATTCCACATGACTAGCTTGATATACAAATAACAGATTTTGTCTGTGGTACAAGTGGTATTCATTGAATTCCCTAACAATGTTCTGTAAGAATGCAAGGAACACTCAGTCGAACATTCTTCCCTTGTAGGAGCTACATCGCGCCTACACTCATCGTCTAAAGACAACATTATTTAGACTCATATTTTTAACATTTCCATTTTTCATCGGTGTAGTTGATGATTTCAGTTCTACCGCGGTACACGTGGCCGCGTTACCGTTTATGTACGATAGCCTGCCAATGTAATACAACACTCAGCCCATTAAAAAAAAGTTGGTTCATGTCACTGAAAGTACTTTTTCTGATAGTTTGTCATTTTTCTTAACATCGCACTTGAATTTGAAAAATGCAGTTTAGATGTAATTTGGGTGAACAATGGTGATTTTACAATTTTTTATTCTAGTTATTAATTAATGATTTATTCATTATTTTTCCCACCAACTGATAATTTGGCCGTCTGTGGGCTTCTAATTAAATAGATGTATTAAATATATAGGTCCCCATGCTACTTTCTGAATTCCCTTAGTTAAGTTATAGGCTTTTTACCACAGCACAGATATAAGTCTTAAGTAAGGCTCAGTTGGGAAAGCCTCAATTTCCGTGAGACCTCAAGAACTCTGTAGCCATGGTCTAAATTTTCAATATTTGCCATTTTTTTATAACCATGGAGTAATTAGATTGAGTTTTATGCAACGTTGCTCAATGTTCACTTTCATTCTCTCTAGCTGGTCAGCATTACCACACTGCATTCTTTTTACTATATCAACTCAAATTCTTTGTATTTATATTTGTTTGCGTACCCTCTCTTTCAGGCTTCAGTTCTGGTTCTGCTCAATTCCTCATCATGAGAAGTCCTGTGGTAAAGCTGGAATTGACTGATGATGACTGCATTACTGTGAAGGAGGAGCCCATTGACTGGACTCCTGATGAGCTGGTGAGACTGTTGGCTGCCTAATTTTTCAAATATAAACTCATACTCTGTGCATTCACATTTGATTCTAAGTTTCATTGATCGTCTAGTCAATTTGCACCTTGTGAACTGGGAGCCACTTTAGTTTCAATGTATAGAGAAGATAATTACAATCGGACTCTATTGTAGCTGTAAAAGATGCGATAGTTATTCTAATGTTTTGCATTTCATCTGAGCAGGAAGTGTATTCCAATGATAAAATACGTTTGAACTATCTACAACCAAGTCTATTTCCAACTAACAGTTTTCATAGAAGCATGGCACCGTGATTACAGTCTCCAACCTGGCCTGATATTTGCCTGTTTTCCTCAAGCGTAACAGAAAAGAGCCAGATAAACGAACAAATAAATAATAAGATGAATACACCTCAGTCTTTATTGTTGATTTTATGATCAAGGGGGCGTTGCGTTGTTTGATTGGCCGAATCCTATCACTTGTAAGAGTTTCGATCCTACTCAGCGAAAGGAAGGCTCTTAGTGGTTTTGCATGTTTTTGTTTATAGGTGCATTGTTTAGGTTCCTCAGTTTTTTCTAAAATATATTACAGATGATGAGATAACGTAAATATGAGTATGAAAAAATCACCCTTTTGTTAATGAAGAAATGGTTGAGAGGATATGAAATTATAAAATTTTGCATTCCAAAGTCATATCACCCCTTTAGCTGAGGTTGTATTTTAGTTTTGCTGTTGCAAATGAGGCTTTGAATCAACTTTCAGTCGGTCACCTCTGAACAACGTTCATAAGAGTATTTTGTCCAGGCCCTGACTACAGTTTCAAGTGTTTGAGCACAGTGCCCAAAATGCTCAAGTTTGAACTTTACTTAATGTGAGACCACCTAAAATTTTTTGATTGGAAATTCTTTTTTTTTTCCTTTCTTTCCTCTTTTATCTTCAGGGTGCATGAGATGGGCCACAGGGTTAGGTTAGTTAAGGTTCGCCCATCCTATGTTATGGGGAGGTGTGTCCCCTCAGGGATTTGTGTAGGTTACCTTAGCGACGAGATAGGCTTTCTGGACGTCTGTCTTTCGTTCCTACTTTGCTTCCTTCCTGAATTCTTGCTCTTACTGATCTTAGTTTTATCTGTTCTTCTTCTTCTTTTCCGGCTTGCTGTTCTCAGACGCGCTTGGTCCTCCTTCGTGCATGGGTTCCACATTTCTGTCAACAACTTTTTGGACAATATAATTAGGTGCAAACTAAAATCGTGCCCGCGGCATTATAATGAATACCATTTTTTTGAAAACGCAACAGGTTCACTAGTACCCATTCTGGTACAAATTAGGTAACCAATATTATTACACCATCTGTGAGGATGATCAACTTATCGTTTATAATGCATTTGCTAGTTCAATACAATCCTCATTGCAATAAATGCCGAAGTATATTCATTAGTGTTTTGTATTTGTTTACCTCATAACTTCAATCTTCATAATTTTGATCATGATGGAAGTAGGTGTTTTATATGATACTCAAGGATATATCAATTGTAACTTATGCAAATTATCACTCTATTGGATTTTTTTTACTAGTACATAGCTGTTTACATGTTACCTACTCAAAAACTTGGCCATTACATTTTGAGCAAATTTATTCTTTATTGAGAAATTGATGTAGTACCCGTAGTTGCATATCACAACAATGGTAAATCATTCTTTCTTGTATATTTGTTGCAGTACTAATAGTCCAACGTCATGAATGGTTTAATCACAACTGTGGAAATTCATTGCAGTACTTTTTTATGTATTGATGCAGCATTGCAAATATGACTCCAAGGTTGACTTTTGCCTGTTTTTTATCATCTTTTGAAGATCTGTGTCGTAGCTCTAGATCTTTTTTATATAGGCTCCAGCTAATTTATTAACCATCCATTTTTTCCCTGCCATCATTGCTAATTTAAGATTCAAATTGATGTACGTTGGTAATACATTATCTACTTGTTTCTGGTAAACTTTCTGCTTACAATAATAATTTTGAACATTTTAAAAATTTTAGATTCTGTTTTCTAAAAAATTTTAATTTTCTAAGCAAATTAAGATGTTCAATTTGAATAACAATTCATTAAAATGCAGTGTATAACAAAAATATACTACAATAACATTAAATGTACAACCATCAATTTACCAGGCAATGAATTTATATTTCCTTTGAATTTACTATTAGAATATTTTCATACCCAGCGGTGAATTTAAGCACGAAGGATTATCCTGCTTTTCTCACTCGGAAAATTACAATTCACATGCCGGATACATACATGTATGCCACTATGCAAACACGTTTGACAGTTTTCTGCACAGACAGGTTCACATAATACAGAATCATCCCGGGGCTCGGAGTAATGCCCTACTGCTAGCCGCGCCGCCGTTCTTAACCATTAAGCCAGCACAACTGTATTGTCTTAGTGGTTGGAGCGGCGGCGTCATAAACTGTAGGTCATCAGTTCAAGTTCGTGGCTCGTCTCTTTGGATTTAGTCAATTAAAAATGCTAAGGAAATGGATGAGCTCCCTGTCGAGATGATGACCGGAGGTGAGACAACTCTTTTTGATAGGTATATACGGTTGCTGAATAAATACCTTGGAGGGTCGAATCCGAAGATTTGAAACTTGCAGTGGCGACCAGTATGCCAATACTGAGAGAACGTTGGCCCTGTGCTTGTGACTGCCATGCTCAAGTCCCGTTTGCAAACTTCGGTGGCCTCTAATGTTTTTATCTGACTTGAGAGCATGCCTCTCTTTTTGCTGTCCCAGGTGTCCGAAACTAATAAAAATTATGGGCTTTGCAGGCAGTTGCGAGGAGGGGAACGCAAGGCGAAAAAATGATCACGGCACCTGATGGTGGTGATAGACCTGCAGCGAAATCTTCTGGTGAGGCCGTAATGGCAGCTACGACCTCATCTAACCCAACTTTGTTACGCGATCGCAACCCGTCGGTCACGCTGGCTGCTGGATCATCGTCTCTTCAACGGCCTGTTGGTCTTAGGTCAACAAAGAAAAGGCTTAGATTTAATTTTGCTGAAAATAATTCGAGGCAAAAATGTCATCAATGCAGTGAATGTACCACTTCTTTTGCTGAGCAAGGGCAACTCAAATTGCATATTTTTCATCAACACCCTGGCAAGCTTTATAAATGTCGTGAATGTGATCATGCCTCGCTGTCGAAGCATAACCTCCGCGTACATGTTGCTCGCAAACATTTTGGAGAGAAACCTTTCAAATGCAGTGAATGTGACTATCGTGGCGTTGAACAGCGTGATCTCTCAAAGCATATTGCTCGTAAACACTCAGAAGAGAAACCTTATAAATGCAATGAATGTGATTATTGTGCAGTTACAAAGGCTGAACTTGGCCTTCATATTGCTCACAACCATATTGAGGATAGACCTTACAAATGCAGCGAATGTGATCATTCTTGCGTTTCACAGTATCTCCTCCGAGTGCATATTTCTCACACACATTCAGAAGAAAAGCCACACAAGTGCAAGGAATGTGACTATGCTTGTGCCAGAAAGTCAATACTCAACGCACATTATGCTAGAGTACATTTGAGAAAGAAACCATACAAATGCGCTGACTGTGACCAGGCTTGTTTCTTAAAGAGCACCTTAAATAGACATATTGCTCACAAACATTCAAAATCTAAATCCTACAAGTGTGAGGAATGTGACTTTGCCTGTGTTAGAAAGGATAGCCTCCATACTCACGTCGCTCGTAAACATACTGGAGTGAAGCTTTTCAAATGTGGGGAATGCCATTATGCTTTTGCAGCAAAGCAAGCACTCACCAATCATATTGCTCGCAGACATATACAAGTGAAATCCTTCAAATGCACTGAATGTGATTATGCTGGTGTTATGAAGCGTGACCTCAAAAAACATGTTGCTCGCTTACATTCAAAAGTGAGACCATACAAATGTAGTGAATGTGATTTTGCTTGTCTATCAAATGTAGAGCTCCGCCTACACATTGCTAGCAAACATTCAGTTTAGAAGCCTTTCAAGTGCAATAAATGTAATTATGCATGTGTTCAAATGCGTTATCTCAAGCTTCATGTTGCTCGCAGACATTCAGAGGAAAAACCTTATAAGTGCAGTGAATGTGAGTTTGCTTCTGGTGTAAAGAATGATCTCCACAAACATATTGCTCGTGCGCATACAGAAGAGGAACCTCACAAATGCAGTGAATGTGATTATACTTCTCGTGCAAAGCGTGACCTCGATCGCCACTTCGCTCGCAAACATTCTGGAGAGAAACAATATACTTGTAGTGAATGCAATTATGCCTCTGCTGAAAAGGGCAACCTGAAGCGCCACTTTGCTCACAAGCACTTAGGAGAGAAGCCTTACAAATGCAGCCAATGTGATGGTGCTTTTGCTACAAAGTTTGACCTGCAAGTTCATGTCACTCGCATGCATTTAGGAATGAAACGTTTCCAATGCAGCGTTTGTGATTTTGCTTTTCATACAAAAAACGAACTCAAGCTTCACGTCGCTCGCAGACATTCAGTCTTAGGCGTGAAACGATACAAATGTAGTGAATGTGACCAGTCTTTCCTTACCCGGACGGAACTCAAGAGTCATATGGCTCGCAAGCATTTTATAAGAGAAAAAACATATACATGTAATGACTGTAATTCTTCATATATTACCAGACATGACCTCCTACGTCACTTAGCCCGCAAGCATTCAGGAGCGAAACCATTCAAATGCAGTGAATGTGATCATTCTTGCATTAGTAAGGCTGAGCTCAGGAGTCATGTTATGCACAAACATTTGGAAGAGAAACCTCACAAATGTACTATCTGTGATTATGCTTGTGTAACCAGGCATAATCTCAGCAGTCATATTGCTTACAAACATCTAGGAGAGAAACGTTATAAATGCAATAAATGTGGTTGTGCATTTGTTCAAAAGAAGAGCCTCAACCAACATATTGCTAAGCAGCATTCACAACTGTAGCTTGGTACTAGCAGTGACTCTACAAAGTCCTTATTCATTTCATTTTGTATTACTGCACAATAGGCCTAATTAACAAACGCAGGCGTTTCATTGTCGCCTCGCAGCAGGGGCCTCCGAGTGATTTTGATGCGATAGCTGGCCATACACGGACAAACAGGCCTATTCCACGAGAGCTGCCGGGATTACCGTACCGGCCCTCTGTGAGCTGAGGCCGCTGTGCTAGAAAATGTAGATTTCTAAGGAGAAAGAGAGGAAGAAAAGGGAAAAACTTGGTAGATAATGGATTAGGGCGGCCTAAAAAGCTTTGGCCGTGATGAGTTCGTTACTCTTGGATGAAGAGTTCGTATTTGTGCAGAGTGATGCTCCACTATTTACCCAGACTATTTTTAAACACGTTCCGACTGTCTGTGCACCGACAACTTTTAAGGGGAGTCTATGCGCGATAGACTTTGACAGGATTTTGATGTTACTATAGTGCCCGCCCTGTCAAAAGTAACTTCGAAGAATTTGTTGTCGACCTTTCAATGATCAGACTTTTGTACTTCCGAAGGTTACGTTACAATGGCCAACTCTAATTGTCATGGGATAGGAGTGTTCTCTGTTCCAATTCATCTGAGCAGTATATGTTAGGACGAATGTCCGCGCTATATGAGATCGCACAGAGGAAGTGTCACCAACCTCTCGCTGCGCCGTTCTAAGTCAGACTATTGTCGGCTGCGCTCCAGCCGCCACCGTTGTCTGATAAACGCTGCTGAGGCGCACCAAACAGGCAAATCCAGTGAGAAAACAGGCCTTCAACAATTGTACTAGGCTTCTTATCATGGATAATTGCAGCATTACAGAACTTAGTACAGTGAACAATGATTACCAAAAAATAGGTTTTAGTGTCCCAAACCTTCAGGTCTATGGCAACCGTTTCATTAAAGGCACGAGCCATAAAAATTGCAACCACGGTTCGGCTTCTCGGACGCTTGTAATTCAAGCAAATTTCACAAGTCTCACTAATGTCAGCTACAGCACGCAACAAGGCAGGATCATCTCTACCGGCATCTTTCAACCATTGCCTAAGTTTTTCAGATGTAGGATGTGCAAACTGCTTGTGAAGTTTTAGAGCCTTCTTTCGAACATCTTCAGAAGCTGAAGTACTAAGCAGTACAGAGCTTGTCCGCTTCTCGGTAGGAGAATAAGATATGGGCAGCGTATAGTGCCCCATGGAAGTAGTCCTAAGCTTG
>LQNS02277964.1:10879906-10907799 GCA_001587735.2 Parhyale hawaiensis | reverse complement strand
CTTACCTGTCTATAAATAGTGTGACGACTCAACACGTCCTCCTGATCTGGAGTCCCCTCGAGTGCTACCTCGAATCGCGGGTCAAGGTGCTACCGACAGAGGTACTCTGCCGGGAGCGCACCCCTGCAAAAATGCATATAAAATCGAATAAATAGCATATGTATATGAAGGTAGCTTCTTCTGAACTGATTCCGTGTGATGGTCAGCAAGCTTATAAAATTTGCGCTTGGCCCATGAAGCTCTGGTGCAGACTCAATGCATATTGTGTTTTGAATGGAACCCAACAGGTATTCTGAGGAATAGAAGGAGACCATGAAAGACGTCTGATCTTAGAATGTTCCATGAATCAAACAAAGACATCACAGTTTTCATCCGACCAGTCAACAATGCAGCCTACAAGCCAATCCTTGTCATAAATGC
The DNA here is from genome assembly GCA_001587735.2 of Parhyale hawaiensis. Classification (NCBI taxonomy): domain Eukaryota; kingdom Metazoa; phylum Arthropoda; class Malacostraca; order Amphipoda; family Hyalidae; genus Parhyale; species Parhyale hawaiensis. The sequence goes on along the minus strand of LQNS02277964.1, from coordinate 10,907,379 downwards.
AAGCAGCAGGCTTGTCCGTCTGTAACTCACCATCGTTCACAACTTGTTGCCATAAGCCAACAACATCAAGATCATCGTCAGCAGAAATCATTTCCATTTTTAATGAGGCTGTTGGTAGTGGGTGAAACAATGGTGGGACCTTGTACCTGTCCACTTGTATGCACTTTCGACTCGTGCTGGAAAGTCAAAATTTCTCATTTTGGATGACTTGACTTCCACCCGTGACACAGAAAAAATTGACGCCTAGAATATTTTCACAGTACCAGTCACACATTTGAGGAGCAGTACGGATGTGTCCGATTTAGTTACCTGAAGGCTTGCTCACTCAACCAAGCATTTGACCGTTCCAACAAGGCCACCGCACAAACTCTTATCATGCAACGTTGCAAAAAAAATCCATTCTGCATCAACGCCATAGTCTTTGTGATGACTGCAGAGGTTACTTAATTTTTCATAGGTTTTATACTGAATCGCTGATCGAACGCTGAAGTAAAAAAGTTTTCCTATGAATGGAAATTCCTGTTTGATATATGACACTACAGGGGTAATGGAGGCATTGACAGTTGTATTATACTTAGGACAATCTTCATAGCACATAGATTGGAAGGTGATGAAGACTATCGTGTACCTGTTGATTTGTAATAGATTACTACAAAAGGGTGAAGGGTGAAGTTTGCTTGAACGTTGGTTCATTGGAAATCTCGTACTTCATCCAGCACCACAAATCTATAGTTCTCAGCAAAATCTAACATGGCAATTGCCTGATCCTCTGGGAAAGTTTCCTGGAGTTCACTGAGATGAGTTAGATGACGTTCTAAGACTGGACTTCTCTCTTGGCCTCCTTCTGTTCAACAGAATACCTGTTGGGTTCCAGTTCAGAACATCATACGCATTGTGTCTGTACCACAGCTTAAGGCTCGAGTGCAAGGTTTTATGAGCTTGATGACCATGACACTGTATCAGTTCAGAAGAAGCTACCTTCATTTGGTTAGTAACTCAATTTTGTATGCATTTTTGGAGAAATTGACTTAATTGTGGAAACGATCATGGTATGCGTTCAGAGTAAAATACCTCACATTTTCTAAATTTCCAACAAAAATAGTTAAAAAGCAAGCTGTCATGGGGATAGAAAAAGGCTTGAGTTTCAGAAAATTATTTTCATAGGAAAGGACCGACAACACAACCTAATTTTGTGACTAAATAATAATATGTGTACAATTATGGAGGAAGAAAAAGGTTTTCCTAGGAACATGACTATGCTATGGTTTTGACAATCAAAAATTAGTCTAGAATTGAAGTTTTTCAGTCTGAGTCACTATTGAGGCTCCCTTACTCCACATATATTATTTCAATACAGTCTAAAAACTTTGTACAGATAGTCATGTGCATAAATTGAAAGAATGTGACCCCAATAAATATTTGTGAATCATTGTAGCAAGAAGATTACAACCAAAAAATTGAAATTTTCATTTTTGCACAAAACAAAACCACTGCTTTGGAAGCATATACAGCACATACCACAAAAACTAGAAGAGATGGAACTTTTTTAATGGTAGATCTTGAAAGTCTTGGTTGTATGTACTATACCACTTTTCAAGCTCACAGCTCTTTTGTCCCCAATACATATATTGGCATCCAAATATGGCTGTTCTTAAACATGCGCGATTCTTGAGGGTTAAAAATGGAGTATACCACCTTATATTGAAGAGCAACAGAACAGAAGCCCTTTGGAATTTTGACAAAATATTTTGAAAATGTTCATCATATACGTCGAAGTACCATTATAATTTTTTTTTTCAGCCAATTCTGAACCGGTCCACATGGGAGATTCCCACAATTTGGTTGAGTTCATATGGAATGGCCCTGGCTTACATGTATGGGGCATAATTATCAATGATACTTTTCCGTGGAAACAAAGTAGGATCATTCTTTCGGCTTAAATTCATTGCTGGATATTGACATAACCAAATGATAAATTAAATGGTACGTCAATTCATTGCCTGGCAATTTGATGATAAATTTGGATTAGATAAGCGGCAGTATATGAACCAATAGGCCCATTCCCAAAGAGACACCAGAACTTATGCCCCGGCCTTCTATGAGCTATTGCCATTATGTTAGTAGGACATAGAGGACTGGGGAAACGAAAAGAGAAAAAAAGTTGAAAGAAAAAACAAGGGGGAGAAGAATCTCAGCCAAAGAGATGATGATGAATGCTCACAAGCATGATCGATAGCCGCTGATATGCGGAACTTAAAGATGTAGAAGGAGCAGAACTGAGAAGAAGGTGGATTCAGATGGCCTGGTAAGCTTTGGCGGTCAAGGGCTTGCGACTCGTGGAGGCCGCGTTCTTAGCTGTGGAGAATGTCTCTCCCAATGTATGTCAAGACCATTTTTGAACGAATTGACTTACTCCGCACCAACAACGTCGGAAGGGAGTCTACTACAAATGCTGACTATGAAATAGGGAAAGAACTGCTGACTTAAAGATGTTCTTCAAGCTTTATGCTTGAGTTTTTGACCGTTGTTTCACAAGCGATCATTGAGGTCTCTTCCAAAGTGTCCCGTTGTATGTACGTCGATGAACCATTCAAGTACTTGAATGTTTTTATCAGTTGACCCCTGAGTCGTCTTCGCTCGAAAGACATCAGACCCAGTTCTTTTGAGCGACGTTCATATGACTTGTTTCTCAGCGAGGTATCAATTTCGTTGCTCTGCGTTGGACCCTTTCCATGTTATCAATATCTTTACACAGATGTGGCGACCAGAATTGAACAGCAAATTTTAAGTGTGGCTGCACTAATGCCTTATACAAGAAAACAATGATGTCCTTACTTGTATTCAAAGTTTCTGGTGATGAATCCCAGTACTCTGCTTGCCATTTTCACACTCATATCAACTTGCTGACTGTGTTGTAGTTTGCTTGCAACAGTGATTCCCAAGTCCCGTTGTTGTGTGACAGCGGCCAATTCTGTCTCGTTCATTTTCAATGGGATGGCAGGGAGCACAGGCTCTACATGCATTACTGAGCATTTGTCGATATTAAAGCTCATTTGCGAAGTTGCGCTCCATTCCATGAGGTGGCCAAGGTCTTGTTGGAGCTCGGTGTGACGGCGCCAAAGCACAGAAGATGTGATACGCCCTTGATAGGCTATAAATACTGGCCGGTACATACAGCAGATAGATCATTGCTGTGCCATCGCGGTCGGTGCATCGCGGGTGTGACACTCAATATCCGCTAGAAGACATGTCTACTCTAATGGTCTAATATCTATAAAGTGCTTGTGCACAGACAATAGCATAGTGCACCAACATATGCATATTGTATAGTGCTATAGACTACCTGAACGTATTGTCAGCGATTCCTGTGCTATAGACCATAAATATATGGAAAACGAGAACAGTGTGTGTTACTGCCAGCTACTGAACCTACGGTTGTCTGCAATACTAGTGAAGAGTATTCCCCGACACCAGTGATAGGAGATCACTGAGGATGAATGCCATATCTAAAGACTATTTACATAGAGTGTCTGCAAGCTGTTCTAACTGGGAAACCTTGTATGACACGATAGACAATCATGCTGGTGAAGCTTGCCGAAGCACAGGCAATGCGAACCAGTATACCTACACCATGTAAGGGCCTGTTTGGAGGTCGTTAACGAACCAATAGCAAGACCCCCAACCCAATGCGTTTACATCGGCTCTTTTCGTGGCAGTTTAGCCAAGCACGCTACCTTGTGGAACCCCTGATGATACCTGTGTCCAGTTGCTCGTTTCTCATTCAAGCTTCACTCGCTGCTGCCGACCCGTAAGTCATGCTTTGATCCATCGTAAATAGTTATTTAATACCACTAGCGAAACCCAAGGAAATTCCACGATTATCTATCGTTTCCTCTTTCTTTAGTGCAATGGATCTAAGCAACGCTAGTGTACTCTTCACTATCTTAGTGTAAACCTAACGCACCTTTCTCGAGGTGCGACTCTTGAGGAGCGTCATCCACCTCTAAGTCGAGAGGCCGCGTACGATTTTCGTCTGCGTTATCAGCATGGAACTAGGCCTAACTCGATTTACGCGGTTACCACGGCGCAGCTACGGTTACACTTTTTATATTATTAAATTGTCCCAAAAAATTATAGACAGTTGCATAACAATATAATTTTTACACCATATTAACCTCCAGTGATAAACTTTCGACTGTTTCTCCAACTGCTGAGCGAGTTAGAATTCACCAATATTTTTCATTTCAGTTTTTTTTTTTGCTTTTTGTTCAATATGTCAATCTATAGTCATGGCTGATAGCGACGAAGAATATCGTACCCGGCTTAATGTACATTATCTTCTCTAAGATAATCCTCTTTTGCTGCAGCTCATCTACAATACATTTCGCATAATCTGACTCACTTTGCCTACATTAGCACACACCCTGCTTATTAAACGCATGAGCCTCGTCTAAAACACACCTCTTTTACCCCTAATCACATCGTCTACAGCAACGCACCTCATCTATTCCGATAAACTTTGTGTACTTCAACACACCTTGTTTACCTAAACACATAGATTTCTCTATCCCAACACACCTCCTTTAAAACATTGCATCTGATGTAACCCAAAGGACATTGTCGTACCTAGCACACATTATGACACCTATTATACTTATAAAAAATTAACTAATAAATTCTATAATAGTTGAGCCATGTAATTTACATTTGTCGGTTGCTGGAATCCTGTAGTTGACATTTTGACCGCCCCTGTAACAACTCCCGCTAGTACATTGTTCTAGAAGAAACCCATACTTCGGAAGCGGCGAGAGAATGCTCGGCACTCAGCCATTGTCCGTGCTTATGGAAAGATGTCTGTGCAGCACCTGTTACCTTCAGTACGCGGCTGTGGAGGTGTTTTACGGGACATGGTGATTTCGTTGAGACCAGTGCTGGCATGGAGAGTCACCATAAATTTCTAAAAAGCGGGGCACCCCAAGGAACGACGGAGGTTTCAGCAGGTCACCGGTCAACAATAGTGGCTTTATCCTACAGACAGAGCAGTAAATCGGGGTAGGGAACGGTTAATACTATTCCTACGGGTTGCCAGCGAGTGCTCTATGGTAACACGGCTTAACTCAGTTCCGAGCTAAGTAAATAATAATAGTGGGCAAACAAGGGATGTGAAGTCAAATTGATGAAACAGTTTGTGCCCTTCCATCGTGTAAGCAGTTTGTGCCCTTCCGGCGTGTAAACAGTTTCTGCCCTTCCGGCATGTATATATATATATATATATACAGTTTCTGCCCTTCTGGCGTGTAAACAGTTTGTGCCCTACCGGCGTGTAAACAGTTTGTACTTTTCCGGCGGCAGCAATTCTATATTGCGCCTTCTGCAGCCTAATTCTATATTGCGCCCCTTGTGGCTTTATTCTATATTACGCCCCTTGCGACCGTATTCTACATTGCGCAATTTACGGCCTTATTCTTATGTTGCGGCCATATTTTATATTGCGCCATATGCGGCCTTATTCTGTATTGCGGCCTTAATTCTATATTTTGCCTTTTGCGCCCGTAACTTACTAATTGTGTATTTAATTGTACTATTAAACCAATTAGGGCCCTAATATTAATAACTTTATATTCTCAAAATCGATTCATGGTCTTATAAAGTTTTCCTTCTCTAGGTCTTATGCTGAGCAGTGTCTTGCAACATTGTGAGGCCTTACTCCTTACGGCGGTTAAGCTTATTTGCAAGAAAATCCCGACCTGTCAAACAATTTCGTCTACCGATCCAACGAGCAAACACGCCCATTTTCACTCAACTAAACCTTAACAATAAACTGAAATTAGGTTTGAGAAGTGGTTTGATTTTAACTTCAGCCCGTAGTAAGATTACTTGCTAATACTTAGTATTGCCGAAGCAAGTACAACCTTAGCGTCCATGGAAAAGCGAATTATCTGATTATTATTGTCTCACCTAATGCACCTTATTTGGAAGCACCCGCTGTAGACTACCAAGTGCACCTCGTCATTTTAACTTAACGAATTTCATCCAACCAACCCAACTTCTAGTTATCTGTTGGTCCTAATATCCCAAATGTACCACAAATCAGCTATACATAAAAATTCAAGAAGGTTAATGCAAAACAGAAAACTTTTAAACTCTCAAGGCAATATGGCAAGACTTTAGTACTGCATATCTTTCAATAACTTCAGTACGAAAAGTTTTAAATTTTAAATTATGGTAGCCTCTCTTATGCTTTGGAAAGCAATGTTCTGTGAGAAGCTCACGCAAATTATGTTCGCGACAGATGCTGTTCCCGCACGCAAATGCTCGGCGCGCTGGCCGGCACAAGGTGGGGACAACAAATAGAGACTTTACTTAGTTTACTACTAAGCTATCGCTCCCTCATCAGAAAATTCATGCTTTACGCTGCTCCGATTTGGTTTCCTAGTCTCAAGAACGGCGGTAAATAAGATATTTGCGGTACAGAATTCAGCCCTGTGCATAGTCACCGGATCCCGTCGCATGGCTTCGGCGCACCACCTCCACCAGGGGACCTCAACCCTACCAATTGGCGAGAGTCTGCTGTTGCTGTCAAAACAGAATCTCCTCAGCGCATCGCAGGTACATCATCCTGCCCATGGCACTATCACGGCCCCCTCTTGCCCTCGCCGTATTCAACACACTCCCCAATCAAAGTTTGAAACAGACATCGCTCCCCTTCTTAGAGATGGGATTCTCCCTCCTGAGCTGTACACACCGCCCTGAGTGCATTACAGACCTCTGCTGTTGCAACTGTAGCAGCTGCATATCCCTCCAGCAGCGTTCTGGGTTACCAATGCCCTCCTCTGTGCGGAGGAGTCTCTACTCCCCAGATCGTTCCAAACTACCCTCGCCCAGATACGCTCTGGCCACTGCTTGGTCTTAGCAGATTAAAAGTTTTGAGGGGGACAGATTGATGGCCCCTCCTGTCAACTCTGCTGACTAGACGCACAGTCTGTTTATCACCTCGTCTCATGGTCTAGTCACCTCACGGATCTTTCAGTGAGCAGTCTCTGGCTGGACGCGCTTGGGGCTGGGCGTTTCCAAGGTTCTCTTCCTCTCTTCGACTATCTTCTTCCTCTAACTAGGCCCCTTCGGAGCCTCCCCCAAGCTGGCAATGGTGAACCCTAGCAGTGGCAACCAACAACAATGCAGTGTTCCAAGATGGAATTTATAGGTTACCTTAGCCATAGCTAGTCCCTTGGGACTAGGGTGGGTCATTTTTACACTTTTTAAAATTTCTGTATTGCCTTAGGCATAAAAAGTGGTATATGCCTGAAAAAAAAGTGAAAAGTATTGGGCTTGAAAGCCCGCATCTTTGGTCTCCTTGTTTCACTTAAAAAAATGTAGTTCATGTAATATGCCTATAAATAATGAACGACTTATAAAAAACTTTAATTAGATGTTTTTAGTTTAATAAATAATAATAATAATAATAATTAATATTAATAATTAATAATAATTAAAATAATTAAACAAGAGGCTAAACCCCACTGATTTTCTGTTTAGGTCTATTTATTTCAGCATTTTCTGTCTCCTAATTTGGTAAGAAAAACGAGGAATTGAGCAAAAAAAGCCATGAATATTGAATTGCTATATGCCATCATAAAAGAAATCACAAAAATAGAACAGTAAATTTTATAAACGCCTCAGGTTTAATTACATTATTGGATAGTGTTAAAAGCAGATGTCAAAATCTGGCACATATAGCATAATATTTTCTGTCTCCCAAAATTAATTCAATTCATTAATGAGCATATCCAACATCTTACTCATTAATGTGTGACAGTTAAATGGAGGACTACATGTAGCTCTCTACTTAATTATAATATGTAAATTGTAAATAAAGCAGGTAATATACATATATATACTATAAGTAACTTAGGGCCCAACACAAGGAGGTGCCTACTAAACAGGTCCCACCCTATGATCGAGCCTTCCACCCTCCATGGCTGTATTTCCAGCTTAAATCTGAGGTGTGTAGCAATCACGCCAAAACTAGGCTACCACAACCTAAAAATAGGCTGAATGTTCCAATGAACATTTTTGGCAGTGGTAAGCGAAAGACAGAGTACCTCTGTCCGATAGCACCACGACTCGCGTCATCGCGGGTTTCTCCACGTCGGGAGGACAGGTTTAGTCGTCACTCTATTGTTTATTGACAGGTAATTTTTTTTTTTTTACTTAGCCAAAATTGCAAGGTATGCTCTTGTGTAAGTATAAGAGCTATCTTGTTTGTTGTTTTTCTGTACTTAGTCTAGTATCTAGTGTAGACTGAAGTACTAACACTCAACATATGCATGTGGTTTTTTCCTGCGCCCCTCCTCTCCCCTCCCCCACCGTCCATGGCTATATAGGTAGGCACCCGACCTCCCAGCCTTATTAAGGACGACGAGCGAAACATCTCGCTGCTAAAGAGCCCCGAACTACGGGCTTTGGGAAGGTTGTACCTCCAGAGGAACTCTGCCTTTCGCTTACCACTGCAAAATTGTTCACTGGAACATTCAGCCCATTTTCAGTGGCTTGCTTCCGGCAGAGTACCTCTCTCGGATAGCACCGACTTACCAACAGCGTAGCTTGCGGAGCAGGGAGGGGTTCTGTGGCGACTCCTGATGTGGAGGGTGCCGTAAAAGTGCTTAAGCTTACTCTGATCTGCGTTTATTATTCCTGTCTGTGGAGGTCTTATTATTGACCTGCCACAGGAGATTTGATTCCGAACTTGCGTATCTATGTTCCTTCTGTCCTTATGCGTGGACAACCGAACTCAAATTGCTGGCATCTTAAAACTCTCTCTCCTGTGTGAGTTACCCTCAGGGAGCGGTCTGCTTTGTCTTTGTCCCCGTCTGGGCGAGCGACTTTACTCCTACTGATCAGGGAAGACATTAATTCAAAGTTTTTGAGTGTTTTCCACAAATTCCAAATTCTCAAATTAATCAAAGTATCCACGGGCACTGAGCAATAAGGGACTAAGTCCACAGTTAAAAAGCGTTTAAGTCTCTTCACTGTATTAGAGGCCAAAACTCAATAGCCTTCTTAAAATTTTTTCAAGTCCCAATGGTGGGACCCAAGATTTTTCCAAGTAATGTATAACCGTTCCCAGCATCTGAGGCTTAGTCTCAAAGGACTACCTCAGAATAATTTCAAGAGTCAAAGGTGGAAAGCCAAAATATTTCTAAGTCCAAAGAGCTGTTCTGTATCAGAGTTAAAGTTCCAAAAGGGAACAAGCATATCTGCTTTGTACCACAAACCCTGTATTAATCTCACTCACCACGAGAGTATGTAAGCAATCATCACTTTAATCATTTCCTATGTTAGTAATTTCCAACTACCATTCCTTTTCGAGATATCAACCCGAATCAACTCTCCCCGTCCCTAAGCGCGTATCCACTGCTTTCTTTCTGCCCTGAAGCCTACTTAGTTTGAATAAGGAGGCCCAAGATTTAGGAGAGATACCCCCGCGTCGAGGTGTAAATAGGAATTGCTTTTTGAAAATTACCAGAGGGTAGGCGTAAGATTATTCTCATAACTCTTCAAAACTTCTCTAAGTCCTTACTGTGGGACCCAGAGAATTTAAATAAGTTCAAACATCCATTCAGTATCTGATGTTTTGTCAGTGTGTGCCTTTTCAAAAATTTTCAAAGTCCCTAACGGGGACCAAGAAAAATATCCTAAGTTTAAAACCCTTCTTGAATATCTGAGGCGAAGTGTCAAAGGACAAGTTCCAAATTTTTTCTAAGTTTCAAAAACAAACCCCAAAAAAATATTCTAAGTCTAAAAATCTTCTCGAGTATCTGAGGCAAAGTGTCGAAGGACCAAGTGAAAATTCTTTCAAGTTCCAAAAGAGGAACCCAGAAATTTTTCTGAGTTTAAAAGGCACTGCTTCATTTAGAGTTAGAGGCCAAAATGGATTCTCGGTAAAAGTACAAGTTCTGAAGCTGGTATCCAGAACATTTTCAGAGTTCTAGTAGCTGAGGGGAGGAGAGCTGGCGTTGGGAAAAGTTGACTCGGCTATGACGAAAGCGTCTGGTGTCAGAGCCAATAAGACAGTAGCGGAAAGCGCCCTTTATCTTTACCTGCCGGGCCCCTCAGGTAGGATGGGCACCCCCACACAGGTTCACCTTGGACGAAGGTTTTCCTCTAGTAAAAGGTTACTTAGCAGGCACGAAGCCTATACGGTATCGTATGGATGCGACGCACTAGTAAGTCTCCACGAGGGGCGGTTGAGAAGTTTCTCAACTCTCCAAGGACGAATTTTGACCTCTCTCAAAGTCAAACATGATTATATCCTTAGTGTATGGATCTTTCTCTTTTCCCAAATCCTGAAGTTAAGCGTACCTGCACGTCAGTGTAGCCTCGCCTTGTACGAAGCTCTCAAATATCACCAGAACTATCGACCAGCTGGGAGTTATGAGCGAGACTTCTAATTAGATTCTGGTTTTCTTCTCTGCTATCGAAACGAAAATTCCCACAATTTTCCACTTACAGATTATTCAAATAGCGAATCTGATTCAGTGAGTGTAAACTCAAAAATCCCAGTATTTTTTATCCCCAGTTCAAAATTCTATGTGGTTTCAAGGAGGAAAAACGGTTAGAAAATCTCCCAAACTTCCAAATGTTTCGGTGAAGTTCAGAATATAACTCAAACCGAATTTCAATTAACGTCTTTTTCAGACTACACATCTTAGAAGATTTCAAATTATAGACGAAATAAATCAGTATAAGTACCATCAGTATCTGGTAGACTTGGGACCCAGTCCAAATGAAGGACTACGTATAAACTTCAAAGTTCCCAAGGCCGTTAGGAACTAAGGAACCTCTGAAAACCTAAGTCCCGACCAGGGTTTAGTTTGACTGTAGACCAGGTCATTCACTCTGAGGCTAACTGCCAACAAGGCCATCCATTCTGATGCTAAGTGTCAACAGGACTTTCCGTTCTGAGGCTAAGACTTCACTTGAAAGCTTTAATACCTTCTAGAAGTATGTATTTATGTCAGGGTACCGTCCTGTATTAACGACTAACTTCACTTGACCAGAGGTAAAATTGGCGATCGCCCTCATATAACGAGCCGCCTTATTCAACTGACAGGAACTCCGTCTCCGTCTGTGTTCGTAAGAGGACAACAAGGAGTAGTTCCTGCGGGAATTCTTAGTCTCCACGATCTTTCGCTCTATGCTCCACACCCGTGTAAACGTAAAGTGCCTCGGATCGAGCAGCTAAGTTTACATCCAATCGTATCTTCCTAGAAGAACAACTTTTCATTTCGTCTCTTACCCTGCTTAGAGTGTAATATACCGGAGCTATAGCTGAAGTCGTGTGCCTCATATGCTGACTTCTTTTTTGTGAGTAACCTCGTCTAGAATGTAGCCGGTCTTTTCTCTAGTTCTATCATACCAACTGTCCGACGTACCCTTCTCTAAGCCATGTTGACGTCATGTGCAAGCTGAATTAAAGTTTGCTCCAATTACATCAATGTGGGGTCAAGTGGAGTTGTGTCCTTTATGTCCCTATGTTGGTCATGTAAGTCTAAAGACTATAGAAGCATTCCACTGGGGCTGCACTCAAGATTTCCAGGCCTGACTTGTCTGGAGTTTCAGGCAGGGGCGTTGGATTTGGCCTGCTGAATTGAGTTTGATCGATCTGATCCCGAATGGATATCGTAGTCCCTGCTAGAATCCAGAGTTGCTATAGACCGACCCTCATTGGATTCTGACTGATCATTTGTTTGAGAAGCCTCACTGATATAAATCCCCCTTTGAATCTGATTTATCGTTAGATCCGATTCATTACTCGGTGCGTTGTTGGTTTCCTCGGAGTGTTGCCTTCTTATTAATGCTGCACTTTCAGCTTTGCAGCCCAAAAATTGTAATAACCACTGGCCAGGTCCTGACCAGTCTTAGGTTTCACTTCTTTTAGATATAGATAACTAGAAGGGAAACGCACTGCGAGCAGGCCTTATTAAAGCATCTTAATCATTTAATATACGACTGATAATCCAGAAATCAGGACATATCACTGCCTTTGTATGGGCTCAGATCGTACCCGCTGTTAGAATCTGAATCTCTGCAGTATACTACACGAGTGCCTTACCAAAATTTCTCCCCTTCCGTGTCACCCTCTTTCTGAGCTGTAAAAATATAAATGATCTTTTGTCTCTTGGGAATATCTTCAGGCTTGGTCTGTTTGAGGCGGTTGCAGTGTATTAGCAAAAAAATAGCAGTCTGCCGTCAAGGGGAAGTGCTTCCTGCTCGAGTATCACTGCTTTTGCCTGCTCTTACCGTACGAGAAATTTTCTTATATCTCTCTCTTAAGGAGAGGCAAGGGAGATCAAGAAAACCATTGACTTAGTCAAAAACAAATTATTGTCCTTTGACTATCTCGGCTCTTAATAGGAGATCAAGGGCCTCACTTCTTTTGTAAATTTGCATAATTCGCTAAAGAGAGAAAAAGCAAAGTAAGAGTTAAACCTTAGGTCGACGAGCCAAGGAGGTCTAAGGGTCTTTAGGCCTCTCGGGAGCTTCGTACTCGAGGGTTAAGAGTCAAGACTGAAGTAATTTTCCTTGACTACGAAAATCTTCCCCGATTACTCTGCGAGAACCTTTGGTCTCGTAGAGATCGTGATAACCTTGTACTCTAAAAAGGTGTTTCTTGTACCTCAGCCTTGTCCTTGGACTTTACCCTGTGTGTCTCAAGGGTTAGGACCCTGGACCTCTGTAAAGTAGGCTAGCGGCGTTGGTCGTAGAGTGGCCACAAGAGGTAGATAATCCGAATTATTACCTCGTTCTGGCTCGTAAAGAGAAAGGATCAGGGCTATTCCCTCCCAGGTAAATCTCTTTCTTACTTAGTCGACTCTGCCTTATCGTCTTTGCGGGTTATCCCGGGAGAACCAGCCTCTTACCGGAGCTTCGCCGCAAGCGTACTCACTCTCGGTAAAACGTAATTCTGGGGTGTGTCGCAATCACGCCAAATCGGGGCTACTAACCCAGTAGCGCTAAGCAACATAGTTTTATTTTCAAGATAGTTTATTATATAATTGTACTTAGCGTTACCTTAGAAGGCCTTGGATAGTATTTAATATACTATTCTGCTGCGGGAAGTACCTTTCATCCAGATGTTCAGTCCGTAGTCAGGACAGCGTCCTTTGGATGAACGGATCTTAAGCTTCTGACCAACGGGTTCTTTTAGGGTGAGAATAGCGACGGGCTCTTTGCGCCCAAAGTTCTGCGCATTTGCGAGATTCCTCCACTCTTCTATAGCGTGTGTCATCAGCCCGAAGGATGGTGAGACGTGCCTGCCCTGGTAACCTTAGCCAGATTTAATTAAAGTCGTAAATGATAGTGTCTATTCAACTGAATATAGAGACGGTTTGCGGAGTTTCATAGTCTAGTTGGCTGTTCCAGCTGGCTAACTTCTCTGTCTGGGGAAGGTCTCCCCCCAGGAAAAAGGGGGGCCTCCTGAGGTACGCTGGTATCTCTGAGCCAGTAGACATAAACAGTTCAAGGCTTACCGCCTGAACTTTGCGGTATTTTTCGGGACACTCTTGTTGATCTTACCGCAATTCAGCCCCCTATTTCTTTGGGACGTCGAAAAGTCTGAGCTAGAGGTCATTAACTCTTTATAGCAATTTGTCAGAGCTTCTTGCCGGCATTCCTCGAACCGGGCCCTTTCTACGAAATAGGCCTTGTTCGTGCCGGAATGTGTCCTGCTGGAGAGACAAAGATAGCTCCAAGGCCAATATTTCTTAGTCTCCAGCAGGCACCATTTTCACTTAGGTAGGTTTTTTCCGGCAGGAGTAACTTTGCTCCCGTCAAACTATAACCTCTGGTATTCATTGCCAGCGGCTTGATTCCGCTCGACTATTTGAGGTGCTCACTTCGATATCTTCACGCACGGGTCCACTAGTTGCAATATAAAATCCTTAGAAAAACTTGAAAACACTTCAAATTAGAAATATAACTTCACAGAATTAGCTAGCTGCTAGCTAATTAAAGACAAAGTATTGAACCAAAGAAAGTGAAATACATAGCTATAAAATCCTCTGAAAAAAACAGATACACTTCACAATACAAAGAAAACTCAATAGATTTAGCTAGCTACTAGCTAATTAAGAGCAGAGTATTAAACGAAAGAAATTGAAATGGCTATATGCCTACATCCTTCTCATGAGCCCACTAGTTATCTAATAGCAACTTTAACTACTACTGTACTTCTAATTTTCACTAGCTGCTAACACCAGAATATCATTAGAAATGCATTTTTGAAATGAAATAACACAAAATTCATCAAGTTATAGGTTTAAATAAATATAAGCAACAGTTAACCCAACTGTATTAACAGTCAAACGGATTCCTAAATAGAAACACTCATCCTTTCAGTTGTTCAAATAAAATTCAATAAATTCCAGAAGTAAAACTGTTTATTCTGCTGCATTTATGAATAAAAACCACATAAATAGAATCAAAACGAAAAAACTTTTTTTTTTTTTTTTGCTGGTTTAAACCATGTTTTTCTTATTTAGTTTAAACCAGCCAACCTTGACAAGAAGCCTTCAAAATACCAAAATAAATTTTCAGCTTGCTGTCTCGTAGAGGTCTCACGTTTGCCTCAGAAGGACTAAGCGATTTAATAGCAAGAGGCTTTGTTATTAATGATGTTGGTGCAGATAATTGTCGTCCCAGAGTCCTATATTCTATCTCGGACAGCTGGTGGGTGTTTTAGAGAAATTTCTATGAGAAGAAATCCTGGGTTGCAACAAGCATCACTCATCTATATCGTCTCTAGTGAATCGCACAGTTACAAGAATATTCAACAATCAAGGGAAACCCGCAACAGATGCAGTGGTGTTTGAAAAAATCAAAGCGTGCAAAATAGATTTTATCATTTGTTTCATTTTTTTTATTTTAATACTAGACGGCCCTCACTGTCATAAATGACAGGGAAGTATTTGTATTGAACTTGCTTCATTGATCCTGCTTTCCTTCATACAATTGCCAACAATAACGATCATGCAGTTGAGGGTTCACGGCTTCATTGACTAAACAAACCAATTTTGTTTGGTTTGCTTAGACAAGCCGTTCAAGTCCTCTACAGCAGCATTTTGCACTGCATACAGAGCCCACATGGGCTGAAGAAGAAAAAAAATTAGTTAGTTTTTGTAAGCAGTTCAGCAACACAGAATGGATAGAGTCTTGCAAAGAATTTTTCTCTGGTTAGCAAAGACAGAACACCTCTGTCGGTGACACCAGACCCGCGACAGCGCCCAACTCTGGGGCGTCCAAATGGTGGTTTAGGCCATTTCGAGGCGTAATCCTCGTTTGAGACTGATGTGGTGTTCTTATTTTTTTTTTTTCAGGCCCCGCCCACCTGGTACCTCAGGAGCCCAGCAGTAGCACTCCTCACTTTGGCACGACGAGGGCACTAACACATCACCCTAAGGTATGGAACTCAATTAGCTTTGGGTTTGTTTGATCCTCCAAAGGTGTTCTGTCTGCTCACAACTGAGAAAAATTCGTTGCAACACTCTATCCATTCTCAGTGGCTCGCTCCTACAGAACACCTCTGTTGGTAGCACCGACATACCCACGGTGCAACAGGGAGGGGTTTCACGGCCGCACTGAGTTCCTGGTGCAAGGGATAGTGACCTGAACTGATTTATTCCCTTCCTTTTCGTTCACTTTTCCTTCAAACAATCCAACTCTTTTTTTGCAATGGCAGGCTAGTGACTGCAGGTCACCACTATCCTCAGGGGTACCTGGCAACTATCTTTAGTGAGTTGCTGTACCCCTGGCCTTCTATCAAAAGATAGAGCATTGTCCAGGAACAAGTCAATAGAGGAGCAAAAACCTTGTTAGGGCAGTACTGTTCTAACCATGATTTATGCTGATTTCCACCTTTACCTGAGGTTCTGAAGCTAGTAACCAGCGAGATGAATTGCCTGTAACTCAGAACTTTCTTGGAACACTTAGGATTACTGCTCTTAGGCTGGCTCCTCTAGGAAGAAAAAGGGGCTTAACCCCTTTCCGGAGATGATTCTGAATCGTTCCGAAACTGACCATTTGTAACAGTGGTCACGAGCGCTGGCTTTCCAGTAGGAGCTGTGATCCATCGCCGAAACTTCTGTACCTGGTTAGCCGGTGGCTTTCCGGGGAGACTACCTACTGCAGACCAGAACTTCTCGGGGATTGTTTTCATACCATTATCTCTGAAGGCAGGCTGAGAATCCTTGACTGAAGATCCTGATTTCTGGGTTCCCAAAGAGAGTAAAGTATCCGTATGAGGCTTCCAGCCTCTATCCTCTCTAAACCAGCCTCCTGAACCGTCTGCTCAATGGAAAGGACTAGGTCAATCACTGACGCTTACTACTTCCGGGAAGTTCACTGTTTCCATTACCAGAACTTTCATAAGTACCCTCTCCACTGAATTGCCTAAAGAGGCGATAACCTCTTAGGCTCAGAAAGGCTAAACCCTTATGTCCGGTAGACGCGAACCAGGAAAAACCATTTTCGTTGTGTCCAGTTGAGGGTGATTTCTTGTGAAAAAGGGGGCTTCCCTGCCGTAGAAAGCCCAAACCTTAACAAGACTTTCAGAAGGGTTCTTGTGCTGACCTTAAGTACTTTATGGCTAAGCAAGCTTCCCCCTTCAGACAAGGACAGGAAGAACCGTTGATGAGGACCTTGTGAGTGGGGAAGAGGCTCCTACATTGGACTTCCCTCGGCCCCGGAGGCCTGAACCTATCTGAGGCTCTGAAGTTGGACCCGAAGGAATTTTTGGTCAGCTCGTATGAGCCAGGGCTTTCTTCCTCCGAGTCTTCCGAAACAGGAGCACCTATTCTCCATGCCTGAGTACTGCCTCCTCCTGGTAACAGACCCACTATCTACGCCAGCTACACTTTCAGTTTAATTTATATACATACTGCAGCTTTCAGCAGCTACCCAGCTTCGGATCTGCTGGGAATACGTCCACTAGGTGACTCTGGATTAAGGTTATTGTCGCCCTATATCAGGATGGGGCCGAATTAACCTGCTCTCAGAGGACTCTCTCCTCTACGGCTGGACGGTCCTTGACGATACGACGTGTGCTCGACCAGAAGCCCGAATGGATACTACCTTACTCTGTCACTCTTCTGACAAGTGCAGTTCTCCTACAGTAGTAGAAAAATTTTCTTTTGCCATCTGCGGATACAACCTGTGTCACAGCCTTAGCCGGGAGACTCATTAAGCTGTCAGAAGCTCAGGCCTGTAAGTCTGTGTATAAGCAGGGCCAAACCTGGAGAACTAGATTTTCCCCGTTACCTTCTATCAAGGAGGTAACCTCCTGCTTGACCTATTGTATCTTAAACTAGTATCTTTCTCTCAGGAAATCTACTCTTCCGGGGAGATTTAGGGTTTCTCTATGGTTAATTCTACTGGTAACCAGCCAGCGGTCTCTAAACTGGTCTCCTGGAAGTCTGAACTGCAGTACTATAGGACACTTACTAGTAATCTCAGTTCAGGTTCTAGATCGACACTGGCTTAATTATCTCTTGCTTCTTAGGTGGACATCAACTATGCCCAGACTACAAAGTCTGCAAAACACCCTCTATCAACCCAGGGCTGACCCTAGATAGACGCTATAAATGCTCAGATCTTTTGTAAGAAGTCATCTCCTGAAGTCTCCGAGTGACTTGAGCATCTGGAGTCTGCAACGCAGCTTTGCACTGACTGCAGTTTGAGAGCAGTCCCTGAGAGCTAGAACGGTTGAACTTCTATAAATCACTGTCTCCAGTCAAGACAACTTCAGGCCCAAAAGAGGAACTCCTTCCCATAGGGAAAACCATGAGGTACCGACCAAACCTGATAGCCTGAGACGGTAGTACCGCTCTCTCAGGTATGCTTAGATGCTGGTAATTCTTCTGAAATCGAAGGTGTTCTGACATCCGAGCTAGGAGGGGGGTCTTCTACAGAATAGTAAGAATATTTCAATGTACACTTTTGCAGTGGTGAGCGTAAGGCAGAGTACCTCTGTCGGTAGCACCTTGACCCGCGATTCGAGGGGACTCCAGATCAGGAGGACGGTTGAGTCGTCACCTATTTAATGACAGGTAAGTACTCTGCAATGTTTAAGTGTACATGATAAGTCAAAATTTTACTAAGTGTATATCTGTGTTTCGTAGTAGTAGCCAAATTTTGATATTTCGTGTAAAAATCTGATTATTGACCCATTTCCTGTGTAGGAGTGAAATTTGGGAAATTTTAGATTTTTTTTTTCTTCTTGGGCCCTTGGCCCTTACACCCCTGCACCCACTTGGCTCCTCCACCCCCTCAGCCTCGGCTATATAGGTCGGGATCAGGGCGCCAGGAGTCATTCGTCACGACGAGCAAAACATCAGCCTAGAACGACGGGATATGGGAAGAGAGTATTCCTCCAGAGGTACTCTGCCTTACGCTCACCACTGCAAAAGTGTACATTGGAACATTCTTACTATTTGCAGTGGTTCGCTCCTGGCAGAGTACCTCTGTCAGTAGCACCGACATACCAGCATCGGAGATTACGGAGCAGGGCGGGGTTCTGAGACGCCCTGAGCTGGAGGGTGCACATAATTAGAATTCTTAGAGCCTCTCGTTTAAAAGCTCATCTGTTCAAGTTTGTGGTATTGTTATCTATTTTGCCAGGAAGAACCGCGCTTTTTCCCTGCATCTTCTATCACTCAGCGCCCTAGACAAGTCCTGGTGCTGATGATGCATCTTTAGAGAGGATTTTTAATGTCTCACTGTACCTTGGTATCACCTTTACCTAATATACACCGCAGATGAGCTTCCCAGGCTTCCTTTTTCTCTCAATGATCTTTCGTATTTCAACTTCTTATCTCTATTACCCCGGATTTTTTTCGGCAGGCTAGTGCAACCGAGACCCGTGTTGTCAAACAACCCTGGCCTTGGAAAGGTGCCGTCACCAGATTCAGTGGACCTGTAGCACCTGTATGAAGCTTCTGTATATAAAAATGACTAGGCCTTGCTTAGTTTTCCCGCCAGGTCGTTTGCCTTGGCAAGTCCTGTGCTTGTACCTCCTTTGATGAGGAGTACTCGCTTCGCCTTTTAGGGCGATCCTTTTTCCCCGGGATTGGTATCTTAACCTGAAATAACCGTCTATATAGACCTTCATCTTGTTCAGCCCCCCGAGCTACATCTATTTGTAGTCTCGAATCCTAATTCACAGTGTAGTGAATAATTTCTACTTTCTGTACTAATCCGTGGCAATTGCCCGGCTAGTAAATCTGCCAACCTCTAATCACTGAGTAAGAGCAACCTTCCTTTGGACATTCGTCTCAAGTCGTACTTCTTGCTTCGGTTTAAGACTAAACTCCAGGTTAGGCTCTTTGTCTTATCCACTTTCGTTTGTGTTCGGAAGGTGTCTTGTGATTGTTTCCCGAGAGTGGTATCTGCTTTGAGTTCTGAACTCCGCTGATACTAATTTTTTTTTTTTTCGATTTGTGTATGACTAGGGGCTTGAGGTACCTAAGTACAGAACAGCTTACTGCTTCCGGTGAACCAGTGAGCTCCTCGTCTCCTGATGGTGAAGTCATGGTCCATGAGTATTCTTGGATTTTCTGTTGACTTCTCACTCCTTCTCTGAGGTACTGTTGGTTTTGGATAAAACTTAGCTCCAACCTTAACGCTCTCCAGTTCCTGATATAATTGTCCCATATCAGAGAGATTCTGGGGAATTAGGTCTGGCCTAGTATAGCGACAGAAAGGTGTCTGCCCATCCTTTCTTTACAGGGACACGGACTGCTCTTGTAAGGTATGCTTTTGTTAAATAACAGCTGCAACTGGCTGGTTTTCATTGGAACCAACCTGGTTTGATGTATTAGGCTGTATTTTACACTTAGGAACTGCTGTTACTGCCTTGTAACTTTCGCTCTGAAAGTTTGTTTGTTAGCTGGTTTGGGATTTTTTTTTTAGGATCAGCTCTACATATTTTAAGAGCTCGTCCATAAAGTTGCACGTGTCAGGAGAGACTAGACTATGAGATAGTATTGGCCCTCTGCTCATCTCACTTCAATCACTACACCTGCTTATTCTGATATTTTGTCTTGTATAAGTACAGCAATAGCTGTCGTTTCAATATTAAACCAGGAAGTCCTACTTCGTTATGAGTCTCTTCCCAGGTATCGTCAAGTACTGACCTTGCTTACCAAAAGGTATAAGTCACGGGCTTGGAATCGTTAATGTTCCTTCTATATGAGGCGGAAATTGCTTACTGGTTTCTACTTTCCTCTAAAAAACGTAAACCTTCGTTTGGCTCTAGGCATGCGCTCAGGGCCTTCGCTTGTGAACCCCGAGTCTCTATAAGTACAAGCAGTAATCCTTGAAGATAGTCAAGACTATTTCTGCAATGGCCAGATTGTTGTATTTGCTTCACATCTTCTCTTAAGGAGCATAACTCTAAATAAGTGCATCCCCCGCGGTAAGTTCCGTAAGGGAATGCATCTACTTATGTATTCATGTATATATATGTACATTATATACATGAAGTTCTTATATATTGTTACATATATTATATCCTATACGTTCGTAGTAGATGTAAGCACTTATCTTCTTTATCATTATATACGTTATATAAAGTAAGAAAGGCCTTCAGTACGATGGAATTGGGCTGATGAGTCTATTCTGAGGCTTCCAAGAGTGAGATGCAGACATCCAGTGATCTTGAACCCAGTTCAAGAATCAACCACTGGCTCTTATGTAAGCATAAGAGCTCGCTTGTCAGTAGTTCTGTACTTAGTCTAGTCTCGTAGTGTAACCTTTTTAGTACTGCATCGTATCATACTAGCTCCTTATTTGTGTAGGTTATCATAGGAATCTGTTAACTCTAAGTCTGCTGGTTACTTCGTCTCAGTTTTTTTTAGCCAAAAAGGCAAGGTATGCTCTTGTGTAAGTATAAAAGCTATCATGTCAGCAGTTGTTCTGTAATTAGTTTAGTATTGTACTGCGCACTATGTCGTATTATACTAACACTTCATTTGTGTATGCTAGCATAATAATCTGTTAACTCTGAACCTGCTTCCTTTGCAAGGTTTGCAAGTAAGAGTTACTTCGTCTCGGATTTTTTTTTTTGTGCTACGTAGTTACTCTTGGCATCCAAGAGGCTAAGATAATGTTGGCTCCAAACTCTTATGACTTTTTGAGAGTCATAAGGCTGTTCTGAGCCAGAGTCCAAACATTCTGAGAGTCATAAGGCTGTTCTGAGACAGAGTCCCAACACACCCTTCTAAAACGTTTCATACGTTACAACCGAGAGACCAAGATCCAAAAGGGGACATTTGAGAACTTTTCTATATTCAATTCTTACAACACGTGTCGTCGTGTTTGTTATATTGCTTGATTTGACCAAAACCGAGAAATGCACTAGCAACCTCGGAGGAACGCAGGAGTTCTTCCCTCTGCGTCCATCCAATGTGCCAACGCGCTTTTGGCCAATTGCACGGACGAGCGTCCAACCTCTTGTCAGAGCCATTTTAGAGCATCAGGTCGACAGGGGACCGTCGCTCACAGCCACGCCTCTGCGCGTTAGGCTGCGTTCATAGGCGTTTTTGCCCGTCATCAAGGCCATTCTAACGTCTCGGGTACTGTACCGGAGACTATTGTCAAGCTCAGCGATCGGAGCTGCCCAAAATACCAAAATACCACGCAGAGACACGTAGCTGTGTCTGTGCAGTTCCCAGGGCTGGTTTCAAAACCCGTCCATCGTCGAGCTCAGCTCACGTAATGCGACGGAGTATGGCATCGGTGGGAGCTTGTATCAGGCTAAGACGCCAAGGATCTTTGACCGTTCCAGAGCCTTAGCTCGGCCTTTCTCAATCTAGCGTAGGCTTGCCTCATACGCCTCGTGAAGCAAGTCCTGCCAAACTATCATTACGTGTATGAGCACAACGTATTGTCGAATTGCCGCCCTTCGTATCCTCGAATGGGTTGCCAGGACGTCGGACCGTCAGCAACGACGTTTTAATGTCCAACCTGTCACGAGCCCCCGACAGTTTTCCCCCTGGGACCTTGGACAGGTTCGTGTGAATTCAAAATTGGTCTAAATTTGCACCAGAGTTGGGCTAAGCGTCAATCTGATATTGACCTCGTTACCAACCACAAGAGTGTTCTAGCTGCTCTTACGCCGGATTCAAGGAAACTTTCCCCTGTGCGTAGCAACTCCACTGAGATAGACTACCTTAAAAAATGTGTACAGACTCAGACTTCGGCTGAGGTCCATGAGCCGTAACGCACGCTACTTTCCTGATGCCGGAGAAGCTGTACTTCGTGACCAACCAGATGACTCTAAATCATTCTCAGAATTTGTAGCCGCCGCAAGCGATTGCCTGGTTTGCAGTGAGTAGGTAAGTGTTCAGTAATCTGAATTCTCCCTCTCAAACTTGCTACTATCGTATACTGTTCGTAAAACTCCCTGTAAGGCGGAGTTGGAATTGAGTCTAACAATGCAGAAGAACATGCTCCGGGCTTGGTAATGTCCTAGTCTCCCGGCCATGTTACTGGCCAGTCGACTATGTAGATTGGTATATTTTGCGACAGCGATACACACTGGCATTGCCTTCGTCCCCTAGGAGAAATCGCCTAGGATGCGGCATAAATTCCCGCCCGTCATCAACGGGTAACTCAAGTTCGAACCAGATAGCAACATCTTAGTCCCGAAGCTGCTGTGGACCTGAAGACCCCTTCCTAACGAAGGTGCGTTAGTCTTCCATTTAGAGCCTGGCCTCGTTTAATATCTCCAATATATCCACAACATGAAGAAAAACTGTTACCACAGTTCAACTTCCGTTCCTTGAAAGCGGCAAGGGAACCCGTCTGTGGCATGATATTGCCACAGAAAACCAGTCACCTCACTCTCTAGTGAACCTGACCTCCGAAGGGCGGTCCAACTTGTGAAGAAAACTCAATGAGTTCGTTATTGTGAGGAATTACATCGTAATCCCCAAACTAAGGCTACTGCAAGTCAAAAGCAAGGTCAACTGGAAAACTCTGTAGAGAGTGATACGGAAAAGTAGACTATCGGCCAAGAGGACATTGAAGGTTTCTACCCGTTTGCCCTACTGCCGTAATGGTACCGTCTTGGATGGACGATCGTCTGTTAGAGAGAACTCCGTCTCTAAACGACATCTGGCCCTTCTTTTGAAGGCCTCGCCCCCAGGCAATTAAGCCGACGTCCAAACGGTAAGGAAGGAGCAAGCTCTTCCTCATTAGGACAAGAGTTTGAGTCTGTAAGTCTAGTCTTCCGCGAGTAGGAAACAACCCTAACTCGGCGATGAACCTCCAAGTAGAGAGGCCTTGCAAAATGCGGTAAATGGCCCCCCGGCTTATGGAAGGCCTTACCTTAGACGCATGGGTTGAGCATCCAACTAGTGAAGAAACCTCGCCAGAGGAGAGGCCTCACATAGTGCGGTAAATGGCCATCAGCTTACGCAATGCGGTAATGTGGCCCCCATCTTGTGTGGGGGCCGCGCTCTAGGCGAATGGTTTGAGCATCCAACTAGTGGAGAGGCCTCGCATATTGCGGTAATAGGACCCCCCAGCTTGTGGAGGGCCTCGTTCTAGGCGCTTGGTTTGAGCATCCAACTAGTGGAGAGGCCTCGCATAATGCGGTAAAGTGGCCCCCATCTTGTGGGGGGGGCCACGCTCTAGGTGAATGGTTTATGCATCCAACGAGTGGAGAGGCCTCGCATAATGCGGTAATAGGACCCCCCAGCTTGTGGAGTGCCTCGCTCTAGACACTTGGTTTGAGCATCCAACTAGTGGAGAGGCCTCACATAATGCGGTAATATGGCCCCCATCTTGTGTGAGGGCCGCACTCTAGGCGAAGGGTTTGAGCATCCAATTAGTGGAGAGGCCCCGCATAATGCGGTAATAGAGCCCGCCAGTTTGTGGAGGGCCTTGCTCTAGGTGCTTGGTTTGAGCATCCAACTAGTGGAGAGGCCTCGCATAATGCGGTAATGCGGCCCCCATCATGTGTGGGGGCAGTGCTCTAGGCAAATGGTTTGAGCATCCAGCTAGTGGAGACTGGGAAGTATCCACTAGTGAGGAGGCCTCGCATAATACGGTATCAGGACGGATATCGATCAGGGATATGCAAGAACCCCACGCTAGACTCCTGCCAATTCATCATGTGTAAACACCTGATCAACTGACTAAGCCCACCTGGTGGAGGAGATTCCAGAAACGGATACCGTATTTGCGAAAAGACTTAAAAACACTGGTAAAGCAGTACATTTGTCAACCCTTACCACAGCTCCAGCATCTCCAACCCAAGGAACTATTCAACTTTTCAGCATCTTCACCACTGCATGTATTCATAGACGTTAGTCGTACGTTTTCGAATTCAGATTCCAATTTGAAAGTTCAAAAAGCCCACGCTAGACTCATGTCTATTTTCTGTCGGCTAACACGCTTGCCAAAAAATCAGACTAAGTCCATTAGAAAGCAGGGCTTCAACAGGAATTCCCGACGTGGGAAAAATTTTAAAAACTTTGTTGATACTCAAAGACATCAAGTTCCAAAGACGAAATTATAATTCCGATCAATAGACGTTGACTGAAGTCGGCTCTCGATTTAAAATATTCAATAACCTCACGCTAGGCTCCTGCCCGTTTTTTGGTAGCTAATACGCTAAACCAGAAAATCAGACTAAGCCCACCATGTGGAAGGAATTCCAAACAGAAGACGCCAAATTCAGTTTCTATCATTTACGTTCAAGCTAAAAATTAACAACAGCCTAGACTGGATTTAGCATCCTTATTGAAATATTCAAAAACCTCACGCTAGACTCCTGCCTGTTCTCTGGTAGCTACTACGCTAAACCAGACAATCAGACAAAGTCCACCTGATGGAAGGAATTCCAATAGGTTTGCTGAATCCAGAAGGTCAAGAACGAAAATTAAAATTATCAAAGTTTCAAGCTTTCCACCAAATCCAATTTCTCAAGATTAATCAAAGCATCAACAGGCCCTAAGCAATAAGGGACAAAGTCCCTATCACTCAAGATCACTTATGTCTGTTAGTAATTTCCAACTGCAATTTTTTTTCAAGATATCAACCAGAGTCAACTCTCCACGTCCCTAAGAGCATATCCACCGCTTTTCTCTGCCATTCTAGGCCGGAGGCGTACTTTAGTTTGAATAAAGAGGCCCACGGTTTACGAGAGATAACTCTGTGTCGAGGTATAAACAGGAATTGAGTTCTTGGAAATTACCAGAGAATTAATAAAAGTTTAAAATTCAGTATCTGAGGTATGTCCGAGTGTGTCTTTCCAAAATTTTTCAAAGTTCCTTAGGGGAACCAAGAAAAAATTCTAAGTTTAAAACCTTCTTAGATATAAGAGACTAAGTGTCAAAGGACAAGTTCCAAAAATTTTCTAAGTTCCAAAAGGGAACCAAGAAAATATTCTAAGTCTCAAAATCGTCTTGAGTATCTGAGGCCAAGTGTCAAAGGACCAAGAGAGAATTTTTCTAAGTCCCAAAGAAGGGATCCAGAAAATATTCTAAGTTCAAAAAGCCTCTAAGAGTAACTGAGACTAAGTGCTCAAGGGTATGACCAAAAATTTTCTAAGTTCCAAAAGAGGAACCCAGAAAATTTTCTAAGTCTAAAAGGCATTGCTTCATTTAGAGTTAGAGTCCAAAAGGGGATTCTCAGTAAAAAGTACAAGTTCTGAAACTGGTATCTTCAACATTTTCAAGGTTCCAGTAAAAAGTACAAATTCTGAAACTGGTATCTTCAACATTTTCAAAGTTCCTTGGGCATAAGAGGAGAGGAGCTGGAGCTGGGAGATGTTGACCCAACCGCGAGTCGTGAATGAAAATGACTCCTGGCGCCCTGATCCCGACCTATATAGCCGAGGCTGAGGGGGTGCAGGGGTGGAGGAGCCAAGGGGGTGCAGGGGTGTAAGGGCCAAGGGCCCAAGAAGAAAAAAAAAAATCTGAAATTTCCCAAATTTCACTCCTACACAGGAAATGGGTCAATAATCAGCTTCTCACACGAAATATCAAAATTTGGCTACTACTACGAAACACAGATATACAGTTAGTAAAATTTTGACTTATCATGTACACTTAAACATTGCAGAGTACTTACCTGTCATTAAATAGGTGACGACTCAACCGTCCTCCTGATCTGGAGTCCCCTCGAATCACGGGTCAGGGTGCTACCGACAGAGGTACTCTGCCGGGAGCGAAATACTGCAAAAATAGAAGATACTTCCGTCCTAGTACTCAGGCTTCTGCCTGGAACCACCGTTGTCCGAAGGCCTTCCCGTGATGATCTTCATCTTATCTATTACAGTAACACTTATTTGCTAAGCCTCAGCTCTAGCCAGCGTGTCTCCTAGTTTGGATATGCCTGAACTCTTGACAATCCTAAACTCACTTCTGTCTCCTGCAGAGCAAAGGGTAAGGGAGGCCCGCTGCTAACTGCAGCTGGGTTGCGCTCCCAGTCTAACATCAAAAGTCCTGCGGGTCATTCCATATGAACTCAACCAGAGGTCCCATGGTGACCAACTCGGATTTGGCTAAAAAAAAATTTGTACTGGTACCTTAACATTTATGATGAACATGGCAAAATATTTTGTCAAAATTCTTGAGGGTTTTTTTGCTGTGGCTCTTCACAGTAAGGTGTTATACCCCATTTTTGACCCTCGCGAATTGCGATGTTCAAGAATAGTCATATTTGGATGCCAATATCTTGGGAACGAATTGAATTGTGAGCTTGAAAAGTGGCATAGTATGAAATTAGCACCCAGGCTTTTAGAATCTGCCATCATAAAATTCTATCGCTTTTAGTTTTTGAGATATATATTATTATTATTAAATCACACAAGGCTAATAATATATATCTGAAAAACTAAAAGCGATAGAAGTTTTGTGATAGGCGAAAATGAAAATTTCAATTTTCTGGTTGGAACTGTCATGCTACAAAAAATCACAACTGTTTATTGGGCCCACATTCCTTCTATTGTGGCGTATGACTATCTGTAGAAAGGTTTTGGACAGCATTGAAACCATAAATTTGGAGTAAGGGAGCTTCAAAATGGCTCAGACTGAAAAGATGCAATTTTTGACTAATTTTCAACAGCCCAAATCATACCATAGTCATTTACCCAGTGCATCCATTTTTTCCTACCTAATTGCGCACATATGCTTATCGTTTGGTCAAAAAATCAGACTGTGTTCTCACCTCTTTCATATTAAAATAATCTATATATTAATACGCTAGTACCTACCTACGTCCGTACCTTTTGTGTCACGCTCTTCATCATTAAAAGATAGAAGGAAATTCGAGCTTTATTCAGTCGGGCAGCTGGCGTATCTGTGATACGGCTGGTGACTTATCTCTCGGCCACAGGCCAGGTCTTTTTAATTGTTTTTACGCCCGAAATTTCTAAGAATAAATCTTTGGGAACCTGTACCGTGGTT